>CM059189.1:85069008-85596508 GCA_030323885.1 Branchipolynoe longqiensis
ACGAATAAATATGTGCATATCAATTAATATAATTAGGAATATGCCATATATTTGCAAAAATGAGCCTCGCTAGGGGGATTTGCGAGCTATATCTGAAAGGTGAACTTGATGTTGACTGGGAGTTCATAATTAAAGGTTCACTATTCGGCTTTAATATTATAAACAATTCGTTTCACTCATCCTATGATAGCAAAAGCTGTCAGCCTAATAATATTAAGCATATAAATTGTATTACCGAAAAGCTAAAAAAAGAACTGGATCTAGGATACATAAATGTAACTGACAATCGCCCACAATGCTCACAAAACATGTTTTGCGTGAAGAAAAACACTGGGGACGGATTTAGATTAATCATAGATTGCAGTAAACCTCTTGGTTCATCAGTGAACAATTTTGTTGATGAGACCTCCTCGAAATTTCATTATATGACCGTTTATGATGTAGTTGATAATCTCGAATGATTCGATTATATTTCTGTGACCGACATTAAGGACGCCTACGGCGCCCTCTCTATCCACCCCATTGATAGGGAGAAACAGGGACTTGCTTGGGTAATTGACGGCATCAATGTAATTTTCCTTGACAATTGCTTATCGATGGGCCTATCTTATAGCCCCTTTATTTTTACTAAGGTCTCAAATTTCATTGCTAGATGTGCAGCTCGAGCGGGTATTGCCCATCTTGTTAACTACCTTGATGATTTTGCCATCATTAATGACTCCTTCTTCCCCAACGCAACGCGCTAGATTCTTGGGAATCGAAATAAACAGTACGACGCTGCAGCTCTCTAGGGGGTTTTGAAAGTGAGCAGAGTGACAGTTGGCTCACGGTGTAGAGGGTGCATGGAGGAGAGAATGCCCACTCAGCAGTAAATTACCTGGAAGTTAATGTGGATAAAGCGAAACATTAAGGGGCTGCCGTTATTTATATCCATATAATAAATTATATAGAACATATGACAATGCTATATATATGGTATAAGAATATATATATGTCTCTCTATGCATATATGCATAATTATGTCAAAGACTTAAATGCTTGTCTACGCATTGTATATAAGTGTATATATATATATGACAAAGCTATATATACACACAAATATGCGTCTCTTTGTGTATATTTATATGACATGGCCATATATATATATATATATATATATATATATATATATATATATACTAGCTTGTCATGTGACATGTCGGCACATGACCTGACCAAGGGTCGCAGTTCGCACCAATACCTCATTCAGCACGCTATCCGTTGCCATGGATCCGGTTTAGTACAAACACACACAAATCAGTGACAAAAGAAGCAAGCTACAATTTAGTTTGACTTACAAAAGCATTTTAAAATAACACCTGGTCGAGTCAAACCAATGACTTAAAAATTGATACTTGTTGCTTCCTAGCCAGGCACTCGGCATTATTAGGATAGGGCAAGGACTGGTTGGCTCAGTGTCAGGATAATGTGACTGAGTGGGATATCAGGTCATGGTACTGGCGGCCTGGTCTTCCAGTGGGGCAGCACTATAAAGTCACCATGAGTGCGCACTGTCACAAGTCGGTACCCGTCCTGATATGCCCTTAGATGTTGCTAGGACATAAAACAACAACAAACAAAACAATATTATCATTGGGCTATATTAGATGTTGCCCTTCTGTGATATGGAGTTGGTATGAACAAGAGAATTGTGAGACGTGTGGTTTTGAATTGATGTATTTTATTTTCGATAGAATGTGGTCTAGGGTTTGTTGGTGAAACAGACTCGGCATAACTGTCCATGCAGGTTTATGAACTCGCATGTTAAGCAGCATGCACTATTCGACGTTCGTGTTGGGGGTTGTAGGTTGTTTTGTTGTTGCGGGGTTGGTTTTTCACCTCGAATTCTTCTCTTTCCTAGTCTTCAATAAAGTTGCATAGTCCGATGGTTTTGAGTTTCTGTCATTTTTCTGAGATAAATACGTTAAATTGATTGTTACAATCTACCTAAAGTAACTTTTATTTTAGATGGTAAACTTTTGAGATATTTGAAAGACAGGCATGTAAAATTAGTTTTAGCAAGCATGCCAAAACTATGACACCAGAGGCTTCAGCAGTAACAGGTTCTATTAAATTGACTTGGTTTTCCCTTCTATATGGCATCAAATGTTTAATAAGTGCCTGAGTATCTAAGTTAGATATGTAGAATAAATTCTGGATAATTGTTTTGGTTTTGAAAATTTGATACTTCATCAGACTATGCAGCTTTAAGCTAAGATTTCTTATATGCGGTATGCGGCATGCAAATGCGAATGCGGCAAGAAATCGAAAAGCATGTAAAGGCATAGTACTTAGTAGTGGTTCCATACGTCCGAATGCGATTGGGAACGTGAATGCGAATGCGAATGCGAACGCGAATGCGAATGCGAATGCGAATGCGGAGAATGGATCGACCTATGGACCGATCGGTGCGAATGCGAATGCGAATGCGAATGCGAATGCGAATACTGCTGCGTTTGCCATTGAAAACAATAGTAACGGTGACCTTCCTTCAGAAATTTGGAGCAAAAAACAACAAAAAATGTCATAGGTATCTTTTTTGGTTTGTTTCTTTGTTTAACGACCCCCAAGTACAAAAAGTAAACATCGGCTATTGGGGGTTAGCATATATCTATGCCGCATATACCGCATTCGTATTCGCATGCCGCATACCGCATACTGCGTATATTGAATCTTCGCTTCACGTGTACATACGCAATAGACGATTTCCACTACCAACCGCCCTCTAGTGGCAATAACAAGAAGCCGTGATGTACCTATTAGCTCTGTAATATGCTCTGTAGAAAATGTCTCATAGACGATTTCCATTACCAACCAGCCCTCTGGTGGCAATGGCAAGAAGTAATGTTGTGGGTAGCAGCTCGCTATGGAGCTTGCTATGTGAAAAAGGTACAATAGAGGATTTCCACCATCAACCTGCCCTCTGATGGCAGTGGTAAGAACTCATGTTGTGTATATCAGTTCCCTGTGCAGCATGTTCTGTGGAAAATGGCTTTACAAGATTTCCACCATAAATCCGTCCCCTAGCGGCAAAGGCAGGAACTAATGGTGTGCGTAGTAGCTCACGGTGAAGTAGGTCATGTGGGAAAATGTCTAATAGAGGATTTCCACCACCAGCCTGCCCTCTGACGATAATGGCCAGAACTCATGTTGTGGGTGTTACTTTTAGCTCACTGTACAGCATGCCCTGGTTAAAAGGTATTATAGAGGATTTCACCATCAACCTGCCCTCTGATGGCAGTGGCAATAATTTAAATGTTGTGGAGTAGTGGCTCATTGTGCATGCTCTGTGGAAAGGGTCTATTGACTTACTTCTTCTTACTTCCTTAATAATCAACCATACTTCAGACATTTACTCACCAAAAGGATTGGTTGTTGGAGTTTTACATCCTGGCAACATCTAAGGTCAAATTATGATGTGTACCGACTTGTGACAGTGTGCACTGATGGCGACTTTATTGGGCTGCCCCACTGGAAGACCAGGCCACCACCACCATGACCTGATATCCCACTCATTCACAGTATCCTGACACTGAGCCAACCAATCCTTGCCCTATGCTCATAATGCTGAGCGCCTGGCTAGAAAGCGACAAGCATCAATTGTTATTAATGTTAAGTCATTGGTTTGACTCGACCATTCGGCCATCCCGTCGGGTCTCTCACCCAAAGGAAAAGAAAATAAACTCTCGAACTGATAGAGCTGCTTGTGTAACTAAATGTCATCTGCTTCGCATGGATGATGCACCTAGCTAGTAGCTCCACAGCTCGCAGCAGACGACACTCAGTGCTCAGAGACTAGTCCAGAGTGAGCCCTGACGACTTTCAGGGAAATGTGTTTGTTTTTTTACTGGGTATTTCTTTATTATTGTGTTTCACTTGCAAATAGATCAGTTGGCGTATGTAATGCAAGCAGACTATAATCTTTAAACTTTTTTATGTTATTAAAGGAACTGCGTCTTGCACGCATAGGGCTGTCAGGGGCTAGTGAGTGCGTCCAACCTCGGCCCCCTAGCGGTGGTTGCCTTAACGACTGTACGTGTGTACGTGCGGCTACGTCTTGGTGCCAGTGTCACCACAACTTACTTAAAGTGTGAGATTTAGAGACGGGTCATTCAAAGTGTCACAAGACTTCACTTATGGACCCATATGGTACCCATTACGCGATGCCACATCCATACAATATAAGTACATTTATATATGATATATATTATATATGATATACCTTTATATAATATTATATACAGACCATGATCGTGACGAATATATTTATTATTTACATATAATAAATAATTATTTATAGCATATATATCAGATTAGTATTACGTATCGCATCATTATAGATATTGCGCATCATTATATATGAGTCAGCCTCACGAAATTGGGCCAATTGGTGGTTTATTTAATTCTTAAGGTGTAGTGCATTTCTTTGTTTTATATTAAATTATCCTAGAGACAAATAAGTTTGTTGTATTTTCTCTACCTTTACATTCAGGATAAATTTAAGGACTTTGCAACACCTCTGGCAATGCTAAACTATAAGTATGCCGATCGACGCCGACATCCAATGCTCGACGTCGACAACTTTAACAGATGTCGGCGTCACAATTCTTAAAGTGTAGTGCATTTCTTTGTTTTATATTAAATTATCATAGAAACAAATAAGGTTGTTGTGTTTTCTCTACCTTTACATTCAGGATAAATTTAAGGACTTTCCAATACCTCTGTCAATGCTAAACTATAATTATGCTGTTCGACGCCGTCATCCAATGATCGACGCCGACAACTTCCCCCAATTGGCCTCTTTTCGTGATCCTGACTCATATATATATATAAATAGATATTTTTTCTTTTCTTGAAGATATAACCCTGAAGTGTTACTATTACATTATCCAAAAGGGACGAGGATTTAGATATGCCATCTGTTCACCTTGTATTGCATCCCAAGTACTGATATGTGTGCATATATATATATTTATTTTTTTATTTGTTTAAATATATATATATATATATTCTTGAACAGCCAAAGCCTAGAAAGTTCCAAATAAATATATTTTCCTACAAAAAAAACTGACACATAATAAAAGGAGGTCACGAAAATGACGTAGCTTAGCTGGTTTTGAAATAAGAAGAGTAAACTCTTCTAACATTATAATCTGTACAACCTTAACTATATTAAAGTTGCATAATGCGAAGAAAGCATAACATTTTCTAGACCAAACTGCTTACCTAGATTGCCTATGATATCTAGCATTTAGGTCTGCACACCAACATTATTTTACTTTTTGTTGTTGTTGTACATTACTTGTTTAAGCAGGGGAAATTTCAGTCGCAGCCGACTGGTCTTCCTCGTTCCACTGCTCCTTGCCCTATCCTAGTAATGCCGAGCACCTGGCTAGGAAGCAACAAGTATAAATTTTTAAATCATTGGTTTGACTCGACCAGGATTCGAACCCACGATCCCAGGATCTACTAACACGGGAGAGGGACGCTCTAACTCATTCGGCCATCCGGTCTGGTTTTCACTTCAAATATATCCAATGGTAGTCATTTAAGTAAAGTAGGTTATAATGATCTGCCTAATAGTAATATATATTTTTTTTTTAATATGCGGAAAGTCCAAACCAACCTGTTATCCAATTTTTAAACGGTTCTAAATATAGTAATAAACCTCTCTAAATCGACCGACCATGGGACCGACTTTAAAGTGCTCCATTTAGGGAGGTGGTCGATTTAGAGATTTAGAATATCCATACAATGGTATTGTTGGGACCCAAATAAAGTGATCAATATAGGGGAGTGGTCGGTCTGTGGAGATGGTTGATTAGATGTATATGCAAGCAGTTTTGAGTAGTAACGGATTTTTAGACTTATTTGACCGTCCCGACGGGTCTATAGTCAATAACGGCTAGGACCAGCTGGCATACAGTGCTTAGAGCCCCTCACAGGTGGCGCCAGTGTGGCCCATGCTGTACTACACAGGGCCAGTTAGATAGAATATAGTGAGTATACTATTACATAGGGAACTGAAAAAAGATAGCGTCCTTGTTTATATTCACATAACATAATAGATTATAGAGCATATATATATATATATATATATATATATATATGTGTGTGTATATGATCTTTATTTCGAATGTCTTACCGTGTGAATGATGCACACATTACCTGTTGCTAAGGTGTATCTAGGGTAGCTCGTTTACCTCATCCTGGGAAAAAGAAATAACCCCGTGACCCATGGCGGGAGAGAGCGTGTCGGTGTGAGGCCCACTTCCGGTCGGTTAGGTATCAGGTCACAGAATGTCGTCTGGAACGCCGGTTTCCTGTCGTGAGCACGATGCTGATGGGTTATTTATAAAACCTTTCAAATTTTGATTATGCAAATATTTTTTAGGGGGCATCGGTAAATGGAATATCAAAATATACGGCATTTATTTTGACGGTCGAATTTTCGCAGAGAGTTTATTTTCCATTCTGTCTGTTCTAATTTAAATGTGTGCGTCTAATTATGGTTACTATAGGGATTTGTTATAATTTTGGCGCCGTATTTTTAGTAAATTGTTAATTAAATGGCGCCAGTCGCTGGTTGTACCGACTGCCCTTGTTCTATGTAATCTTATGTGACAGAATGTTTTCCAACGCGTTAGTTTACTGGAGAATGAAAAGAAAATCATTAAAATAATATGGCCTTAACTGGAAAAGGCCTTTTGAGAATATAATTAGGTGAAGTGAGTTCACTCTGGTTTTATTACACTATAAAATAGAAGGTTAAGGTCCGATAAAAACTGCTATCGGGCAAGTAGTCGGGTGACATCGCTCTCTAGCAAAGACCGACCTAGTTTCAAGATATTTTAGATAAATTAGATTTATTTTCCAGAGAAGGTAACGGTTGATAGCGTCGTATGTCGCAACTGTTGGTTATGTCATGTGTCGCAACTGTTGTTAATGTGACACATGTTGGAACTGTTGGTTATGTCATGTGTTGGAACTGTTGGTAATATGACTTGTGTTGGAACTGTTGGTAATGCTTCATGTTGGAACTGTTGGTAATGCCACATTTTAGAACTGTTGGTGATGCCACATGTTGGAACTGTTGGTAAATGACACATGTTGTGACGGTTGGTAATGCAACCATTGCCAATGTAACATGTTGGAACTGTTGATAATGCCACATGTTGGAACTGTTGGTAACGCCACATTTTAGAACTGTTGGTAATGCTACATGTTGGAACTGTTGGTAATGCCACATGCTGCAACTGTTGGCAATGCCACATGGTGGAACTGTTGGTAATGCCACATGTTGGAACTGTTGGCAATGCCACATGTTGCAACTTTTGGTAATGCCACATGTTGCAACTGTTGGTAATGCCACATGTTGCAACTGTTGGCAATGCACATTTTGGGACTGTTGGTAATGGAACTGTTGGTAATGCCACATGTTGGAACTGTTGGTAATGCCACATGTTGAAACTGTTGGTAATGTCACATGTTGGAACTGTTGGTAATGCCACATGTTGGAACTGTTGCTAATGCCACATGTTGGAACTGTTGGTAATGCCACATGTTGGAACTGTTGGCAATGGCACCTGTTGGAACTATTTATAATGCCACATGTTGCAACTGCTGGTAGTGCCACATGTATATATATATGTGTGTTTAATATGTATATACATTATATAGATGTATCAATACATGTATACATGTATATATGAACACATATATGGACATGTATGTATATGTAAACATACATTCTAGGTGAGTATGGCAACACTAGTAAGTGCCAACCAACCGCCATCCCCCGAAACCCCCACCCCCACCACCACCACCACGCCCACCCCCACCCTAACCCCACCTCACCCAACCAAGCCCCGCCCCATAGCCACCATCACCCCACCCCACCCTGACCCCACCCCACCTCCAGCCCCACCCCACCACCACCCCCACCACCACCCCCATCACCACCCCCACACCCACCCCCACACCCACCCCCACCCCCACCACCACCCCCACCACCACCACCACCACCACCACCACCCCCACCTCTTACTGCCTCTGACGTCATACTTACCGCATGCCATAAAGCATGTACATAATAGAGCATATGCTTGACGTGCGAGAAAGTGGCTGTCATCGATATAAGCTGAATTTGCATGGCCGAACCCATAAAATGGCCACCGGACCTTAGCCCAGCGTTACTGCTCGGCCTCCCATAATTCTTGCCGCTGTGGTTTTAGCTAAGCTGGCCCGAAATGGTCATGCGCGCTTTCCTCCTGGCATACACACATACATCAAGGCAACGCGCATATATCATTAATAATAATAATAAAACATTTATATAGCGCCCGATCCAGCAAGCCATTCTCAGGCGCTTTACATAACAAATAGTGATGTGCATACATCATAGTGACGCGCATACATCATAGTGACATGTGTACATCATAGTGATGTGCATACATCATAGCGGAGTGCATACATCTAGCGCCGCGCATACATCATAGCGATGTGCGTACATCATAGCACCGGGCATACATCATAGTGACATGTGTACATCATAGTGATGCGCATACATCATAGCGACATGCATACATCACAGCGACGCGCATGCATCATAGCAACACACATACATCATAGTGATGCGCATACATCATAGCGATGCACATCCATCATAGCGATGCACATTCATCATAGCAATGTGCATACATCATAGCGACCCGCATCCATCATAGCGATGTGCATACATCATAGCGATGTGCATACATCATAGAGACACCTCTATGCCTTTCCCCCACCCCACACCGCCCGGTGTCGCAGTTTGAGTGCCCTGCCAGTGGTTGTATACTTTTTTTGTAAAATAGATTTAAAAGCTTTCATTGGATCGATTAAAAATATCTTAATGCGCAATTGAAGAGGAAGATCTGGAGTATTTAATGTAACCTAAGAGCAATTTACTCTGAAAGTATTAAACAGAGATAATAGTGAAAGTTGGGATATTCTGAGTGTCAGTGCCAGTGTGCCAGTGTCAGTGCCAATTGGCTAATAAAAAAAAAGGCTGAATGTGAAATTGTAGAGAAAGATCTGAACTATTTAATAGAAACAAGAGAAATTTGCTTTCAAAGCACCAAAAATCACAAATTACTGTGATAGTTAGGGTGGTTTTAATGTTGTCTCTATCCGCGCATGCGCAATAGCAATAGAAGGGCGCTCAAACTGGCAGGGCGCTCAAACTGCGACACCGGGTGACCCCTCCCCGCCCCCACTCCTATGCCTTTCCCCCACCCCGCCCCCACCCCACGCCCCCGGGCGGTGCGGCGCTCCGTCCCGCGCTAAGTCACCCACCGGCTGTAAATCAAGGCCAGTGGATCCGCCAAGATCCAACATTCATTTCGCACGGACCCGGCCTGTAGGAGGAACGGGGCGGGGCACCTTGTATGCATGGCCTCTCAGCCAGCCTCATATTAGGGCTCTGAGTGGGTGACGTCTGACAAAGTGTTCCACTCTCCATCACCGAGGTGCCCGACCTGAGCCATGGCTGCCTAGCCCATCGGCATGGCTCCCTCATCCAGATGTATGGCTGTCAGCAACAACAAATCCAACACCCCACCACCACCAGAACCACCACCATCACCACCACCACCCCCACTCCCCCACTCCCCACTCCCCACCCACCGCCACCCCAACTCCCCCACCACCATCCTTTACACCCACCACCACCCCCACACTCCCCACACCCACCCCACACCCACCCCACACCCACCCCACACCCACACCCACTCCCCCACCACCCCACCTCCCCTCCCCCACCACCACCCCCACCGCACCTACCCCATCACCACCACCACCACCATCACCACCATCACCACCCCCACCACCACCATAACTACCATCACCACCACCACCACCCCTCAAATGGTGGCTGAGACGTCGATCCCTCGTTCACAGTGGCCTGCCATCTTGAGGATTGTATCTATTTTTAGGTGTTAGCTAACTAACTCATAGCAGAAATTGTTTTCTTCAAATTAATTTGGCATGTTTTCATTCTAAATATCTCCAAAGATCAGGTATTAATTCATATTCAAAGCTTAGATATTAGCAGAGAGCGTGTATATAAACAGATGAGAGGGACAACTCCCATACTAGACCGTGTAACAGCTGCCGACTGTGGCGCTCCAAGTGGTGGTTGTTGAACAGTATATGACACAGCTGTCAAACTCAAGGCATTGTCAATGGCCGTGAGCAATCTTCGTACAGAAAAAGTGAAATATCTCTAAAACCACATGACCTAGACACAAACCGCTTGGAACACATATAGAAAACATATTTAACGATGAGACTATATTAAATTCATATGGCTAGGGTTCTGTATTTCTATTAATTTTGAATAAAATACACGTTTTGCACTACACGTACGGCAAACTCAAGGCATTGTCAATGGCGGTGAGCAATCTTCATACAGAAAAAGTGAAATATCTCTAAAACCACATGACCTAGACACAAACCGCTTGGAACACATATAGAAAACATGTTTACCAAAAGGATTATATTAAATTGATAAGGTTAGGCTTCTGCATTTCTATTAATTTTGAATAAAAACAAATGTTTTGCACTGCACGTACCGGCAAACTCAAAGCTTGTTCAACACTAACCGCCAGGAACGCCACTGTAGCCTGTGTTACCGATTTTCGCGGGAGTTGTCCCTCTCATCTGTTTATATACACGCTCTCTGATATTAGCTAACTCAGGCTGTAGGATTTCAGATTTCATGGGAAACACTTTTTGGGTCCCATGCCTGGTACGCATGGGAACCCATGGGTAATTGTTTTCGGTTCCGTAAAATTGGTGACGGGTACCCACTCTTGAAACAGTTAATTAAATTTAGTAGGAGTATATTTTGAACACACTTGTGCAGAAATTGTACGTATGGCATGTTTTCATTTTAAATATCTCCAAAGGTTCAGGTATTAGCTAAGTAACTAATTTCAGAAATTGCTTCATCAGTGTAGCTGGGTTTCTTAAAGCTAAACACGTATTTATATTTGATTCTACATATGAAGGTAAAAATCTAGGAGCCATTCAAAAAAGTTCGGCGCTATTCGGAAAATAATGATCGGATGAACTCGAAGGTGTTCGGAGGGATTCAGAGGTGCTCGGAGGGATTCGGATGTGCTCAGAACTGCACGTAGCTGCTCGGAAAAGCTCGGGTCTATTTGGGAAGAGTTCGGAGGTTTTCGGAAGAGCTCGATCATGTTTGAAGATATTCGGGTGAAACTCGCAGGTGTTTTTGACTGCTCTGAGCTATTCGGGGATGTTAGGACCTGCTAGGAACTGCTCGGACTAGCTCGGGGTTGCTGGGTATGAAGCTATTACAACCCGCTCATAAATCAGGGCCACAAATGGCCGGATTATTGATGGTGAGGAATGTGTTAGACGTTTAACAGGCCACACCCCGAGGGCTGAGCTCGGCAGGGCCTGCTGGCCGTCGTCATGGTGACAGTGGAGACGCCGTCCTTCCACACACGACGTGGTCATTGTCCATCATAGGAAACCGTTGTTATTGAGGCCATGGGTCGCTTGTGGGATGGGAATCGAACAGAGTATATGTATTATGATGTGTTCGATGTGCTTTTCTGGGATTCAGCTTCCCTATGTTTGTGTATGTGTGTATTTGCATGTTTGTTTGTATGTGTATTTGTGCATGTGTGTATATGTGTATTTGTGTATTTGTGTGCATGTGTCTATTTGTGTGTATGTACATTTGCATATGCGTTAGTATATGTATGTGTGTATATGTGTATTTGTGTATTTGTGTGCATGTGTGTATTTGTGTGTGTGTACATTTGTGTATGTGTGCATATGTATGTATGTATGTGTGCATATGTGTAGTTGTGCATTTGTGTACATGTGTGTATTTGTGTGTGTGTACATTTGTGTATGTGTGTATATGTATGTATGTTTGTATATGTGTATTTGTGCATTTGTGTGCATGTGTGTATTTGTGTTTGTGTGTACATTTGTGTATGTGTGTTAGTATGTGTATGTGTATATGTGTATTTGTGCATCTGTGTGCATGTGTGTATTTGTGCATGTGTGTACATTTGTGTATGTGTGTATGTGTATGTATGTGTGTATTTGTGCTTATGTATATGTGTGTATGTGTGTATGTGTGTATGTGTGTAGTGCTTATGCATGTCTGTGTGTCTGTGTATATGTCTGTAACTACATGCAGATGTGTGCAATGTGCACTATGTGTATGTGTGTCTGGTGTACATAGTCTGCATAGTTCGCATAGTGTTCATAGTGTGTAGTGGCCGTAGTGTGCATGTGTAGTGTAGCTGTGTAGTGCATGTATATGTGTATAGTGTGTGGGTACATAAGTGCGCGTGCGTGTGCCGTTTGACACCAGTGTAACAATAACGCGGGTCCCGATTAGTTAACGTGTGACAGCGTGTCAATGCTGCTTCGGTCGGCGAGAGCCCCAACAGTCAATCGTCGCATTGACTGCGCATCCGGGCATGGAGGAGCGATCCAGTCAGTGGTGTCGCGGGGCGGGGTTTGCAGATTACCGGGCGCGCCTTGTCTACATGTGTGTATGTGTGTGTCTGTGTGTGTGTCTGTGTGTCTGTGTGTATCTGTGTGTGTCTGTGTGTGTCTGTGTGTGTATCTGTGTCTGTGTGTATGTGTATGTGTGTATGTGTATGTGTGTATATGTGTGTGTCTGTGTGTCGGTGTGCATATGTGTGTGTTTGTGTATGTATGTGTGTCTGTGTGTATGTGCGTGTATGTATGTGTATGTGTGTGTGTCTGTGTGTACATATTATGCCATGTGTATGTCTGTATGTGTGTATGCGTGTATGTGTGTGTCTGTATGTGTCTGTGTGTATGTGTGTATGTGTGTGTCTGTGTGTGTCTCTGTGTCTGTGTGTATGTGTATGTGTGTATGTGCCTGTATATGTGTGTGTCTGTGTGTCAGTGTGCGTATGTGTGTTTGTGTGTGTATGTGTGTATGTGTATGTGTATGTACGTGTCTATGTGTGTATGTGTGTATGCATGTGTATATGTGTATGTGTGTATGTGCGTGTGTCTGCGTGTGTTTGTGTGTGTCTGTGTCTGTGTGTGTCTGTGTGCATGTGTGCGCTATTGATGTATGGTTACTTATATAGGATGTGAAGCAATCCGAAGCGTATCCCTCCCCGTCCGCATACACACAGACACACACAGACATACACACACATAGACAGACACACACAGACAAACACTCACAGACACACATACACATGCTGACACACACAGACACACATACACACACTGATACATAGAAACACACACAGACACAAAGACACACACTGACAGTGACACACACGGACACACACTGACCCACACAGAGGCACACTGACACAGACAGACACACACTGACACACACTGAGGCACACTGACACACACAGACACAAAGAGACACACACGGGACCCATGCTTCATTTCCCCAGTGGCACCTCCTGTCTATCTCTCCCTGATCAACCCATCCTCTTACCGGATCGACCGACAAGCACAAGCTACAACTTCCGGTCACATGCAGCTTACTTCCGGCATTAATAGGCCTTAACCTCCGCTTAACACGCTCTTCTATCCTTCCTTCCCTTCTTTCATTCAGTATTTCCTTTTTTCACTCCCACTTTCTTCTGCTATTAATAGTTCTTCTCCTTCTCCGGTTATCATGAACTAGTCCAGCTCTTCTTTCATTCCTTTCATTCATTCTTTCTGTCAATCTTTCTTTTTCCACGTCCGCCTTCTTCTGCCATTAATAGTTCTTCCCCACTTATCATGAATCAATCCTTCTATTCTGTTCGTCCTTTCTTTCCCTCTTTCCTTCAATCTTTCCTCTTTCATCCCTGCCTTCTTCCACTATTGGGAAAGCCACCACAAACTCATGCGGGAGGTCGGCAGGACCAAGTGGTCCTTAGCCGCTGCCGTATTGGCCACTTGTGGCTTACACATGCTTTTCTGCTCAAGGGGGAACAACCTCTCCCTGAATGTATTGGGTGTCAGTCCCCGCTGACACTCAAACATATTTTACTAAGTTGCGTTGATTTTTTGGCCCTGCGCCAACAGTTCTACACTGCAGACAGTGTGCATGACCTTTTTACTAAGGTGAAACAGGAAAACCATTTAGCCTTTTTGAGGGCAGCTGGACTGTACCACCTCATATAGTTTACTAAATAGATTCTATCAATTATTAATAAAACTTTTTTTTTCTATGGGAATTTGTTTCCCTTGACCACAAATATATGATTGTGAGCTTTCTAATTTAATGAGTGTATATTGGCACATAATTGATTGTCTGCTTTTACATGTAAAAGCGATGGTTTGAAGTTTTTTTAACAAAAAACAAACATTTCTCGCCGTGAATATGGCCTATGCTGCCGACACGGTGTAAAGCAACCACAAATCAATCAATCAATCAATCTTCCACTATTTAAAGCTTTTCTGTCCTTATCTTGATCTGACTTTGCTCTCCCTTTCTTTCTTTCTTTCTTTTGTTCTTTCTTTCATTCTTTTCTCATTCCCCCTTCCTACAGCTATTAACGATTCCTCGATTATCATCAAATAATCGGTAATTTTCTTCTTATCTTTCATTCTTTCTCTTCATCACTTTTTCATTAACACCAGACAAGATGGCCGAATGAATTGAGCGCCAGCTTCCTGAACCTTGGTTTCGAACCTTGGCTGCATATGGAAAAGCAATAGACTACATCACCATTCCAGCCACGTGGGTCATTGTGGGAGGCGTAGAAGAAAAACAAACGCGCGAGGAGCACATGGCACATGCTAATACACTGGGTGAAGCTATGAAATGTGCTAGTTTCAGCTCATCTCAGCTCTTGTTTGAAACATAGAATACCAACTAAACAAATATATATAATAAATTAAGATATTAATCTTTTATCCAGCATTGCATTTACATCAATATAATCAGCACATATTATGCCATGTGCATTTAAATTTAGACAAATCAGGGCACTCAGACTAGTGTTAGAGCCATATCCAGAGTCAGTTTTACTTATCTTATTTATGTTTTTATTTATATCCTATGGTTAATGACATATGTAGAACTAGAAAATGAGTAGGGTTAATGAGATATTGGTTATATATTTCTCTGAAACAAGTGTATGTTGACACATTTGGCATTCTAATATTTAGAACAAGAATTAATAATGGTGATGTGGATACAAGCCTTAAAGTGTCTGATTGTTTTGCGTGGAATTGTATGTTTATTAACTCAAAATGTTTAACTATGGCTAGTTTTGTCTTAGCTATTTTCATCAGATCATTCATTATATTGCATGTGTGCATGCATATTTATGCCAAATTGTTATGTATTTCTATTCATTTTGAATAAAATCGAAGTTTTGCCCTACGCGTATCGCCAAACTCAATGGCCAGCCACATTTGCTTTGCTGCCAACGCCGTTTTCAGCGCATGCGCAGTCGGAACGGTGATCTCGTCTATTGTCTGCAATTCAAATTGCCCTTGTTTACGACCAAATGTCACGACCATTTCCTTCTTTTTCTGCTTCATTTTTACTGATTCCCTTCTGTGTGCCCATCTTCTATTTATCATATTATCTTCTTTGCCATCTTTCTCTCCATATTCCTTGTCTATTTTATCTGTTTTTATTTCTTATTCCAATTGTTCGGATTCCTTTTTGCTTTGCCTCCCAATTTTAATCATGGTTGATATTTATTTATTGTATTGTCATTTACACCTTGTGTGTTACCTGACATGTCTGTGTGTGTCTGAGTGTGTCTGTGTGTCTGTGTGTATGTGTGTGTGCCTGTGTGTGTCTGTGTGTGTCTGTGTGTGTCTGTCTGTGTGTCTGTTAGTGTCTGAGTGTTTCTGTGCATGTGTATGTGTCTGTATGTGTGTCTCTGTGTGTCTGTGTGTCTGTGTGCATATGTGCGTGTATGTGTGTCTGTGTGTGTCTTTGCATGTGTATGTGTGTATGTGTGTATGTGTGTATGTGTGTATGTGTGTGTATGTGTGTCTGTGTGTCTGTGTGTATGTGTGTGTCTGTGTGTGTCTGTGTGTCTGTGTGTCTGTGTGTGTCTGTGTGTGCCTGTGTGTGTCTGTGTGTGTCTGTGTGTGTCTGTGTGTGTCTGTGTGTGTCTGTGTGTGTCTGTGTGTGTCTGTGTGTGTCTTTGCATGTGTATGTGTGTATGTGTGTCTGTATGTGTATGTGTGTGTCTGTGTGTGTCTGTGTGTCTGTGTGTATTGTGTGTCTGTATATACCTAAATATCCTCCATCCTCCTGTCTTCCGGAGATGGTGGCCGAATCGGTAAGAACACAGGCTTCCCATGAAGTTGGAATCCCAGCTGAGTCAAACCAATGACTTACCAAATTTACACTTGCCGCTACCTAGTCTGGGGCTTGACATCATTAGGATAGGGAAAGGACTGGTTAGCTGAGTATCACAATAATGTGACTGAGTGAGAAATTGGGTCATGGTGCAGGCAGCCACACTGGAGCAGCACTATAAAGTCACTATGAGTGTGCACTATAACAAGTCAGTACCGGTCCTGATATGACCTTAGATGTTGCCTGGTGTAAAAAAAAACACCAAAATAAAACAAGTGAATCCTCTTGTCTTCCTCATCTTATCCCGATATAAGTATATATATATATATATATAGGGCGTATAAAACGCTATGCGTCTATAGGCAGCGGAAAATACACTTTGTTGATATTATTGTTATTATTATTATGTCATTGATTGAATTTCTCATATCTATCTTATTATTGTGCTCCGTGTGCTGCGGATGTGTGCTGCGGAGGTGTGCTGCGTCACGTGCTGCGGTCCTGTCCCGGCCTATATAAGCAGCTGCTGGGCGTTTGACTCCTCCCACTATATATATATATATATATATATATATACATATGTATATAGTATTATATATATATATATATTTATATATATATATATATATATATATATATATATATTAATTATGTTAGGTTATTGACCTGTTTACAAGGATTGCATCAAGGATTTCCCAAACCACCAGCGAGCATTAGTGGCCTCTCTGGTATAAAGCTAAATAAATAAATGGTTGAGAACAACCGAAATGCTCCAGAATCCATATCTAGATTGCTAGACAGTCCTGCCAGTTTCTTTTATCGTAAGCCTATTCACAATAGGATGACATGTAATCCACCTGACATGCCACGCCCTACACCCCACCACACCACACACACCTACACCAGCACACCCCACATCCCACCACACCTCACACCCCAACACCACGCATCCCACCACACCACACACACCTACACCACCACACCCCACACACCACACACCACCACACCTCACACCCCAACACCCCGCATCCCACCACACCACACACCACCACACACCACCATGCCCCACCCACCACCCACCCCACACCGCACCCCACACCTCACACCCCACACCGCACCAGACCCCACACCACACACCACACACCACACACTCCACCCCCACATCGCTGTCAATGAAAGACAGCAGTGTCTCTGCTTAAATATTCAGCATAGTCAGTCAGTCCAGTCTGCTCTCTTTGAAGAACTATTCGCTGTATTCAAACCAAGCACTTCGATTGTTAAATATGTGCGGTTTCACTTTCTAGTAACTTCTAAGAGCAAACGAGAACGAAGAGAGGCATGTTGAGGTTGCCTTGCTGTTGGAGTTTTACGTCCTTGCAACATCTAAGGTCATATCAGGTCGGGTACCGACTTGCGACACAGTGCTCACTCATGGCGACTTTATAGTGGTGCCCCACTGGGAGACCAGACCACCAGCACCATGACCCGATATCCTACTCAGTCACATTATCCTGACACTGAGCCAACCAGTCCTTGTCCTATCCTAATAATACCAAGCACCAGGCTAGGAAGCGAGAAGTATAAATTGTTAAGTCATTGGTTTGACTCGACCAGGGTTCGAACCCATGACCCAATGATCTACTGATCAATGAGTTTATACAGTTATGGCATGGTGCACTCATTGCGGTTTTATAGTTGTGCCACCAATTCTCCATATCCAATTGAGTCACATTATCCTGACACTGAGTCAACCAGTTCTTGCCCTATCCAGTTAAAGTTGAGCATGAATTTGTGACACCCTCACTCCCCCCACCTCCCACACCTGTTCCACCGCGCATTAGATAGCCCAATTATCTAATTTCTAATCTTCTAATGAGAATCCATTTTGAACGGGGATTTATTCAGAGGGATTAATAATTCTAACATGGATAAATCAACATCAGCAAATCAAAAGGAGCTAAGTGATTCATACCTATGTTAACATAGCTTTTATTGTAGTTTGTAGAAAGGTCTCTGTCCACACAGGTAAAATATTTCAATATTTACAATATCAGTATTTGATCATATGGTTATGATTGTATCCATCAGTCGCCTTATGCAATAAATAGGCCGAAATTGCTGATATGTTGATCTCTGAAGCAGGGGGTTGCCACCCAGTCAGTGTCGTACTCATTTAAAATAAGCACTTTGTCCTCGTTGTGTTTTACTAAACTCCCAATGCACAACACCAGCAAAGTATCGAATGTGGCTTAAAAGCTTACTAACCTGTTTATGTGTAGCAAAGTGAAGTTTAAATTAATTACTTAAAAATTGATAATTGTCGCTTCCTAGCAACACGCTTGGCAGTATTAGGATAAGGCAAGGACTGGTTGGCTCAGTATCAGGATAATGTGACTGAGTTGGATATCAGGTCATGGTGGTGGCAGTCTAGTCTCCCAGTGGAGCAGCACTATAAAATCACTATGAGTGTGCACAGTCACAAGTCGGTATCCGTCCTGATATGACCTTAGATGTTGCTGGGATGTAAAGCTCCAAGAACCAACCAGCAAAGGGAAGTTGAGTGCCTTTAGGCTGTTTCAGATATAGCTGTGTAAAACAAACTATTGGCGGTGATCACTATCTGGAAGAGCTCTATTTTGTTCTTTTATTCCGCTACATCAATTGGTTAGATAATTGGGCTAAGACGCATGCGCGTTGGAACAGGTGTGGGAGGTGGGGGGGAGTGAGGATGTCAGAAATGTGTGCTTAACTTTAACTGGATAGGGCAAGAACTGGTCGACTCAGTGTCAGGATAATGTGACTGGATTTAAATCGCAGATAATTATCTTCCCCATTTTAATGCCCCTTGCCTGTCCTAAAGCTTTTTTTTATATATTTGTTGGTACATTAGATGATTAAGCAGGGGAAATTTCAGTCGCAGACAAGCGGTCTTCCTCATTCCACTGGTCCTTGCCCTATCCTAATAATGCCGAGTATAAATTTTTACGTCATTGGTTTGACTCGACCAGGATTCGAACCCACGATCTACCAACACGGGAGACGGATGCTCTAACTCATTCAGCCATCCCGTCTGGTCATTGCTGAGCACAAGGCTAGTATAAAGTTTTAAGTCATTCACTCGGCCATGGTTCGTATCCCACGATCTGCCACACTGGAAGCAGAGTCCAGTCACTTTGTGGCTCTTACTAATTTGCTTACTAATTGCAACAGAATTTTGTTCACCGCTATGCATTTCAGTTTTATCCCATTTAAAACATATCAAATGTCTAGAGCGTTAAAATAGGTGGAAAGGGGTGAAAAACGCAATTAGCAGACGCCATCATGAAAAATCAGTTTTCCTGCAATAACTCTGCAGGCACTCAACTCATTCGGCCATCTTGTATGTGCCACATAACTTTTAGCAACTGAATGACGAACAGTTGGTAACTGTGATCAAAGACCGGATGTACTATGCGCTAGCGGAAGTTGACCCTGAAGCTGGCAGCGATTAGTCTCCCAGGATGCCAGTGTGTCTAGTAAAAGGAGCAAATCGTTTTAATAGGGCAGCAGAAGGATTAATCAACACATTTGTTTAATGAGGTCCAAGCCACGCCATGGCGTGCTGAGGTCAGGTTCAAGGTCAAGATGGCCGTCTGTAACCGGAAGTAGAGAGGTAAGACCTGTAAAGGAAAAGCCAAGGAAATTCTAAAATTTTAGGCAGTGAATGATATCGTTGGGGTGTGGGTTTCTCTTCTCTCTCATGTATTCGGATAGGTCCGATACTTGGAGAATTTTCAAATTTGGTGTCAGATAGCTCTAGGCAGTGATTACTCTCTTGAAGAGCTTTATTTTGTTCTTGTTATTCTTTCATTTTTGGGGCGGGGTATATTTCTTTGTCGTGGACAGTGAGACTAGCGATAATGCATTATTAACACTATTTAGGGATTTAATTATGCATAAATATATATATATTAGAATAATCATCATCATCAATCCCTTAACTGCAATGGTCGTTGGGGCACCATTGATGACTTTGCTGCAAATCTTCTCCATTTGTACCTTTTCTCCACTGCCCTCAGAAAGTGAAGCCTACCAAACTCCAGGCGTATCCATTCCCTATTGTTGTCTTCCCACCTGCCCCTTCCCCCCCCCCCCGTCTTCTCCGCCCTCCCCCCCCCCCCCGCCCCATTTCGCTGTGTCCTGCAAAATGGCCTTGGCCAGGCCTGATGAACAGGAAATATGACCATACCACTGCAGTTTGCGTCTCTTTACGATTGTAAGTAGATCTTCGTGTGGTCCAATTTCCTGCTGGATCTTGGCACGGGGTTCCTCCTTGGTAACATGGTCTTTGTGTGAGATATGTATAAAGCATGCTGGTCTAGAACAGAGATAGGCGTAAATAGCTGAAATTTAAGAGCATCATTAAAGTTGCATATTCCGAATACGCATCAAATTTTTTAATCCAAAACACTGTCCTAGATTTGATTATACATATCTAAGTTAGATACCAATACACTTATTAAGCATTTCTTTTACACATAGAAGGGAATACTGAGTCAATTTACTAGAACCTGTTACTGCAGAAACATATGGTGTCCGGGTTTGGGTGTCCTTGTCAGAACAAGCACCCTCACGGGAGCTTATACGTTATGGGCAGAATAAAAAACTTGTCACAAAAAAAAAAAAAAAATTAATTTAGTAAGTTTGGCTCTTCAAATATCTCCAAAGTTAGCCATCTAAAATCAAAGTTACCATAAACTAATAACAATCAATTTCATATATTTATCTCAGGAAAAATGGCCGAAGTTCAAAACCATCGGACTATGCAACTTTAAACTGAGCAGCAGGAACTGAAGATGAAACTGCCAAATGAAGTACCTAATTAAATCATAAAGTAATCAAGTGGAAACAGCCTTGCTGCAATGGGGCGTTGATTTTTGTCCAACAAAGATTATCCTTCAATTACATAAGCTTTTGAAATTTCTGAAATGCAGTTTGTGTTTTTGATTATTATCGATATAATCTATAATCTGGGCGGTTTTCGTAAATGTGCTTATTATGCATTTAAAGTTGCATAATCCGATGGTTTTTAGGTTTCTGACATTTTCTGAGATAAATATATTAGGTTGACCGCTATAATCTATCTTACTTTAGTTTGAAGTAACTTTTATTTTAAATGGCTAACTTTTGAGATATTTGAAGTGTAATTATGGCAAGCACGTCAAAACTCTGACACCATAGGCTTCTGCAGAAATAGGTTCAATTAAATTGACTCGATATTCCCTTCTATGTGGCAACAGATGTTTAATAGGTGCACCAAGATCTAAGTTAGATATGTAGAATCAAATGTAGATAATTGTTTTGGTTTTGAAGATGTTATGTTTTCCTCGGACTATGCAGCTTTAATCATGGTGAAATAGAACACCCCCCCCCCCACTCCCCGGGTCTCTATAACCAAAGACCCTATAATACTAAGACGGCTCACTCAGCCTGTACTGTGTAATCAAAATGATCAAACCCACCACTTGGTGCGCTGGCTGTTCTCTTGGTTAAACAGTTGCTATATTATATGAATAAATGTATATATGAATGTGAAAGATGTGTGATGATGGTGATGATGATGATGATGAGTATTTGTTCATAGCAATTTCATATTGATGTGTATTCATACTTACCTATCTCATGTATAATGTAATTGTATGTGTTTACATGTGAAACACCAACCAGAAGCCGGGCTGATCAAACCCACCACAAGGTGGCACTGCAAAATTGACAGTACCATGGGAGAGATAGGGAGTGAGCTGTCTTAGTATTATAGGGTCTTTGCTATAACCCACCAATCCACGCCAGCTCCTATTCATTCTGAGTCAGTATTGTTGGATTTGAATCGGATGACCGAGGCGGGGTAGGTGTGGGGCATAGGTATTGTCATGGAGGTGATGAAAATGGTCAGTGCAGTGCAGACTACTACACTCGTCCCCCTGGAATTGTGCGTCTTTTAAATGGTCATGTAATGCTTGCAATTACATACATTAAGGCAATGTACTTACATATACATACACAGGGCATGTTCAACAACCATACAACACACAGATTGTACAGGATCCTGGTCATGGTACCAACCAGTGTTGTGAGGGGTGATGAAATGGGAATATTGCACCCAGAGCGGGAATCGAACTATGTCGTCTGCGTTGACAAAATGGCGTCTGCTCAAATAAAATGGCGCCTTTTCTGATCGGATAACGTTCGTTTTTATTGAATATCGTCTGTTCTGAGTGAACATTTTCTATTCTGATTGAATAGTACTCTGTTTTGATTTATCTTTAGATGTTGCCAAGATGTAAAACCCCAATAAATAAATAGCTCTAATCTAACATGGTCTGTTCTGACTAAATGTCAGATGTTCGAATCCACACTGCCATCTGTATTTATTGAATGATACCAGCTCTGACTAAATGTCATCTGCCATGACTAAATGTCACCTTTCATGACTAGCTAGAATCTATCATGACTAAATTACATTGCTGTGTGACTAAATGTCAAATGTTATTAATAAATGCATATTATAAATAAATACCATTTGCTATAACGAAATATAATCTGTATTTGACACACAAAAATCCATTTGTTCCGATTAAATTACATCCGTTAAGGCTAAATTACATCCATTATAACAAAATGGCATTTGTTATAACTGGATGTCATTTGCTTCAAATAAATACCATCTGTTCTGATTAACTGTCTGTATCACCTCATGAAATGTGTCATCTGGTCACATTAAATAGCGTCCATTCTGAGATAAATGACAACAGTTGTTATTCTAAAAGTCCTTAGCTACGACTAAATGTCATCCGTTCTAAGCTAAATGTCGTCCGTACTGAACTAAATATCTTTACGCCTGATTGAATACCGGCTCTTCTGATCAAGTGTCATCTCATTAAAGGTTTTATCTTCTTTTCCTAAGAAAAGGGAGAAAAAAAACTCACGCTTTCTAATGACACTTTAATGGAGTTGAAAGGCAATATTATTGATCTTCATAGAAAGAAATTAAATAAATACGCACCATTATGCAACGTTTTCATCAATGTGCCATATCATCTTATTAAAGAGAGCCCATGCACGGTTTTATTTTAAATTATATTTGTTAGGGTAAATAATCCCTACGACCTATTCATGCAGTGAACTACAATACAACCTTTCTAAATCGACTCACCTCGGGACCGACTTGAAGTGGTCCATTTAGGGAGGTCGTCGGTTCAAGGAGTTAGAATATGGTTACAATGGTATTGTTGGGACCCAAATAAAATGATCGATATAGGGGAGTGGTCGATATGTGGAGGTGGTCGGTTAGAGAGGTTTCACTGTATAACTATATTGGTCTTCGCGTATTGTGGCGTTCTCTGTGGCGGAGTGGTTAGCGTGTCTGACTTTTTTCTAGGTCAGACTCCTAATCTGAGGGTTGGCGGTTCGATTCCCCATGCCCCCAGCTCTGCCAATTTGGATTTCCACCGCTGTGTATAACTTAGAGCGTCATCAAAGGCCGGTTGCTCTCATACCATGTCTATGTGGGGTGGGAGGTTAAAAATCCCTTGGGTCGGTAAAAGTGTAGGCTCAGGCTTTCTATCGACCAGCAGTGGAATGAGGAAGACCAGTCGTCTATGACTGAAATTTCACCTGCTTAAACAACTAATGGACCAAAAAAAAAATTAAACGTGACTTATTCTCATCTGCACCCCTATTTTTCAGTATAGCACGATTCCACCTTGGTGAAGCAAAATATCTTCCCCATCTTTTTTTCAAAATGGCGTCATGAAAGGTGGCAATGCAGCACTATCAGGCCAGGCGTGGCAATATAGATTTGCGTCCCACAAATAGTAAATATCGGATAGACACTGTGAGTTTTATAAATATCACGCCATGTATAATAAACCTGCGCAATCACGTGACCAGTGTCGATACCGATCCTCTGGTATTGCACCTCGCTGATGAGAGCTGCGTCGTGGAAACGGAAGTCAATTATATTTTAATTGGACGGGAGACCAAACCATCAAATTGCAGGGTACACACGGCGTGATCCCGAGATCCCAGCTAACACATAATGTTAAAGCTGCATAGTCCATTGAAGCATCACATTTTCAAAACCAAAATAATTATATAGATTTGACTCTACATATCTAACTTAGATATTGATGCACATATTAAGCATTTATTGCCACATAGAAGGGAACACTGAGACAATTTGATAGAACCTGTTACTTTTGAAGCCTATTGTATCAGAGTTTTGGCGTGCTTGCCAAAACTAAGTTTGCATGTTTGAATTTCAAATATCTCAAAACTTATGCATTTAAAATCAAAGTTACTTTAACCTGAAATAAGGTAGATTATAAGGGTCAATTTAATATATTTATCTCAGAAAAATGACCGAAAAGCAAAACCATCGGACTAGGCAACTTTAAGTAACGTCAGGTTAACATTAGTATTTGGTTACAACACGTTATAACGTCACAGTACCATTATACTGATGTTATACCATGTATTGTAATGGGAAACTAACCTGCATTAAATTAAGTGACATTCAAGAAAAGTAGGTAAACCAACTTACACATAAGGATGGGCCACTGCAGGCAACCAATATCAAGGATCACAGCAAGTACAGCATAAATAATATCTATTAGTCTCACTTCACTGATTGGTTATTGTAATACTTTGCCAAATTTGAGGAAGATTGTAACTGAAGAGACTATAATCATTTTATGTGTTGTTCAGTGTTATTATTATCTTTATACCACATTTTTATGTTGTCATAAAAGGGTTCTTGAATGTTATGAAAAAAACATCCTATCAACATTAAAAAATGTTTCACTACCGTTAAACGAAAACGTCATACTCATAGTGACGTTAAAAAACATTACTATAATGTCATAAATAACGTTATATAATGTTATTTACTCCATACAAAATAACGTTTATATTACTTTTTTTATAACGTTATTGTAACATTCAATAACATTATACTGGCGTCAGTATGACGTTTTTTGTTAGCCTGGAGGTGTGGTTGGGAGTTGGTTGTTGGAGTTTTAAGTCGAGGCAACATCTAAGTTTATATCAGCCCAGGAATCAACTTGTGAGAGTGCACCCTCATAGTGACTTTATAGTGCAGCCCCACTGGGAAATCAGGCCACTGGTACCAAGACCCAATGTCCCACTCAGTCACATTATCCCAACACTGAGCTAACCAGTCCTTGCCCTATCCCATTAATGCTGAGTGCAAGGCTAGGTAGCGACAAGTATCAATTTTATAAGTCATTGGTTTGAGTCGATTGGGAACCGAACTCCCGATCTCCCGCACGTGAGGCTTGCGCTCTACAGATTGGGCCACTACGCCCAGTAGGGCGGGTGGAAGGTGTGGGGGGGGGGGGGGGTGAAAGTGACGGTGGTGGGTGGTGAAGTTGTTTTTGATTGATAAATCACGTTATGTAAATATCATTACAGCATTGTTTTTAATTAGAATCCTCAACCCAATATGAAAGAAAAGCACCGTGTCTAAATGTGCGGGAGATAACGTCACTGCTGAGCCTGCAGAATTAATCTTGGGGCCGTTGGAATGGGCACATAGCGTGTGTGTGTGTGTGTGAGTGAGGGTGTGGGTTCACCGGGGTGGGGGGCGGGAGAGGAGAGGGGAGGTTGTCATTACGGGATTTCAGCATTATAGCGTGTATTAATCAGACAAAAAGCATCTGTTTCGGACCAGAAGGTTGCTTTTCTCCGCCCGATCACGCGAAGCCACACATGACAGCGCCCGGTGTGTCGCAGACGATAAGCTCACATTTCATGATTGTCACAATTGGCGCTCTGTTCGATTCTACGTCTCTGCTTACCTCTAACCCTCCCCCCTCCACCACCACCACTACCACCACCCCCCAACCATCCAACCTCCAAGCTTTCAACCTCCATTCACTCTAACCCCCTCCACTATCCCAACAACCCTAACCCGCTGCCCCTAACCCCTAACCACCCAACCACCGAACCCTCAACCATCCAATCACCGAACCCTCAACCATCCCACCATCTAATCCTCAACCACCCAACCACCCAACCCTCAACCACCCAACCATCTAATCATCAACCACCCAACCACCCAACCCTCAACTATCCAATCACCCAACCCACAACCACCCAACCATCTAATCCTCAACCACCCAGCCACCCAACCCTCAACTATCCAATCACCCAACCCACAACCACCCAACCATCTAACCCTCAACCACACAACCATCCAACCCTCAACCACCCAATCACCCAACCCACAACCACCCAACCATCTAACCCTCAACCACCCAGCCACCCAACCCTCAACTATCCAATCACCCAACCCACAACCACCCAACCATCTAACCCTCAACCACCCAGCCACCCAACCCTCAACTATCGAACCACCCAACCCACAACCACCCAACCATCTAACCCTCAACCACACAACCATCCAAACCTCAACTCTCCAACCACCCAACCCTAAACCACACAACCATCTAACCCTCAACCACCCAACCACCCAACCCTCAACTATCGAACCACCCAACCCTCAACTACCGAACCCTCAACCACCCAAACACCCATCCCTCAACCACCCAACCCTCTAACCCTCAACCACCCAAGCATCCAAGCCTCAACCAGCCAACCACCCAAGCCTCAACTACCCAACTCTCAACCACCCAGCCCCCACCCCCTCCACCTCCAACCACCCAACCAACCACCCAACATTTCAACCCCTCCAATCCACCAATCACCCTAACTACTCAACCAACCAACCATCCCAACCAAACAACCCACCCAACACCCAACTATTCAACCACCCCACCATCCTAACGATTCAACCATCACAACCACCCCAACCACATCAACCATCACAATTTACCCCAACCATAGGCTAGTATAGAATTAAGTCGAAAAACACTAACATAGAACCTTAAGAAAACAACTAACATAGTAATAAGAATATAACAAAAATACAATGCCAAGAGGGCCCAAAAAAGTAACATAGGCTACTAAACGTACCAACAGACTATCTATCTGCTACTGAAATGCAGACAATCAAATAACTTATCAGCAGCTACTGTGCGGTAAGACAACACCAACACTACAGCTGGCCAGCATTGAAAACAAGCCTGGGTACCCAGGCTTACATGCTATGGACAGAATAAATACAGCCTCAATAAAAAAATATGAATAAATAAATAAATCCTCAACCATCCCAAACTCTTTGCACCCTGCATCCGCTTGTCTCTCCCCCCTCTTTACCCCCCACCCCCCCCACCACCACCCACCACCGTCTCTCTCCCATTCCCTGCCTCTCCTTTTCCCAGCCATTACGCTCCTCCTCACTTCCGCCCTTCCCCGCTCTTCTCATCTATCCATCTACCATTCCCACCCCTTTCTGTTCCCTTTCCTTCAGTACCTCCCTATCCTCCTCCTCTCCCTTCTTGTTCCTCTCCCCATTGTCGCTTTATTCTTCTCTATCTTCCATTTCTTTCTTATCATCACCTTCTTCCTCTTCCTCTTCCTTCCCTTCTCCTCCTCCTTCTAACTCTCTTCTGTCACTGTCCTCTTCCCCTCCCTCATCTCCCATTTCCACTTCTCTCCCCTTCCTTCGCCCCTCTTCCCGCCCTTCTCTTCTATTTAACCATCTCCCCTCCCGTTCCTTCTCCGCCTCATCCTCCTGCTCTCTTTCATCCCTTCCTTCAAATTCTCTCCTCCCATCTTCTTCCTCCTGCCCTCATTCTAACCCTTTCGACTGGTTGGCTCAGTGTCACGATAATGTGACCGAGTGGGATATCGGGTCATTGAGCAGGTGGTCTGATTTCCTAGTGGGGCATCACTATAGTAGAAAGTCGACATGAGTGTGCACTGTCACAAGTTGGTACCAATCCTGATATGACCTTAGATGTTGCCTGGACATGAAACTCCAACAACCAACAATTTAACCCTTTCCTCCCAACCGTCCTCGACTCCTTCTCATCCTTGTAAGCTGCTGTCCCCTTCCTTCTCTTCCCTTCCTTCCAACCCCAACCCCTACCGTCCTTCTCCTTCTACTCCTCTCCCTTCATCCTTCTGCTCCCCTCCATTTGCCACTTTCCCCCCGCTCGTCCTCCTATTCCCTCCGTCCATTCCAACTAACCTTCCCACTCCCCTTTCTCCCTCTCTCTTTGCACATTGTTCTCCCCACCTTTTACCTCTTCTTCTTTCTTGTTCTTCCTTCCACACTTCATTCTAACCCTATCTCCACCTCATTCTCCTGCTCCTTCTCCTTCTCCTTCTCCTCCTCCTGCTCCTTCTCCTTCTCTTTCTTCTCCTTCTCCTTCTCCTTCTCCTTCTTCTTCTTCTCCTTCTCCTCCTTCTCTTGTTCCTTCTCATTCTCCTCCTCTGCATCTAAAACTCACCACCTCACGTCCTCTCCTTCCCTGCCATCCCTTCCTTCTAAGTTCTAACCATCCCTCCCCACCACCGCTCACCATCATTCTTCACCTCCTTCTCTTCCTTCTCCTTGAAGTGCAATCCCTTCCTTGAAACCATATCTCCACCACCGTCACAACCTTCCTTCTACCCCCCCCCCCCCACACACACACATCCGCACTCACTAACCAACCAGTATTCACTGCAACACAGTTCGGTCAGCGTAGCGGTAAATGACGTAATTTCCATGGGCATAGAATGCTAATGTGTTTGTGAGCCGCGGGGAGGTGCTAATTTCCACGGCGTCGGACAAAGACAATCCGGGCTAACCGGGGTGTTTAGCAAAGAACGGGCCAGGGGTAGATCTGGGCGCGTAAAGTACTTGTTTTAACGATCGCGCACCCACGACTCGTCTCCCTAAATTTCATCTCGCCGAAATATCTCAAAATTACCACCCGCACAATTATTTAAAATAAAGCTGCATAGTCCGATGAAGCTCGAAGTTTTCAAAACCAAAAGAATTATTTAGATTAGATTCTACATATTTGACTTAGATACTGTAGTGGTCTGCACTGACCTCTCAGGCAAGTAACCACATAGACAGGTAGGCGTGGGGAGTGTGTTGATATCAGGGAGCCTAGGTGGTGTAATGGTTAGCACACTGGCCCGGAATGCAAAGAGATGTGGGTTCGAGTCCCGCTCTAGGCGCAGTATTTCCCATTTTCATCACCCCCACGACACTGGATTGCCGTGATCAGGATCCTGTACAAGCTTTGCGCTGTATGGTTGTTGAACCTACCCTGTGTATGTATGTGTTAGTGCATTGCCTGTATGTATGTAATTGTAAGCATTACAAGACTTACAATTCCAGGGGGACGAGTGTAGTGGTCTGCACTGACCTCTCAGGCAAGTAACCACATAGACAGGTAGGCGTGGGGAGTGTGTTGATATCAGGGAGCCTAGGTGGTGTAATGGTTAGCACACTGGCCCGGAATGCAAAGAGATGTGGGTTCGAGTCCCGCTCTAGGCGCAGTATTTCCCATTTTCATCACCCCCACGACAATACTATTTGTGTTTGCACTTATTGAGCATGTACTGCCACATAGAAGGGAAACTATAATTTCACTAGGTCCCACTTAGACAGGCCAAAGCTGCTAACAGGCATTGATGCCTAATTTCTTAAGCAGAAGAGGATAAGTATAAGTAAGTATAAGTATTGAGTCAATTTAATGGAACCTGTTACTGCAGAAGCCTATGGTTCAGAGTGTTGGCGTGCCTGCCAAAACTGATTTCACATGTTTATATTAAAAATATCTCAAAAGATAGCCATTTAAAATAAAAGTTCCTTCATCAATAAAGAAAGGTAGATTATAGCAATCAGTTTAATATAAGTATCTCATAACAAAATGACAAAAAAATCAAAAACATCGGACTGTGGAACTTTAATTAAAATATATTTTAACCCGAATATGTGATTTATTTGTTTATTGGCAGAATGGTCGGTGAATTATTACTAACACCGGTTCGGGTCTTTACCTGGTGCGGCTCCAGCCCCACCAGACTCATATATAATGGGGCAAGTCGAGGGGGAGGAGAGAGCGATGGTGGGAAAAAGTGGAGGGGTTTGGAAGGGGTGTGCAGGCAGTCCGACATATTTTGTTTTGATGTGCAGAAAGCAGTGTTGTAACAAGCAAGCCTACTCCAGGGCTCTTGCTTCTATTTTGAGATTTTTTTACTTTGTGGTTTCGGGGGATCGCGTTTCGCGTCGATTTCCCTGGTTCTGTGAGGTAAGTAGGGTAAATGAGGGCGGTTGTACTAATTAAAAACTCCACCAAAATTACTCATTTTATTCACACACACACTAAAGAAATATGTTATGAATGTGCCGACTACCATTCATGGTTTATCTACTTTCAATATCGTATTCTCAGTTGACCGGGCGCGGTGGCCGAATCGGTAGAGCAAAGGCCTCCCGTGCGGGATATGGGGAACTTGATTCGCGGTCGAGTCAAACCAATGACTTACCAAATTTATACTTGTCGCTTCCTAGCTTGGCGCCCGGCGTTAATAGGATAGGGAAAGGACTTGTTAGCTCAATACAGTATAACCCCGTTAAACCAAACTTGAAGGGACCCTAGAAATTTGTTTGGTTTAACCGATCATTATTGGTTTAACCGAGCTTGGGCTTCGACTTTGACTTGGCTTTGGCAAAAACGTGGGTACATTATGAATGTAATATACAATGTATGTGGACACTTTGATTATTGTTTTTTATGTATATACAGTGTAACCCCTTTAAACCAAGCTTGGTTAAACCAAACGATCGGTTAATCCAAACTTTTTTCGGCGGCCCGGCAAAATACCACCATTTATCATATAACAAATTTGATGAGGTCTCAGATGACCTTATAACCACATGAAAGTTCGGTTTAATGTACCGGAAGTGACCTGGGGCCTGACAATTTTGTTTGGATTAACCGATAATTTGAATTAACCGAATTTGGTTTAACCAACTTTTTTATATGATAAATGGTAGAGTTTTGCCAGGCCGCCAAAAACAGTTTGGATTAACTGATCGTTTGGTTTAACCGAGTTTAATGGGGTTGTACTGTATCAGGATAATGTGACTAAGTGGGATAGCGGGTCATGGTGCTGGTAGCTTGAATTCCCAGTGGGGCAGTATTATAAAGTTATCATGAGTGCGCACTCTCTCTTTAAGGGGCTGTCACATTACGGCGTATGGCGGAAGCGTATGGCGGCGTAGCGGCTTACGTCATATACGCCGCCATACGCCGCATACGCTACTCATACGCTCCTCATACGCTCCTCATCTACGCTACTCATAGGATCCCATACGCCGCCAGATGCAGCCAGATGCCGGCGTATGTGAAGCCTATGAGAGCATACGCCGCCATAAAATAAAAAACGCTTTCCCCAAATTCGTCCGTCCTTTTTTTTTGTGCATGCTCAAAAAATCGCGACCTACGGTGGCGTAAGGGGGCGTATGGGTCATACGCTACGCATACGCCGCCATACGCTCCGCATACGCTCCGCATACGCCCCCCATAGGCTGTGGGTACGCCGGCGTACGCAATAGGTACGCCGCCGTACGCTACTCGTACGCTCGACTTGCGTCATGGGCGTATCAGGGGCGTATCAGGGGCGTATGCAGCGTACGCAGAACCTACGCGTTGCGTATGCGAGCGTATGGAAAGCGTATGTGAGGCGTATGCGAAGCGTATGCCCGACCTATGGTTCTCGGTATATAAAGGCGCCCCACGCCATTCCTTTGGTCATTCCTGCTCTGCTGCTCATACAGGATGGAGGCCCAGGCACTGCAAGCACAGTTCCAGCTTTTCTACAGAGTTGCCCTTTATCACCAAGAGCTTACTCTACTCCTCATGGTTCTTCTGGCGTCCCGTATCGAGAGACGCAGGAGGAGGGAGCGAGCGTCGACGATCAGTGTGGGTCCGACCCTGGATTGGGAGGCGGCCACAGTTTGGCTTGTTCGACAAGCTCATGGTCGAGCTCCGCAGCGAGGACACCGCATCGTTTGTCAACTTCATGCGGCTGCCTCCCCAATTGTTTGACGAGATTGTGGCGCGAGTGGCGGGACCCAGGATCGCCAAAAAACGGACCACATTCAGGGTGCCGCTCGACCCGGCGCTCAAAATAGCACTTACTCTGCGGCACCTGGCATCCGGCTCAAAATACTCCTCCATGAAGTTTGGGTGGAGGGTGCCCCACAACACACAGTCGCTGATAGTGCGTGAAGTCTGCAAGGCCATCGTCGACGAGTACATGGCCGAGGTCATGACGTGTCCGACGACTCCAGAAGGGTGGCGTGCCATCGCGGACCTCTTTGCTGAGAGGTGGAACTTCCCCCATACCTGTGGCGCTCTGGATGGGAAGCACATCGCCTGCCGGTGCCCTCCAAAGAGTGGGTCGCTCTACTACAACTACAAGGGCTTTTTCTCCGTGGTCCTGTTGGCGCTTGTAGATGCGGACTACAAATTTATCTGGGCAGATATTGGCGGTATGGGCTCCGCGTCCGATGCCCAGATCTACAACGCCTCCGAGCTGAAGGCGTGCACAGAAGATGGCACCATCGGCTTTCCGAACCCTGAACCGCTCGTCGACGGCCAGAAAGATGTGCCGTATTTCCTGATCGGTGACGACGCCTTTGCCCTGCGGCCGACCATGATGAAGCCGTACGGCAAGAGGGGCTTGACCAATGACGAGCGACTCTTCAACTACCGGCTTTCCCGAGCTAGGAGAGTGGTGGAGAATGCCTTTGGCATTCTAGCCAACCGCTTCCAAGTGCTCCTGACGACTATGCAGCACCACCCCTCCAACGTGAAGCTCATCGTCAAGGCGTGCATGGTTCTGCACAACCTCATGAGGACACGCTACCCAGCGCTACAGAACATGCAGCTGGATGGTCCCGAGACAGCCAACAACAACTTTGTGCCTGGAGCTTGGCGAGAGGGACACAACCTTCCTGACATTGACGTTTGTACCTCCCAACACCGCGTCCAAGTTAGGAAAGGAACAGCGCAATCTAATTAAAGACTGGGTCGTCTCACCCGCCGGAAGCACTGTCATGGCAAGACAGGATGATCTGAAAAAACATTGTCTGTCTACTGTTTTTTGCAAACATGTCTGTGATGTTGTTATATATAAACATGTCTCCTGTTTTATTATGAGATGCTAATTATGTTTATATGTCTAGTATAAAATAAACGATATCATTGTATAGATATGAAAACACAATTTTACATGTCTGTTACATTCTTTGGCTCCTTAATTTAAAGTTAATGTAAATTGTAATGAAATCTCCTCTCTTTTTACATACATACTAGAACACAGAAAAAATAGAGTGACACAGAGAGAGGGAGGGAGGGAGGGAGGGGAGGGAGGGGAGAAGAGATAGAGGGAGGGAGGGAGGAAAGAGAGATAGAGAGAGGGAGATAGAGAGGGAGGAAGAGAGGAGAGAGAGAGAGGTAGAGAGATAGAGGAAGAGAGATAGAGAGAGAGAGGAAGAGAGATAGAAGGAGGAAAGGGAGAAAGGGGAAGGAGAAACATTATAATAAACTATTTTAAATTTAAAGTTATTTATGTTTTAATTTTATTTTTAATGTTAATTGTACTTTAATATATAACAATTAAATGATGGCATGCACAGACACAAAAATTAAAAGTGACAGTCTATTTATTGACACATCTTGACATAAATGTACAAACAAACAATATATATACATATATACATAAGATAAATAAGATAAATACGACAACATATATACATATATACACATACAATCACTTCTCTCCCTTGCCGTTGGTATCAGCTGGCGACTGGGAGGCTGAGGCGAACAAGTCCAAATTGGCCCCTAACATGCCCGATATCCCGGATAACCCCGACAAGTTTAAGAGTCCCTCCGGGCTGGCCGACTCGGACAAGTTCACTTCGGGGTCGGCGTGTGTCGGAGTCACCATGTCTGTGGCAGTGCCACGCACCACAACTGTAGGAGAGGCCCTCGTGTGCGGCACCATTCCTAAAGTCCGTACTTGTGCGGTTTGCGGTGGTGACGGCCGTACCACTGGCGGAGCTGGATGCAGAGGCTGAGGCGGAAGACTTGGCAGAGGCGGGTGTGGCAGTGGCTGATGAAGACTGTGTGGCCCGCCCACATAGCGGTCCACGTACTCCAGTGTCTGCGCAGGCCACTGTTGGGGTTGAGGCTGGTATGCCTGAGTTGTATGTGCAGGAGCCAGTGCAGGAGCAGGAGCAGGAGCAGGAGCAGGCAGGAGCAGGAGCAGGAGCAGGAGCAGGAGCAGCCCCACAAACCACCGGTCCCACGAATGTTCCTTCCTCCTCCTCCAGATGGTGCGATGCCATGCGGTTCAGTGGACCGCAAACCACCACAAACCGCTCCTCCGGCATCGTGAGGATCATGTCCCGAATATAGTTGGCGAATGCCACTCGCTTCGTCACCGCCGGTGGAGAGTGGAGGTGGAGGAGGAGGAGGAGGAGGCGGCGGCTGCATCACCTTGAGCATGTCGGCAGACTCATCGAACCTCTTGTGGATGGCAGCGAGGAGGTTGGTGTCGACTGGGGCACAACGCTTCCCTCTCCCCTTTCCCCGCTCTTGGGATGTACCGGGAGGAGTGGGTGGAGGGTCCTCGTCCATCGCCACCATCCACATCGGTCCCGACATTCTCCTCCACACTGAGATCGAGCTGCGGAGCCGCGACAGGAGTGGCCAACTGCAAAACAAAATCATAACATAACATAAGTAAACATGAATGCAAATCGATATTTCGACAAAAGACACGACAAGTCAACAGTAAATCAAATTTATATAAAGCAAAAAATAATTAACGTTAAATGCAGACATGGATTTATAACGATTATATCATGATACATCTATTGTCAATATCTCGATTTAAGAACAACTACACAACAACAACTCAACATTAAAGAAATAAATAACATTAACAAATTACTAGAATATTAGATGTTGCTAGGATGTAAAACAACAACAAACAAACAAACAAACATAAAATACAACAAAAGCATAACATAACAAACTAGAATACGATACTAATGGCCCGCACTTGTCAGAACGAAAAAAGTTTATGTACTTACACTCCTGCAGGGCTCCGGTCGGTGACGGACGACGGACCGCAGGAACCCGAACTTGCGCAGGATCCACTGCTCCCGCTCAGTCAGGTCAGCGGCTCCGTCCCCGCTCTTTTTTTTGTGGAGCCGCGTGTTCGTGTCCCGCAGCGACTTGAACCACTTCTGGAGATGGACTGTTGTGGTCCCCAGAAGTGTCGCCTGGTCCTCCCACATCTTGGCCTTTCTGTCTGCGCGGCGGTAATCCGTGAGCTTCATGTTCCAAATGATGGGGTTCTCCTCAAGGAAGTCCAACATTTGACCCTCCTTGAAGACCGACAGAGAACAGTCGCTCTTCTTGGCCCTCCGTCTCTTTGACGTGGGCGATGGCAGCGGTGCTGGCGGAGGAGGCGGCGGAGGAGCAGCGGACGACGCCCGTGAGCTGCCCGCAGAGGCAGGAGATGGCGAGCTGGAGCGGGGACGCCAGCGTTGCGTCATCGGCCTCTCCACTTCCATCTCCAGCTCCTCCAGTGGAGAGTGGTGTTCTGGAGAGTAGTGTTGTGGAGAGTGGTGTTCTGGAGAGTGGTGTGGAGAGTGGTGAGGTGGCGAGGCAGGTGAGGCAGGTGAGGAGGCTGGTGATGGAGAGCATTGTAACAAAGTCTGCCTCTTTCTGCCTCTCCCACGGCCTAGTCCTCCTCCTCCTGTAACAGCAGCTCTGGAGGCTGGTGTGGTAGCAGTAGTACTGGTGGTGGTAGTAGTAGTAGCAGTAGCAGAAGCAGCAGCAGCAGTGGTGTTCCTCTTAGCAGGCATGGTGGCAGAGTGTGAGGGGAGCCTGTTGCTGCAGGCTTTATATACCCAGGAGCCAACAAGCGGCGGACCGCGGAGAGATACCATAGGTCGCGCATAGGTCGCGCAATAGGTTTCGCATACGCTCCGCATACGCTCCCCAAAATATCCATACGCTCCTCATACGCTCCTCATACGCTCCACTACGCTCCACATGCCAATCAAAACTGTCAAAACATGTCACAGCACGCTCCCATACGCTCCTCATACGCTCCTCATAGGTTCCCCATACGCTCAAACACCCCCGAAAGTTCACCGAAGGTCATCATAGGTCGGCATAGGTCGGCAAAAACACGGCGTACGCAGGTTTTCAATACGCTCCCGCCATACGCCGTAATGTGACAGCCCCTTTATGTTGGTTTAAATAATTACCTGATTTGTATTTCGCAGGGACCGTCTCATAAACCACTCAACATTCATCCGCTAGAAGTTCTCGACGATTTGTTAATGCGACGCCTCCCCTCGGTGCGGACATTCCTCTTGTCCCATTTATGTTTCCACTTCCCGCCAGGTGGGGGCGCCTCCGTCACGTGATGCATCACGTGGTGTTTAGACTTCCGGCGGAGGCCGATCTTGGCGCCCTCCGTTGGGCGAAGAAAGAAACACGACAGTCCCAGGTGGTGCCGGACCGGATGGGGAGTTAGCGGAGAAGGAGCCTCGTATTGGACCGGAGAGCCCGACACCTAGCAACAGATGGTGCACCAAATGTCGTCTGCTCACAGCAATCGAAAATCAGACGATAATCAATTCACACAGACAGAATACTAACATGTTAATGAATACAAGGAACATTCAATGGAAAATTCAATAGAGGGGATGGAGATATGCATTGTTTTGGAGGTTTCTTTAGTTGATTTTAATCGCAGCAGACGACTTTTGTACTAGCAGACGACTGTTTGTGGGCCGCAACTGAACATCCACGGCACGACCACCCCCTCCTCTACCCCCCCCCCCACCCACCCACCCACACTCTCCTCCCGACGCGCCACCTGGCGGAGGCAACTTTTGACGGCGTTTACCACTCTGTCTCACGTGACCTGTTGACATTCGACCAGTCGTCAGAAGTGGTGGGTAGCAAACTTTGTTAATAATAATATTAGTCTGTCGGAGCTTTTTAAAATTATTATTATTTTACGCCCCAGCAACATCTAAGGTCATGCCGACTTGAATGTCTCAGTGCAGACTGACTGATTGAGAACTAGACGGGATGGCCGAATGAGTTGAGCATCCGTCTTCTGTTTTTGGAGATCGGGGGATCCGAACCCATGGATTCGTGGGTTCAAACCCTGGTCGAGTCAAACCAATGAGTTAAAAATAGATCATTGTTGCTTCCTCGCCAGGTTCGCTCGGGCATTATAAAGGGCAAGGACTGGTTGTTACAGTTCAGATAATGTGAGTGAGTGGGATATAGGTCCTGGTGCTGTGGCCTGCTCTCCCAGCGGGGTCAGCACTATAAAAAAGTCCCATGAGTGCACCGAGCTGTCACACAAGTCGTACCCACCCGATGACCTTAGATGTTGCTAGGATCTAAAACAGCAACAAACAAACAAATCCTAGCCAGGCGCTCAGCATTATTAGGATAGGGCAAGGACTGATTATCTCAGTGTCAGGATAATGTAACTGAGTGGGATATCAGGTCACGGTGCTGGTGACCTGGTCTCCCAGTGGGGCTGCCGTCTAAAGTCGCCATGAGTGCGCAGTGTCACAATTCAGTACCCATCCTAATATTACCTTAGATGTTGCTAGGACGTAAAACAACAACAAACAACACTAATTGAGAAGTTTGTAATGTTAGGTACTCAGTGGCATTGCGCTTCAGTGCGGACTCATGGTGACCTTTATAGTGCTGCTCCACTGGGAGACCGGACCGTGAGCACCATGAGTCAATAACCCACTGTCACATTATCCCTTCTTCTTGAAGATTTATACTGCCTATCATGGATAAGTGTGAATAGTTTTGTTTTCTCCATTATCCCTATATTGAGTAAACCGGTCCTTACCCGATCATAGAGTGCAAGGCTAAATAGTGACAAATGTCACTTTTATATGTGGGTGGTTTGACTCAATTAAGGTTAGAACCCACAACCTCCTGCCAGCTAATGCGCTTACTGATTCCGCAATCCTGTCTGGTGTGATAGTAAGCAATTGGTGAACATTCTTCAACATGGATATTCTGAGTTCTGCTGATCTTCCGAAAATCTGAAGGCGCGACCCGGCATGCACACATGTATACATATCTACATATACATGCATATATGCATACATATCTGCAACCGCACGTATATACATATGCATATATTTGAATATATTTGAATACATTTGAATATATCTGAATATATTTGAATATATCTGAATATATTTGAATATATCTGAATATATTTGAATATATCTGAATATATTTGAATATATCTGAATATATCTGAATATATCTGAATATATTTGAATATATCGGAATATATCGGAATATATCGGAATATATCGGAATATATTTGAATATATTTGAATATATTTGAATATATTTGAATATATTTGAATATATATGAATATATATGAATATATATGCATATATGTAAATATACAGTAAAACCCCTCTAAATGGACCGACCATGGGACTGACTAAAATGGTCCAGTGAGGGAGGTGTTTGGCTTAGAGAGTTTTTATCGTTACAATGATATTGCATGGGCGATCATTTGGGACCCAAATAAAGCGATTGATATAGGGAAGTGGTCGATCTGTGGAGGTGGTCGGTTAGAGAGGGTTTACTTTATATGCATATATGTGAACACAGGTGTATATATATACATACTTATGTGCATATATACATATGTGACCATACATACATCATCAGCATCCATCTATATATAATGTTATGTGAGTATGAATAACATACGATTCCACTACTTGTAATAACCATATCTAACAAATACTGAATGCGTCTGACTCTGCATATTCTATATTGGTGCCCTACCCCCACCTACCCCTTTGCCTTCCTATTTCACCTGGAGTGGGCGCGGTGGCTGAATTGCTAGAGTGCAGGCCTCACGTGCGGGAGATCGGGAGTTCGGTTCCTGGACAAGTCAAACCAATGACTTATTCAATTGATACTTGTGACTTCCAAGCCTGGCGCTGGGCATTAATAGGATAGGGCAAGGACTGGTTAGCTCAGTGTCAGGATAATATGACTGAGTGGGATATTGGGTCATAGTGCCTGATTTCCTAGTGTGGCAGCACTATAAAGTGACCATCCATGCAGACCATCACAAGTCGGTACCCATCCTGATATGATTTTTATATGTTGCCAGGACGTAAAACTCCAACAACCAACCAAATCCCATTTCACCAACCGACAACAGCGAGTAATAACAGCGAGTAATGTCAGCCCCCACAGAAGTGCCAATATATAGATAGTGTGCTTACGCATTACACACATATACCAAGTGTATAACATGTGGCATATTTAAATCACAATAGGTTCGCGCGTCCATCAATTTCCCACGGCATGGTTCAAAGCTTCATGGCTCGCATGCTGCCTTCACACCATTTCCTATTGGATAAGCAATAGGTGTCGGCTGGAGTGATCATGCGCAAGTGTGAGAGGGTGTGACAGATTGGTTGGTTGGTTGTTGGAGCTTTACGTCCTGGCAACATCGAAGGTCATATCAGGATGCGTACTGACTTGTGACAGTGCACACTCATGGCGACTCTTATAGTGCTACCCCACTGGGAAATCAGACTGCCATGACCACCATGACCTGATATCCCACTCAGTCACAATATCCTGGCACTAAGCCAACCATTCCTTGTCCTATTCTAATAATGCCGACTGCCTGGCTAGGAAGCAACAAGTATCACATTTGTAAGTCAGTGGTTTGACTGGACCGGAAATCGAACTCCCGATCTCCCGCACTGAGGCCTGCGATCTACCGATTCGGCTACGACGTCCGGTGGGTGTGACAGATGGTGAGAGTGTGTGACAGGTTGTCAGAGGGTGTGAGAGGGTGTGCGCAGGCGCAGTCCTATGCTAGAGGGCATTGGAACATTTGAGTGATAAACAATGTCACAAATGGTAAAACCAGGCAGTTTCTGTTCAGGTTGTTGTCAGTTGTATACCTACTTGTAGTGTCTTCTTTTCACCGTGTCCTTGATGTACCTCACCGTTAATAGACTACATCACGGTTCCGACTGCGCATGTACTGAAAACGGCATTGGGAGCAAAGCAAAGGCATAGAGCCATTGAGTTTACCGATACACGTAGGGCAAAACTGGCATTTTATTCAAAATAATTAGAAATACATAACAATTTGGCACAAACATGGATGGAAGGATGCAATATAATAATATAATGAATATGTTTAAGACACAACTCTCCATAATTAAGCATTTTGAGCTGAGAAACATACCATTTCAGTCACTTTACAGGCTGATGTTTACATCACCATTGATTAGCCAGAAGTAATTCTTGTTCTAAATATTAAAATGTTAAATGTGTCAACAAAAACTTCTTTCAACGAAATATATAACCAATATTTGATTAACCCTACTCATTTTCTATTTCTACATATGTGCTTAACCATAGGATATAAATAAAAACATGAATAAAATAAATAAAACTGACTCTGGCTATGGCTCTAACACTAGTCTGAGTGCCTAGATTTGTCTAAATCTAAGTGCACATGGCATACGATGTGCTGATTATATTGATGTAAATGCAATGCTGGATAAAAGATTAATATCTTAATTTATTATATATATTATTTTAGTTGGTATTCTATGTTTCAAACAAGAGCTGAGATGAGCTGAAACTAGCACATTTCATAGCTGCACCCAGTGCATTAGCATTAGCCATGTGCTTCTCGCGGGTATGTTCTGCTCTGATGCATCCCACAATGCACTACGCTGCTGGAACCGTGATGTAGTCTATTAGTTCAGTATACAAAGACAACTGTGATACCATTCAGAAATATGACCGGACAAAGACCAATCGAACACAGTGTAGCAAGCATGTGGTGTTTGGCTTTTGGCCCTGAATTGATACTGACCAAACACACTACAGTATAACCCCGTTAAACCATGCTCGGGTAAACCAAACAACCAGTTAATCCTATCTTTTTTTGTTGGCCCAGCAAAATACTACCATTTATCATATAAAAGAGTTGGTTAAACCAAAGTCGGTTAATCCAAATTATCGGTTAATCCAAACAAAAGTATCGGACCCCAGGCCACTTCCGTACAGTTAAACCAAACATTCATGTGGTTATAAGGTCATCTGAGATCCCACCGACTTTTTTATATGATAAATGGTAGTATTTTGCCGCACTGCCGGAAAAAGTTTGGATTAACCGATCGTTTGGTTTAACTGAGCTTGGTTTAACAGGGTTGTACTGTAGTATAATGGAGTTGTACTGTATACTACAGTACAACCCCGTTAAACCAAGCTCGGTTAAACCAAGCGATCGGTTAATCCGCACTTTTTTCTATGGTACAACCCCGTTAAACCAACTCGGTAAAACCAAGCGATCGGTTAATCCAAACTTTTTTTGGCGGCCCAGCAAAATACTACCATTTATCATATAAAAAAAGGTGGTTAAACCAAAGTCGGTTAATCCAAATGATTGGTTAATCCAAACAAAATACACAGAAAAAAGGAAACCAGTTGAACAAAAATCGCGGAAAAAGAAGAAAATCATGAAAAGTTGGTTCGCTGTTGGAGTTTTACGTGCTGGCAATATGTATATATATATATATATCTATATATATAGTATACATACACATACACACAGATACATATATATATATATATATATATATATATGCTGGGAATGGAGGGGAAGGAGAAAGGGCAGTCGAGTATAACTTGAGGGCTACTCGTCAGTAAGACGCTGGTTGGCGCTGAACGGCTGTCATTGGATGTGGGGTGATGGAGATGCGGGTTGACGGGCGGCGGGCGGCGGGTGGTGGGCAGCTGGCGGCGGGCAGCGGGCGGCGGGCGGCGGGCAGCGGGCGGCAGGCGGCAGGCGGCAGGTGGCGGGTGGCGGGCGGCGGGTGGCGGGGTCCGGGCGGCGGGCTGCAGGCGGCGGGAGGCGGGGGGCGGGGGACGGGAGGCGGGTGGCGAGAGGCGGGTGGCGGGCGGCGGGCAGCGGGCGGCGGGAGGCGGGCGGCGGGAGGCGGGCGGTGGGAGGCGGGCGGCCGGAGGCGGGCGGCAGGAGGCGGGCGGCGGGCGGCGGGAGGCGGGCGGCGGGAGGCGGGTGGCGGGCGGCGGGAAGCGGGCGGCGGGAGGCGGGCGGCGGGAGGCGGGCGGCGGGAGGGGGGCGGCGGGCGGCGGGAGGCGGGCGGCGGGCGGCGAGCGGCGGGCGGCGAGCGGCCGGGTGCGATCCGTTTGCTCGCCGATGAATGGGGTGACGGCCGGTGGGCAATGTTCGACCGGCGTGAATGCAGATATGAGTCGGTAATTTGTCATTTTTACCCGCCCCACCCTCCCACAATTCCCCCACCCACCCACACCCACACCCACACCCACACCCACACCCACACCCACACCACACCCACACCCACACCAACACCCACACACACCACACCCACACCCACACCCACACCCACACCCACACCCACACCCACACCCACACCAACACCCACACCCACACCCACACCCTCACCCACCTCCCGCTTAACGCCCCGCGCCAAACAGCCCAAGTCGCGCCCAATAACGCCGCGTACTCTGCGCATGCTCCAATATTGGGCGCCGAGCTGGCCAGCATTATGGCCTGCAGCCTTTCGGTGGGTGGCTGTGTGAGGGGGCGGGTTAGTGGGGGGGGGGGGGGGGGTAGAAGAGGGCGGGGGATATTCGAGAAGGATATGTGTGAAGTGAGCCTCAGGTAAGTTATTTGATTTTGTTATTATTATTATTACTGCTCTTTTTTCTGTACGAATTTGCAGGTGACTTATTTATATATAAAAAAGAGATACTTTTATTAACCTTGAATTTTTTTTCTCACCTATCTATTGATATACTTTCTGATTAAAATTCTCACAATTTTGTAATGTTTAGATTTGGCGTTGTGGCTTTGGAGGGGAGAAACGGTTCTGTACATTTCTTTCTACATATGTTCTTTGTTTTGTTCATCAGGAATTCAGTTATTTATTCATTTGATTGTCTTCTTAGTAATCTTGTATTTTAATTAACGCTCAGATTTGGCTTGAGGTTTTAGGGGAAGGTGGTGACGGGTGGGAGGCTATCATAAATATTATAATACATCATATGGCCCTAACCGACCATCCCCACTCACCCACCACCCTCCACCCACCCCACACCTCTCCACCCACCCCACACCTCTCCACCCACCTGCCCCCTGACCTTGAACAAAACTAATAATTTGCATTTTTTGTGTGACTGGCACCGATATGAGTCGAGCCGCTGCAGTGTATGATTCGTCGACGCTAGACTACGGCGGAAAGAGACAGGCGTGGGTGGGTGGGGGAGTGAGGGGTGGGGGGTAACCCAAAGCTCCGCCACCGGTGAGTAAAGGAACCTGGCGAGCTGCATTCATTAGATGATTGGCTGGTTGTTAGAATTTTACGTCCTAGCAACATATGAGGTCATATCAGGACAGGTACAGACGTGTAACGGTGCACACTCATGGCGACTTTATAGTGCTGCACCTCTAGGAGATCAGGCCACCAGCACCATGACCTGATATCCCACACAGTCACATTATCCTGATACTAAGCAAACCAATCCTTGGCCTATCCTAGTAATACTGAGCGCCAGGCTATGTATAATGTAGTGATAAGTACCAATGTTGTAAGTAATTGGTTTTACTTGACCGGGAAACCGAACTCCGAACATTCCGTCTGGGAAGCCTGTGCTCTACCGTTTCGGCCACCATGTCCGGTATTCTGTGTGTGTGGTAGTGTGTGTGTGTGTGGGGGGGGGGGGGGTAACCCAAAGCGCCATCACCGGCGAGTACGGGAACCTGGCTCTCTGCATCTATTAGACCTACACGCATCGGCTCAGTCAGTGTATGGGAACCAGACGGGATTGCCGAATGAGTTAGAGCGTCCGTCTCCCGTGTTGGTAGATCGTGGGGTCGTGGCTTCGAACCCTGGTCGAGTCAAACCAATGACTTAAAAATTGATACTTGTTGCTTCCTAGCCTGGCGCTCCGCATTATTAGGATAGGGCAAGGACTGGTTGGCTCAGTGTCAGGATAATGTGACTGAGTGGGATATCAGGTCATGGTGCTGGCAGGTGTTCCAGTGGGGGGCAGCACTATAAAGTCACCATGAGTGTGCAGTGTCACAAGTCGGTACCCATCTTGATATGACCTTAGATGTTGCTAGGATGTAAAACAACAACAAACAAACAGTGTATGGGTTATATGAATGGCATCACAACCACTTCTACTGTGCTTAATTATTCATTTTATTCAGTCAAAGCATCTACCCGACTGAAATATGACTTACCTTTACGGATAGGGTAGTCCTGCTTGTTTGTTGGGAAGTTACGTCTTAGAAACATCAAAGGTCATGCCAGGACGGGTACCGACTTCCAACGGTGCACACTCGTCACGTGTGTTCATCATGACCCAATATCCCACTCAGTCACATTATCCTGATACTGAGCAAACCAGTCCTTTCCCCTATCCTATTAATGCTGAGTACCAAGCTAGGTAGTGACAAGTATAAATTTAGTAAGTCATTGGTTTGACTCAGTCGTAGTTTGAGCGCCCAGTGTTCTTATCGATTTGGCCGTCCGGTCCGGCTTCTGAGTAGTAATATTACTGGTTTGATAACACAGAGCAGCACGTGTTCGTTCCAATGATGCCAGTTCAACCATGACTGCTTTAAAATTTTAAGTTGTCGCTACTTTCGCCTGGTGCGCTGCATTGCTGGGATAGGTCAAGATGCAGTGAAATTGGGAATATAAATTGTCTACAATTGACATTTCTCCGGCTGAATCAACACATGTAAATCTCTCTCTCTCTATATATATATCATCATCATCATTCTGTCAGTCGCGATGTGACAAAGACTGCTTTCATTACTTGACTGCCGCTCTCCATTTAGCTCTCTGCTGTGAGAGTGATGTCCATGAGTCAGTCTTAATGTCTCTCAGCTTCAGGTTTCTCTTGATGGTATCATTGAACCGGAGACGAGGGTGCCCTCTCTTTCTGTAACCAGAAGACAGTTGGGAGTAGAGGATCTGCTTTGGTAGCCTGTCTGATGACATCCTCATGACATGTCCAGTCCACCGGAGATTCTTTTTGATCAGAAGATCAGAAGATCTTCCATAGAGGGCAGCCCCATCCGTTCGAGTATTTCCTTATTTGTCACTTTGTCCTTCCAGGTTAGCCTAGTGATTGAACGCAGATGTCGCATCATGAAGGCATGCAGCTTTTTCGCCTATATATAGAGAGAGAGATTTACATAAGTACGGCATCTGTACTGCCACATTAAAAACGTTTTGTTTATATATAGTTGGTATATTATATATAAAAACTATGTTTAATGAGGCAGTACACATGCAAATCTATCTACAGAACATATGTAAATATATATATATATATTATATACATAATAAACGAAACAAATTTAATAAGGCAGTAGAAATGCAAATCTATATACACTACATATGTAAATCTCTCTCTCTATATATACACATATAGTTTATATATTACATATATATAAACGATACTTTTTTTGAATGAGGCAGTTGTCTGGTTGGGAGGGTAGTGTTGGCAGGTGCGTATGCGCATGTGTGTGGCTTCTGTTTAGAAGATCATAGGTGCTAGGCTCGGCATTGTTCGAACACACTAGAGAATGTAGTCGTTGTAAGCCTGTGCTTGTAATACCCCTGTCACACTACGACGTAACGAGCCAACGTGAGCCTAACGTGGTCAGTTTTTGTCATTACGTTGGGTTACGTCATGATGACGTCAGAATGACGTTAGAATGACGTCAAGCTACGTCACATTACGTCGTGTTACGTCGAGTTACGTCGAGGTTTTGGACATGTTCAAAAATTTCGACGTAGCTCGAACGTAAGGGTTTATGTTCGCCGTACATTCTGTTCACGTTCAGTGAACGTCAATGACGTTAAACGGACGTTTTTCCAACGCTGCTCACTACGTTCAACTACGTTCCACTACGTTGACCCACATTAAACTGAGTGCAAATGCCCACATGGTGTAATGGGAACGTCAGGAGAACGTCGGGAGAACGTCGGGAGAACGTCGGGAGAACCTCGGGATAACGTCGGGAGAACGTCGGGAGAACGTCAGGAGAACGTGCATTCAACGTACGTTCAACGTCTCATGACGTAGGTAATGTCATGTAACGTTCTTCTGGCAATGGAATAACGTTCATAACGTTCTGTGAGCGTAATGACGTTGTCCTCTCTCGTTGAATGACGGTATCACTACGCTTTACCGATGTTACGCTCTCGTCCACTACACTGCATCCACGTTCAACTTCTGCCCAAATTTGCATACTACGCCCAGAAGTTCAACGTTCTTCACGTTCTCCCTACGCTGACGTCATTACGTCGTAGTGTGACAGGGACATAAAGAAGATAATCTCAGGTTTCACTCTCCAAGCATCTTACAACGGGCTAATAGTGCCCCTGGGTGTGACTCATTAAGTTACAAACATAGAGCTGTAGGACAACACTTAGGCCACAGGCTTCAGTCGGAAGAACAGTCAAAAGGCCAAACCTGTTGGGGTTATTCAGTTCGATGAAAACATCAAAATTTATCTTCAAAACCATAACAATTGTCTAGATTTGATTCTACACATCTAACTTAGATACTGTTAGATACTGATGCAGTTATTAAGCATTTGTCACCACACAGAATGGAATACTGGGGCAATTTAATAGAACCCGTTACAATAGAAGCCTAGGGTGTCCGAGTTTTGTTATGCGTGATCACATTAATTTTGCATGTTTACATTTCAAATAAGTCCAAAGTTAGCCATTGTAAATAAAAGTTTCTTCAAACTAAAGTGAGGTAGGCTATAACGATCAACCTAATATATTTATCTCAGAAAATGACAGAAACTTAAAATCATCGGACAGTGCAACTTAATTATGGTGCTGTCACATTACGACGCTTCTCGCCGGTGCGCCGCCAACGTGCAAAAAAGTCGAGAAATGTAAAACTTGTTGGCGCGGTGCGAAAAAGTTTGACATCAGCACAGCGTGTTGGTAGCGTGCCGCCGACATTGTGAGGAAAAAAACTAAAAAGTTTGGTGCTCCGTCCTAATATGACCTTAGATGTTGCTAGGATGTAAAACAACAACAAGCAAAAAAGGCACAGTTTGGTGCAACGAGCCTCACGTGCGCGCGGTGTCTGCCTAGCATTCGCATAATGTTATTCCAGTGATCTTGACGTGCTCCTAACGTCGCCATAATATTGGCACCCACGCGTTGTCACGCGTTGTCGTACATTGAAAGTTTTGTGCAAGCACAAAACTTGGCCGATACCCTGACGCGCGCGGCCGACCGTCGCTGACTGTTGACGTAGATCAATGAATACCAACGCGTACCTAACGCGCGCATAACGCTTCCTAACGTATCCCGACGTTCCACAAAAAAATCACACACGTCGATGTGCATTGGCGAGGAGTGTCGTAATGTGACAGGGGTATTTATTAGCCATCTAGTTAAAGCTGCATAATCTGATGAAGCCATCAAATTTTCTAAAACTGCAAGACCTGTCTATGCCTGATCCTACAGCTGTGACACTTATCAAGCATGTATTCCTGCATAAGATTAATACAAATTCAATTTAACAGGACCTACCACTACAGAAGTATATAATGTACACCACAATTAATTTGACATGTTTTCACTTGAAATAGCTATGAATTATAAATAAATATTAATAAAGTCAAGTAAATGATTGTTCAAACAAATATAAAGCAGATGAAAAATGGTCAGTCTAATCAATTTATCTAAGCAAATAGCGAAATAGCGAATGGTAGACAGGAAGTGCGAACACTTATTTGTCTCTCATTTTTGCTTGAGTACAAGTAAATAAGCAACACAAGGAATAATTAGTAGCATGTGGTGAATAAGGGGTCAAATTTCCCTGGATAATCAGCCCATGCATTTTCTAATCTGTTCTTGAATGAATTTATTGACTCAGCATCAATAACATTTTGTGGGAGACTGTTCCATATATTTATGATTCTGTTTGAGAAACTGTGTTGCCTTAACTTTGAAATGGCTCTGGGTTTTACTAGTTTGAGAATAATGCAGTAACTTAAAACAATCGGATTATGCAAGTGTTAGTGTCAAACCGGGGGGTCGGGGGGGGGGGGTTCAATCAAGCTGTTATGATGCTTCGGGGAGTTATTTTGATTGAATACTTGTAGGTATACAGGTATTGCAGGTATAGCAATACCTCAGGGAGTTTGACGCCCCTGCCCTGCAGAGTTGTAAACCACTGCCTTGCGGTACAGGTTCTTGACAGAACCGAAGGCTAAGGGAGCAAACCCTAAACAGAAAACCATGTCCCTGTGGCAGCATTAAGGGCAGTTGATGTATGGAACTCCCAACATCTCCCGACCAGCCACTGCAGGGACAAATAGTCTTGTGCCTGTCTTGACATATTCTTGCCGGTGTGAAACCTCTATTTGCTCCCCGAAAGAGTCCCGCTGGTAACTTGCAAAAGCCAGCAGCACTTCAACACTTTTGCAGGCAGCTTTCATGAAATGTTACTGAAAGCAGTCTTTGTCGCATCGCGACCGACAGCATGATGATGATGATGAGTTTCACATTCTAGTAACATTTGAAGTCCGATCCAGACACGTAGCGACTTTTGTCAGTATGCAAGTCTGGTGGTTTTATACCGCAATCTTAATCAAGTTGAACAGTTCTATGGTTTTGTGTTTCTGCCATATACTTATTTGTCACGTCTATATTAAAATGCACTCGCAATTTCAAAGTCGAATAATTAGGATTTTAATGAGTTTTTAAAAATATCTTAAAGCAGACTGTAAATAACTGAGTTTAACTTATGTTTGCAGAGTTCGTATTTTTCCTTCGGTTCAAAGAACACAATAAAAACAATATATTGCTGTTAGAAAAATAATGAAACATAGGTTAAAAGAGGAAGAGGAAGGAGGGTCGGTCACAACTTGCAGGCGTTGTTCAAATGAACAAAAAAATGACGTCATACCTCCACGTACGGCTGAAGCAGACCTCGTGGGTAGGTATCCAATGGCTGCGTGCGAATTCCCACGTAGGTCTCGTTAAGTCTTAGATATTTATAGGCGTTAAAGGTAGCCATTATATGTATATATATATATATATATATAATGGTTATGCATATATATATATACGATAGCTACATTCAACTCCCAATGAATATACAACACATTAAATCAGATATATATATATATATTACATATATATATGTGTGTATGTATGTAATATATATATATATATATATCTGATTGAATGTGTTGTATATTTATAGTGAGTTGAATGTAGCTATTGTATATATATGTTATATATGCAACATATATGCGTGTGTTAAATTAATATAATCATAGTGGCTTGAGTGTAGCCACTATGTATGTGTGTATGCGTTACTGTTATATATGTATATATGTATGTGTGTATTATATATTTATAGTGGTTTTAATGTAGCCAGTATATATATATATATATACATATTAGTACATATATGTGTGTATGTGTTATATATATATTGATATATTTATAGTGGATTGACTGTAGCCTTATAATATATGTATGCATGTTATATATGTGACCCCCAATAGCCGTTGTTGACTTTTTGTGCAGGGGGGGTGGGGTCGTTAAGCAAACAAACAAAGGTTATATATGTGTGTATCTGCTATATATATTGATATACTTATAGTGGCTTGAGTGTAGACTTATATATATGTATCCATGATATATATATATATGTATATATATATGTTATATATATATTAATATCTTCGTAGGGGCTTCAATGTTGCCTGAAACATGTGTATACATATATGCATGTTATATATATGTGTATATATATGTGTGTGTTCATGCTATATATATATATGTATATATACGTGTGTGTTAAAGCCAAACACTCAAAAGCAATGGAGGATGCAACTCTAAGTGCATTTTGACATATAACCAGTTATAGTACGGGGGGGGGGGGGGGGGGGGGGGGGGGAGATCTGCTTAGCGGTAATACCAGACTGAGGCCAGTACAATATCAGTTTTATCAGACTTGTTGGCAGACGCCACTGAGCATTGCAATGGATACCAAAGTGGACAATGTGTTTTCAACACCACTTTAGCGTCTCTAAAAAAAAAAAGATATAAAATTACTGCCTAATCCAACAAAATAAGCTTCTTTAATCTTCTATCGATCTGGCTGAGCCCGCTTTAAAACTTTAATATTTGCTGGCTTAGTCCTACTCTGTGCCATGCGAGACATTTCTCTCCGCTCTGCCACATCTTTAAATAACATTTTATTCTTCTTTTTGAGTGTGTAAACCTCCTCCCCCCCCCCCCCACACACACCCTCCTCTACCAACTCCACCTCCATCTCCCACCTCTCCCCCAGTCTGACGATTTCCCATTCAGAACACTCTCTCGGCTTAGCTAAGTTGACACAATGCTATTTATATTTGGAAACCTGGTGCAGTCGAGGTTGTCCAATGGGTAGGTAGGTAAGCTCTCCCCCGGAATGGCAAAAATGTGGGTTCGAATACCACTCTAGGCATAGTGCTCTGTATTCATTATGTTAGTATTATGTCTTGCCTGTTTTTGTTGTTCCGTCCTGATATTACCTTAGATGTTGCCAGGACGTAAAACTCCAACAACCAAGCTTGTTGTGGTTGGTGCAACATAGAAATGAATACTACGTCAATTCAATGTTGTTGAACATGTTACTGCTGAAGGTTCTGGTGTCAGAATTGTGATGTTCATGCAAAAATTAATTTGGCATGTTTTCACTTCAAGCATTTCTAAAGCTAGCCATTCTTAATAAAAAAAAAAAGGCACTTCAAACGAAAATAGGTCGAGGCGGAGCTGGGCCCCGCGAGCCGGGCGAGGCGGGGCGAGGCGGGGCGAGGCGGGGCGAGGCGGGGCGAGGCGGGGCGAGGCGGGGCGAGGCGGGGCGAGGCGGGGCGAGGCGGGGCGAGGCGGGGCGAGGCGGGGCGAGGCGGGGCGAGGCGGGGCGAGGCGGGGGCGAGGCGGGGCGAGGCGGGGCGAGGCGGGGGCGAGGCGGGGCGAGGCGGGGCGAGGCGGGGCGAGGCGGGGCGAGGCGGGGCGAGGCGGACGCGAGGCGGGGCGAGGCGGGGCGAGGCGGAGGCGAGGCGGGGCGAGGCGGGGCGAGGCGGGGCGAGGCGGGGCGAGGCGGGGCGAGGCGGGGCGAGGCGGCTGGAATCTGCCCCGGCGTGTGGCTAGGCGGGCCGTGTTTGCTGAGCCTTCACACTAAGCCGCTAACCCTGCTTTAAGACGTTAAACCCCTGACGTTACCAACTGGCCTCCATGTGCGCCCAAATATAGCACGCGCTTCTGAACAGTGTGTATACACAATAACGAGCAGGTTTAGGCCACCCGAGGCAGATAGACAGCACCATTATTGTGGCTTTAACGTGATCATTTTGGGGTTTTACGTCCTAGCAATATCTAATGCTGGGTGGGTCAGGATACTGCTTTGTGGCAATGCGCACTGGCGGTGCTTTTATTTATAGTGCTGCCCTACTGGGATACCTAACCAGACGGGATGGCCGAATCAGCTAGAGCGTCCGTCTCCCGTGCTGGTAGATCGTGGGGTCGTGGGTTCGAACCCTGGTCGAGTCAAACCAATGACTTACAAATTGATACGTGTCGCTTCATAGCCAGGCGCTCGGCATTATTAGGACAGGGCAAGGACTGGTGTGCTCAGTGTCAGGATAATGTGACTGAGTGGGATAGCAGGTCATGGTGCCAACGGCCTGGTTTCCCAGTGGGACAGCACTATAAAGTCGCCATGAGTGCGCACTGTCACAATTCGGTAGCCATCCTGATATGACCTTAGATGTTGCTAGGACGTAAAACAAGAACAAACAAACAAACCTAACCACTCAGTCACATTACCCGCACAACCAATCCTTGCCCGATCCTAGTAAATGTCAAGCTCCTGGCAATATAACAATATAGCAACAAATATGAATGTCTGTAAGTCTTTCGAGTTACTCCACCGGGGATTGATCTAACGACCTTATACATGGGAAGCAGGCGTTCTACTGATTAGGCCGTCCTGTTCGATCACGTGGTTTGTGGATCGTATAGTAAAACCCTGATTTTAGGCGCCCCAATTTTATGCGAATTCAGATATAACGCAATGCATCATTTGCCTGGAATTATTTAATTCACAGCTAATTCGGTAAATTGAACTCCGATTTAGCGTCACCTCACTTTTTTGTGATAATATTTTATTAACCCAAGCGAAAGCTTTATGATGGAGTTTCACTGTAGTTATAAATGGCCCGTTAGCACAGTTGGGGGATGTTTTGTGCTTGTGTATGATTTCGTCGTTTGTGATCAGGGAAAATCAATTTTGAATCATTCTAGTGACACTAACACATTTCTTTAAATGGTTGAACAACCTAGATCTATAAATACAGCCTCAATAAAAAAGAAATTTTAATTTTAAAAACCTAGATCTATATATCATAACCTATATCTGTTCCTTTCTTTGTCACAAATACTAATTGAACTAAATTGTCTTGTACATTCCCATTGTAAATATACACAGCACATTTTGAAACAGTGGAAATTGGAACAGCCATTTGTATTATTCCTTTCTGAATAAACTACTTAAACACCTAAATATGATGTAACAAGATGCGGTGGCCGAGAATCAGTAAGAGCACGGGCTTCCTGTGTGGAAGATTAGCACTTTGAATCACGGCAGGTGTAGCAGGAAATCGCAAGCCCTATAAATCGCAAACCCCCACTTGTGATTTCCTATGAAATCACATATCCCCCACGGAAATCGCAAAGCCCCATGTTTGGCAGTCTTTATCCTAATGAAAACATTTTTGCGATAGTCCAGTCTGTAATTCCGACCGCACATGCACTGAAAACGGTAGCCTGGTACCCTGGCCTTTATTCACAGATGTCGCCACTGTCGCCATTCTAAAGAGGTGCAGCAATATCCTAGTATTATCACTCAGGTTCAGGATCGGCAATGTAAAGAATGTTGTTCGCAAAATGGCCTTTATACTTCCAACTTCAGTCACTGCATACAGTAAAGAGAAACATTTTAATATTCCAAATTCTTATTGTGCATGCACCAAATATATCAATGAACTATTATTTACTAGTTCAAAATCAAACATATAGATGGCATGCTTGGGGTGATAAATGCTACAAAGCATAGGGGGTTTGCGATTCCCAGGTTTGCGAATTTGTGGGTATCGCTCCCAGGGCGCTGGTTATGTGCGCCGGGCTGGTGCATTTGCGGTACCACCCGTTGTTTAGGTCTGATTGTATTTGGCTCTCGACTGCTGAGCGGAGGTCGGGGCGGGTTGCTGAGGGGTGGTTTGGTTGGAATGAGGGGGCGGCGGATGCGGGCGCAGTGGTGTCTTGAATTGCACCATCCCCGGGGGAGGGTCGACGACCTGGAGGTATTCTTTGCGCTTTTTTGCGATGTGCTCGCATACGGCGCGGGGCAGATAGATAGTCGATGATGCGGAGCGCCTTGCTGATCCTGGTGCTTATGGTGAGGTTGTGGGGCGGATCGGGTCCCAGGCCGTGCCGGTTGGGGCGGGCGGCGGTGGGTGGGTTGTGAATCCCGCGGCACCTGCCGTGCCTGCAGGAGGCTCGCCGCGCCCCTGGGTGCTGGTATCGTCCGCAAGTGCCCTGTCGGCTGCCGTCGATGCCCACAGCTGGTCGAAGGTGTACCGGGCGGGCGCCCGGCGCGCCGACCCCGACTCCGGAGCCGCGCATTTAAATCTCAGCGGCAGGCCGCTGGGTACATATATATGTGTAATGTAGCCCTGTTTAACGTGATCATCTGTGTCCATAAAATGTCATTGCGGGGGAAAATGAGGGGTCGCACTAAATTAGGTTTCAGTTTACCTTCTGGCAACTAAATTACCTTTGAATTACCTCTAAGTTATCTGCGTTAAGTCGGGTGAGTACAATCGGAGTTCCGCGGTACAGAATAAGTAGATTCGAAACTGAATACATATTCCAATTTATATTTTCACGAGGAGATGAGTAGCCGACTTAGGGAATTCCCATCATGTAAGCTCCATCTACCAAAAAAAAGAGTGAAATACAATAAATATAAATATCCCTGTTGTTGGCTATAAATAATCTTTCTCTGTTTAATATTTTACTGTCCATTACCAGCTTCAGTCTACTGACAATCCTCTTAATATCACTCTCACAACACGACACTCGGCTCGGATTATAAACTGTATTGAAAAAGCCGGCGCCAATTCACCATCGCCACTGATTGTCATCCTTTGTAACTACTTAATTTGGATTTTAATTTTCGAGACTGTTTTATAACAACTTGAACTCTGGTTGTTGGAATTTTACGTCCTGGTAGCTTCATAGTGCTGCCCCACTTGGAAATCAGGCCACCACCACCATGACCCAATATCGCACTCAGTCACATTATCCTGACACTGAGCTAACCAGTCCTTACCCTATCCAAATAATGCTGAGTGCCAGGCTAGGAAGCGACAAGTACCAATTTGGTAAGTCATTGGTTTGATTCGACCGGGAATCGACTTCCCGATCTTCCGCCCAGGGGGAGGGGGGCGGGGGGAGGGGGGGGGGGCTGTGCGCTCTACCGATCCGGTGACTTGAATGCATGCGCGCGCTGTTTTGTTAGTAAACGGAGGCTATCGGAACGCTTGATCCGCCGCTAGATAGTCTGGGTGAGGCGGAGGGGCGGACTGGTGGCGCCTCCCCCCACACACACACCCACACACACTCACCCACACCCCCCACACACCCACACACTATATGTACACACAGCCTGTATACACACACCCCGTCGGGTTACACTCACAATCGTCCTACCGGCGGGGAGGAATGTTGGGTGTTTCTTCTGGCGGCCACTCTCTGAACCAATGCATGTCATTTCATTATGAAAAAAAATATATGGTAATGATAAAAAGAAGCTCCAAATATGTTAGAACTAAGAAGATGCCGTGCATGCTCAGGCGGTAAGAAACAGAGCGGGAACTTAGTAGGTAGCAAAAGGGGACGTTTTAGTATTTTAGTATGGATACAGGATATGTCATTCAGCATGTAAATAATATAAGTGTATATACCAGATATACATATTCATATGTATATACACAAATATATATATATATATATGTATATATGTACATAGATATACATATATAGTATAGTTATACGAGTCTTACCTTGGTACAGATGATGGATAACTGTTGTTTTACCGAGGTATAAGCCTCGGATAGATGTGGGCTAGGGAGAGAGGTAAGCACGTCCGGTACCAGCAATCTTAACCTACTTATTGAGGATAAAAATGACTTTCAAACAATGGATACTATTACTTTACCGAAAAGGTACACCAACGGAATAGATGTGGCAGGGTGTGGCGGGAGGGCCCTAGCCCACATCTATCCGAGGCTTATACCTCGGTTAAAACAACAGTTATCCATCATCTGTACCAAGGTAAGACTCGTATAACTATACTATTTTACCTCGGTAAACAGCCTCAGGCTAGCCTCAGGCTAGGGAGACCTTTACATAATTCATTTTTATCCTTAATATCATTCTTTCTTATTATTATAACATTCTAAATTTTTGTTCTCACCTATTCTTGTTAGTTGGCGAGAAGACGCTTTGCAACGCCGGTAGGCTTTTCTAGTCGTTTATTATAATGTTTTGCAAACGACTTAGCCGTCTTCCAGCCTGCATGCGCTAGTATTCTTTTCACAGAAATACCAAGCACCCGCGCCTTGGAGACCATGGCTCCTCTAGTTGAGTGGGAAGAGTATTTACTCGTATCCACTCCAGCCAATTTCAACACCGTAATTGTCCATCTGGCAAGTGTGTCTCGTGAAATCGCCTTATGTGGCTTTATAAAGCTCACTAATAGTTGTTGTGATGCACGTAAATCCTTTGTCTTGTATATATAAGCCCGTATGGCCGACACAACACATAATTTCCGATCATTCGGAAAACAGTCTAAGTGAACCGTTGATAAAGGGTCACCTAACGTGTTCGATTTAAGCAATTTTTCTAAATCAAACGTAGCTTGTTGCTTGTCTATTTCTAATCCAGTTAAGGATAAAGCAACAATCGTCTGTCCTCTGTGTCCGGTTACTAACAATAACAGGACCGCGACCTTAAAACCTAACTGTTTTATATCTAACCACGAGTTGTGAGGCCAAGCCTGAAACAACTTAAATACTATAGAAACATCCCAAAACCGACTATACTTTGGTTTTGGAGGATTCCTTTGATAAATTGAACGAAGTAAATAACCAATAACATGATGTTTTCCAACTGTTTCGCCATCAATTCTAGGTAATATAATTGATAACGCACACCTCGCCGCATTAATCGATCCAAAGGAAAGTCCTTCATCCTCTAGAGAACGAAGAAACCGAGCTACTTGTGAAATCTTTGGATTTGTTGGCTTAACTTTCATTAACAAACAATGTACACCCCATTTCTTTAAATAGGTTGTATACATTTTGACAGTTCCTGGCCTCCAGGCATCCGATACTATCCTATCCTCAGTAATTCTGTCCAATCCAAATTGCTGTAGCTGCTTCCTTAGAAAAGGAATGCCAATAGGGGCGTCGTTGACACGTCGCCGTGAACCACTAGCGGTCCGTGGTGCGTCAGATTCCCGAGTTTTCTTGGGAATCGTATACGATCTTTTGCCAGTTGTGAAACTGCTGGCAGCCAAGGTTGCGTGTCCCAATCGGGCACCACCAGTATCGCATGTGTCCCTTCCAAGCCGATTTTTCTCACTACTCGGCTGATAATGCTAAATGGTGGGAAAATATAAAAATAATTATTTTCCCAGGTAATAGCAAACGCATCTACTTTCCAAGCATCCGGTTCAGGATGCCAAGAAACATAACAGGATAACTTGTTATTATTTCGTGATGCAAATAGGTCAACTTCAGGTGTACCCCATTTTTCACAAACGAAGTTAAACAAATGTGTAGAGAGAGACCACTCTAAATGGTCATGGAAATTTCTACTTTTATAATCTGCAAGTGTATTTTGTGACCCTGGAATATGCGCTACAGTCAGCCAGACTTGTTGAGCCTGTGCCCAGTTCCAAATCAGTTTAGATAACTGATTGCAAGACTTTGATTTGGTTCCACCCATGTTACGAATATATGCCATGGCAGTAGTATTATCAGTTAGTATTCTAACCTGTGATTTATTTATCTTTACTAAACTACGTAAGCCCAGATAAATAGCACGCAATTCTAGTGCATTAATATAGTCTGATTTTTCATCATCAAGCCATCTACCTCCTGTTGTGACCCCATCTCGATGAGCTCCCCAACCTTCTAACGAAGCATCAGTAGTAATTACTGTATTAGGTTCCGCCATGCGGATTGGATTTGGTGAACTTGCTATATGTTGCATCCACCATCCAATATCCTGTAACCCTTCTTGCGAAATAAACATCTTTCGCTCAAAATTGCCTTTAGTTCGTGTTAACGCTAAATTTTTATCTATTTCTAGCGACTTAATATGGGCCTTCCCATATAACACCGCAGGTGCATATGAGGTCATTATGCCAATAAGAACAGCAACCTGTCTAATTTTTGGCTTTGATAACTTAATAAGCTGAGTCGCTGTGGTCATAAACTTAATTAGTTTTTGTTCTGTTATCGACACTGTAAGGGACTGTGTATCCAGAATAAACCCTAAACATTTAAGTTGTTTTGTTGGTTTAAACACTGACTTTTGTTGATGTACATAAAACCCCAATTTAGTGAGTAATGCACATAAATCCAAAACTGCATTCACACAACCCATTTGTGTTGATGCTATAATAAAAGAATCATCTATGTATGGAAACATTATATGACCCTTCCTCGCCATTACCGAGAGAAAACAGGTTTAAGCAATTTAGTAAATAAACGTGGCGCACAAGCTAAGCCATTCGGCATACAGGTAAACTCATAGAGTTGGTTATCCCAAATAAATCGAAGAAATTTTCGGTATTTTTCCATTATGGGAAGCGTATAATATGCATCCTGTAAATCAACACTAGCCATCCACGCATCTGGTGTAATCAGATCCCGTGCCGTATCTAGAGAGAACATTTTAAAATGTCTATATTCCACCCTTTTATTAAGGATTGTTAAATCCAGGATCATTCGAACATCACCATTAGGCTTCGGTCTCGAGAAAATGTTTGAAATAAACTGTCCTGAACAGTGTGTCACTTTTTGTATAATTCCTTTCTCAAAGAATTTATGTACCTGTTTAGTTAGTGCGTCTCGTTCAACTGGTTGAATGTTATATGGAAAAGGTATTATACTTTGTACAGGAATTTGTGTAAAAGGAATTTGAACACCCCTAACTATTTCTATAATTTCTTGGTCACTAGTAATTTTATGCCACTCAGAAATATGATTACTAATATTACCAGCCACAAAGTTGCTTACAGTTTGTGTGTTTTTAGAGGCTGCAGGGACTTGTAAAGTTTGTGTTTGGACCTCTACTTGGACCCGCCCCTGGGGAAAGGTCTCGACGAGTTGAACCCTCGACCTATTGGCCGTGCGGTGTTGTCGGTCCAGCCTGGGCGAGCGCCCCGGCCCCGAAACCCTTGACCGAAGTTTGAACTCGGTCTGGTTCCTCTGGTGAACCGTCGTGGACGAAAATCCCCTCGTGACTTTTTGAAACGAGGAACTTCCTGTTTCTTCTTGCCATCCATGTTTTTGCCACTCTTGGCTGCAGTCTCTACCTCTTTATAGAGGTATTGTAGTTGACCGCCAAACATCTTGGTATTATCTAAAGGTTTCCCTTTAATCGGCTCTGGAGCAAGATAGAGCGTAAACTCCTTCCCCTCATTATCGGTAACCTTCTTAGAGCGAGCCACTTCTTTGCCAGCATCTGTGCAAACTGACTTGAAGACATTTTCATATCTTCGAAACGACAGGTAATTACCTGCCGCCGCTAGTACTGCAATGCCTTTGTCCATTGTCTTAGCCAAAGATGAGAACTTATTTTCACTCTGCATCCTATTAGCCACAGGAACAATAGCTGTTAGGGTAGCCAACACTGCCTTATGCACTGTGTGCAACACATCCTCAAACTTCTTACGGTCATCCGTCATATTGACATCCCGATCCATCTCTTTAATGATGGAGTTGGGAACACCCTTTATGCCTGTTAACTCATCTCCTAACTTGGAGATAACCTCCGCCGGTTTGAACGTGCGAAAATGACCATTCACGGTCTCGCGCATAAGCGTAGTGGTTTTAACCCGCTTAGCCTTTGGCTTCTCCACCTTCTTAGCCACTTTAGTGCCAATGTCCGCATAGACCCCTTCATATACGGTGTCTGAGTCTGATTCCGTAGAAGTAGACCCAGTGGACGACTCAGAAGAAGAATATTTCCTTTTCCTCTTCTTCTTTTTGGACTTAGTCTTCCGCTTTTTGCGCAAACCAGACTCTGCCCGCTCCTTGGTGAATTCATCACCCGAAGAAATCACCTGTTTCTTCTTCTTTCTCCGTTTAGGAGAAGGAGGAGGAGGAGCCTTAAGCTCCACCGCCGAGTCTGTGTCCAAGAAATCTTCAAATGAATCCTCTTGGACACTCGGCCTACGCCGCTTCCGAGACACCGGCGATTTGGCAGTCAAGATGTGGCTTTCCAATCTTGCAAAGCGAGCCTCCCAATCTGGAGGCGCAGGCACATCAGGCACTGCGTCCTCGTCCGGGTCGGAGAGGATATGCGCCCGGGGCTGTGTCAACGGCCCTGCCGACAACACGGGTGAGGAGTCGTACTCCTCGTCCACTCCACTCGGAACACGCCCCTCGGCTGCTGCTGCACCGCGCTTACTCCGCTTCGTGGCCATCGGGAACTGAAACAAACATTTTTGATCAGTCCCGGTATATATATATGTCACAATATGGTTGTTTCAAACTCATTTGGACATCTATTGGTGTTAAAGAACGTGTTTATACCGTTATAACACAGGCGTAATAAGCTAAATTTGTGCGTGGGTTGTGGGTCAAGCCCAAACCTTACGCGGGGTCGGGACCAGTGTATCGGCCCGCCCATCCCTCTGTTCCGCACACTTCTCCCACCTGTGACTACTACGTCAACAAGTTGGAGAAAATGCTACGAAACTCGGAGAAACGCCTGAAAAAGTTTTGTCTAGGGGAGTCTATAAAAGAAACCCAGGAGCATCTCCAACATTACTCTCTATTAGAGTACGAGAGAATTTCCACATGAGATAGGGCGAAACCCACATCTCTACCCATAGTCACACGGTGACCCGGGTGTTGACATAACCGCTAATGACCGGTTTGGTTCCTTCGCGAAACCCACTCGAGTGTTCTATCCTTGGTTGTTTATAACCAAATAACTCGTCCAAATTGGACCAACGAAAGTCTAAACTTTCCATATTGATGCTCTAATGCATCATAATTAAGCTAACCACAGTTTTTATTATACTTACTGCGTATTTGCTTGTATGTAGACTAATTTTGCCGGAGCAACCCAACGACACGTTATCCAGTCGTGAGTTGTATATGCTAATTGCTGGTACCGGACGTGCTTACCTCTCTCCCTAGCCTGAGGCTAGCCTGAGGCTGTTTACCGAGGTAAAATATGTATATATATACATATACACATGTATACACATATGTCCACATATATATACACATATATATACATATGGGTCATTCTTTAAAACTTGGCACGAAAGTGTGACATGGAAACCAAAAGTGAAAACCTTCCGAATAATATCAAAACACCTTCCAAATAATAGCCTAATCCAATGTCCTATGAAGGTTTATATGTTGCACATATGTCAGAGTTGACAAAAATTAATTTTACTTTTTAAATTAGAACTTATACAAATTGAGCAATACATTAATATCACTCGTGTAAAATGAAAATCAAAGACACATCCAGAACCTCATTTTAACATATACAACATATAGTCAAACAAGATTTTATTGATTACTCTTAAGCAGATAAGGTTATGACTTACAAGAAAAAAATAGAAAATAAGTTGAAAAAAGTTTGGCTACATGCATAGTGTAAATGTGTAAATATTCACTTTTCACCTTAGCACAAAATCATATAAGTAAACTTTTAATTTCTTTCTTGGGACAGCTTCAGTAAATGTACTGTTGCTAACACACTTAATACACAGAGGATACAATAATTATTTGACTTGCAATCAATAAAAGAAAGAACAAATTATCAGCAATGTAATCTGGAAACCAAATATGTGGTGCCCAGTTTTAAAGAATGACCCATATATATATATATATATATATATATATATATATACATATATATACATATAGATACATATATATACATATATGTGCATAATATATACATATATACACATATATATACATATATATACATTTATACATGTATATACATACATATGCATATATATATACATATATATATATACATATATATACATATATACACATATAGATATACACATATATCTTATATATACATATATATGTAACTTGTAAGCATAGATATATTTGCATAACATATACATGTATGCATTCATATACAGTAAAACCTCTCTAAATTGACCGACCTTGGGACCGACTTTTTGTGGTCCATTCAGAGAAGTGGTCCGTTTAGGGAGTTAGAATATGTTTACAATGATATTGTTGGGACCCAAATAAAGCGATCGATATAGGGGAGTGGTCGATCTGTGGAGGTGGTCGGTTAGAGAGGTTTTACTGTATATGCATAACATATCATATATAGCTATATATGGTATATTATGCATTATGCGAGTCATAAATAATTAAGGGACAACCATCTGGTACTCAACTAACGAATGTAGGTTTTAACCGACTTTCCATGTGTTGTGCTTGTGGCTGCCCCTACCTCACGGCCTCACTACTTGAATAGGGTGGTCATGGTGACCGGTAAGAAGAGGGGCAACTTTTGAAATTTGTTAGTGTCTTCAAAACTCACCTGTTAAGGGTAGCTTTATTTGACGTATGAGATTTCGCTCCTCTTCAACTTTGAAAACAAAAATCAAGTTGTAGATATATCATATTATTGTTTTATTGTAAATGAATTAGAATAACTACTTAATACTTTATACCTAATTATGTGTAATGTGTAACACATTATACAAGTGTAAATGCTAAGGGAACATAATTCCCCCACCCTGCTGTCGGGGAGTTGTATACGGGTGGCCCCCCTATCAGTCTGATATAGATATATATATATATCTACATATATATATATATCAGGGAAGACACAGATATATATATATAAAGGTGGTCGGTACAAAAGAGGAGCAAGGAAAGCTCTGGCTAGGGATTACCAGCCATTGCCTAACCAGAGAAAAAAATCATCTTGTGTGACTGACACCGAGTGGCGAGTGTCAGTTGCAAACTAGCCATGGGGGGGGGGGGGGCACTCCACCAGTCCGTGATTAGGTTAGGAGGATACAAATATAGATAATAAAACAGTTATTCTCCTCCGCATAATTAAATATAAGTTTAATTCCCGGTCGAGTCAAACTAATGACTTACAAAATTGATACTTTTCACTTCATAGCCAGACACTCCGCATTATTAGGATTGGGTAAGGGCTGGTGAGCTTGGTGTCAGGATAATGCTACTGAGTGGGATATCAAGTCATGGTGATGGCCGCCTGTTCTCCCAGTGGGGCAGCATGATAAAGTCACCATGAGTGTGCACTGTCACAAGTCGGTACCCGTCCTGATGTGACCTTAGATGTTCTCAGGATGTAAAACTCTAACAACCAACTACATGTATATCAGTCTCTACCTTGTTGCGGCGGAAATTGTCCCATATATATAGATAGACATATATATATATATGTAAAATTGCCACATATATATATATAGATATATATATGTACAATTTCCGAATATATATAGATATATCAAATTGCCGCATATATATATATATATATATATATATATATATATATATATTTAACCGTTCTACTGCTATCGTTCTATTAATATGCACATTGATTCCCCGCTCCTGCTGCTGGCCACTGCTGTCTCTCTTCGCCACCGCCTCTCCCCCTTTCACCCATCATAGCCATTTCACGTATTCATTAATATAATCTCGCCCGAGTGTCGACAGCCTATGTAATACACATTCACGGGCTCTACCCCCACATATCACTTGTGTAGTAATTGCTATTACTCCTATACTTCCATGCTAAGGCCGACAGTGTACTCCGCCGACACTATCACTTATAAACACCCACGATATTACCTATTATTGTTATTATCTGTATTAAGAAGGTGGTTCCTAGTCCCGAGGAGAGGGTTATTCTACGTTACTGTAATGTCTACATTACTCTGCCGTCTGTGCAAAAGGCCAATAGTAATAGTTAGGGGGTTGACCATTACGGTTAGTCTAATAAGGGACCTGTTCGTAAAGGGTAAGGAATGCAAGGAATGTCTCAATCACATTTTAAGAGCTCACAATTTTATTACTGTTCCTACCAACACCATCTAATCTCTTCCAATGCCAATCCTATGAACAAATACTTCCCCTCCATTTCCTTTATATTCAAGATACTTTCAATTACTGTATTTAAAGCCAGATTATCGTCTAAAACATCAGAGCACTAACTAAACACATCTGATGGGTCCAGGCCTGATGGCTCGAACCTTCTACATTGCTAGGAGAGTAATGCGGGATGCCACGGTTCATCTCCTAGCAATGAGTTACAGCAGTGAACCCTTCCCCGCATTTGATGGCCAATGCAGGTTCATCTTGGCGAGCAGCCCGCATTCCCATATGTGGGTTGCTCGTCCCAAACCCACACTGGTCACAGCTCGTTTATAGTCTTGCCCACTTCATGTATATATATATACAGTAAAACCTCCCTAGCTGACCAACTCCACAGATAGACCACTCCCCTATATCGATCACTTTATTTGGGTCCAAACAATACCATCGTAATCATATTCTAACTCCCGAAACCCTTTTTTTTTTCCATTGTAAGGATTGACACAAAACAGCACAGAAACGGTTACACTGAAAACACAAGGACATTTGCTTCAAATCAATATGTATTCTATTGGGATTATGAAATACTATGTAAAAAAACAAATTAGTTTATCCTGAGCAAATGCATAAGCAGATAGTATGTTGATCATTACAATGGACAAAGTTTTGTCCCATATTGCTTAGCACCTTTTGAGACAGTCTCATATATATATATATATATATATATATATATATATATATATATATATATATTGCAAGGAGCCGCCCTTATTCACGTCCACGTATGTCCCTATGCCGTACACATGTATATTTCTCCATTTGATAAGTTTCTGTGGTGGTAACACACACTACAGACAGATGTTATCAGCACAACTTTGTGAATTTTCGCGAGCAACCAACCAACCACAACTGTCCTCAGTGGTTTGTTTTAATTACTGGATTTAAACCCCAAACCCTGCCGGTGTTCAATTTCGCAATGCGCCTGCGCGTCTTCAGTGGTTCAGCATAAACAAACCCATTATTCACCCGTTAATGTGGGTCACGTGCGCACGCATGCGCAGCCGTAGCCGAGCCCGGCGTTGCATCGCCTTACAAAGCGGGCTGCAACTTTACCTGGACATATACCGGACCAGCTGACAAACCTGGCCACATAATGTCCCCCCCCCCCTCACACCCCCAGTCCACCCCATCCCCACCCCTACCCCCTCACACACACAGGCCAAGTGTTGCAGGCGGGGATCAAGTTCAATGACAGACATAGCAGTGTAATAGCCCTGTCACACTACGACGTATCTTGCCGGCGCGCCGCCAACGCGCAAAATCACTTTTAATCGTCGAGAGACATCAAACTTTTCGGCGTCAGTGCAACGTAGTGGTAGCGTGCGGCCGACCTTGTGGTAAAAGTTTGGCGTGCCATCCTGATATGACCTTAGATGTTGCTAAACACTTTGTCGCAACATGTGGGAATGATCCTCATGCGCGCGTGGCGTGTGCCTAGCGTTCACATAACCTTATTCCAGCGATGTCAACGTGCTTCTGACATCACCATAATGTTGGCACCCGCGCATTGTCGCGTGTTGCCGGTCGTCGAAAATTTTGTGCAAGCGCAAAACTTTGCCAATCCGATGACGCGCGCCGTCGACCATCGCCGTCCATCAACGAATACCAATGCACACCTAACGCGCACGTAACGCTTCCAGACATCGCCCGACATTTCGCCAAAAAGTTACACACGTCGACTCGCATTGGCAAGAAACGTCATAATGTGACAGCACCATAAAGGGAGGATGGAGGGGGATGGGCAGGGGGGGGGAGGTTCTATCTTGTGTATGATTAATCATTAGTCGGTTAATCCAAGCATTGGGAAGATACAATTTCCTTTAACTTTGCTTTTAGGTTTTGTAAGGTATGGTGTGTGTGTGTGTTGCGCGGGGGGAGGGTGCATAGACTGTACATGAGAATGAGAGTTGGGGGTGTATGTGGGATAGATGGGGGTTAGGAGGCATAGGAGATGGGGTGTGATCAGGGTGGGAGTGAGGGTGGGGATGGGGTGGGTGGACGGGTGAATCAGGTGGGTGGGAGTTTGGGATGGGGTGGATGGGAGGGAGGAGGTGAGTGGGTGGGATGGTGGTAGGCGGTAGTGGTGGTGACGGTGGGAGGGTGGTGGGAGGGTGGAAGGGAGGTTGGAGTAAGGGGTTATTCAAGGAGACGCGGAGAATTATGTTGGACGATACGATTTCGACAGCGCATGCGTCACTCGTGTGTGTATGTATTTGTGGAGGTTGATGGGAGAGGGGTGGGGGTGGGCTTAGGAGATGCGGTCCCTTAGGTGGGCATGTTCATGACAGATAATGAAGTGATCTGCCACAGAGAGGCTTGGTCGTATATGTGATAGGCCCCTACCGGCCGCCCACAACATGGCTCTCACGCATATAGTCAAGTAATACTAATAGTCAAGTACTAGTCAAGTAATAGTCAAGTACTAGTCAAGAAATAGTCAAGTAATAGTCAAGTAATAGTCTAGTAATAGTCAAGTGATAGTCAAGTAATAGTCGAGTAATAGTCAAGTAATAGGTATGTAATAGTCAGACAGTAGGTAAGTAATATTCAAGCAATAATCAAGCAACAGTCAAGCAATAGTCAAGCAATAGTCAAGCAATAGTCAAGCAATAGTCAAGCAATAGTCAAGCAATAGTCAAGCAATAGTCAAGCAGTAGTCAAGCAATAGCCAAGCAATAGCCAAGCAATAGTCAAGCAATAGTCAAGCAATAGTCAAGCAATAGTCAAGCGATAGTCAAGCGATAGTCAAGCGATAGTCAAGCGATAGTCAAGCGATAGTCAAGCAATAGTCAAGCAATAGTCAAGCAATAGTCAAGCAATAGTCAAGCAATAGTCAAGCAATAGTCAAGCAATAGTCAAGCAATAGTCAAGCAATAGTCAAGCAATAGTCAAGCAATAGTCAAGCAATAGTCAAACAATAGTCAAGCGATAGTCAAGCAATAGTCAAGCAATAGTCAAGCAATAGTCAAGCAATAGTCAAGCAATAGTCAAGCAATAGTCAAGCAATAGTCAAGCAATAGTCAAGCAATAGTCAAGCAATAGTCATGCAATAGTCAAGCAATAGTCAAGCAATAATCAAGCATTTGTAAAGAAATAGTGAAGTAATAGGCAAGTAATAGACAAGTAATAGTCAAGTAATAATCAAGTTATATTCAAGAAATAGTCAAACAATAGTCAAGTAATTACCAAGGTATAGTCAAGTATTAGGAAGGTAATAGTGATGTAATGGTCAAGCAATTGGCAAGTAGGTAATAGTCAAGTAATAGTTGAGTAATAGTCAAGTAATAGTCAAGCAAATAGCCAAGTAATAGCCAAGAAATAGCTCTGTAATAGCATAGCAGTAGCCAAGTAATAGGCAAGTATAGGCAAGTAATAAATAGGCAAGTAATAGGCAAGTAATAGGCAAGTAATAGGCCAACATTAGTCGAGCAATTCCCAATTAATTAGTCAAGTAATACCTGAGTGATAGTCAAGTAATAGGCAAATAACAGGCAGGTGATATGCAAGTAATATGTCAATAATAGTCAAGTAATAGTCAAGTAATCATCAAGTAATAGTCAAGTAATTTCTAAGTAATAGTCAAGTAATAGCCAAGTCATAGCCAAGTAATAGTCAACTAACAGTCTGGCAATTGCCAAGCAATAGACAATTAATAGGCAAGTAACAGTCAAGTAATAGCCAAGTATTTGTCAAGTAAGTATGATAAGTATGGCGTATGCTGTGTCGGTATTTGGGTACTGCCTGAAGCTATTTTACACCTCACCTCGTGATGACATAGCCATAGATTATTGCTGTTTCACAGCGCACCAAATAACCCAAGAACCTGTTGCAGCAGAGTGGGAGTGCTTTTGTTATTGCAGAAGTGACGCCAACTTCAGATAAAATAGGTCATTCTGGCGACGTCATTTCTTAAAAAAGACATTACAGAAAACCTTCTTTCATTATTTGTATGTTGGAAATATATTGCTGTGTATTCAAGGGTGGGTGGTGTGTAGTTATTTTTTCATCCAAACAAGTGTAATCTCTTAACTGTACAGATATTTATCGCATTTTATTTTAAAGAAAGGAATTGTTATTGTGTCTTGGTACCTGAATAGAAAACTTTCAACAGACTAAATAAATCAACTAGATTGCATTCAGTTTATTGTATCAACATTATTTAAATTATTAAATACAACCAACTAGATTGCATTTAGTTTGTTTTATCAAAATTATTTAAATTATATAAACTTGAGTCTTAATGTTGGCTACATATTGGCATTGGAATTGGTGAATGATTATATATATATATATTATTATATATGAGACTGTCTCAAAAGGTGCTAAGCAATATGGGACAAAACATTGTCCATAGTAATGATCAACACACTATCTACTTAAGCATTTGCTCAGGATAAACTGATTTGTTTTTTACATTGTGTCTCATAATCCCAATAGAATACATATTGATTTGAAGCAAATTGCCTTGTGTTTTCAGTGTAACCGTTTCTGTGCTGTTTTGTGTCAATCGTTACTATGGACAAAAAAACGAAGAGTTAGCCCCTTCTGAGACAGGCTCATATATATATATATATATATATATATATATATATATATTTTACCTCGGTATGCCGCCTCTGGCTAGCCGCAGGCTAGGGAGAAGGAAGCACATCCGGGTCCAGCAATTAGCATAAGTGACTCACAACGGGAGGACGTTTGTGAGTTGCTCCAACAGGATTTATCTACTACTACTGCTTTTGTTCAAAAGTAAGTACTTTTTCTTAGCCTACTTTGTTTATGATGCTTTATAGCATCACCGTATGAAAGTTCAGAACTTTCTCACGTCCCTTTTGGACTTTGTACGTGTTTTTAACTTACGGATAGAACATTGGGTGCCGCTGGCAATAACTAAACCGATACTGCAGTTCTATCGACACCTGTTTTTCAGACAGGGAGAAATGGCAACCCGAGTTGCTCATTTCCTAAGAAAAGTCTCCCGGATCCTAATAGAGGATGATGTTGGGGATGCTTCTGGGTGTTTTTTATAAACACCCCAGACCGGTTTAAGGCGAACCTCCGAGTTTCGTAATATTTTCTCCAACTTGTTGGCGCTGTAGCCACAGGTGGGAGAAGTGTACGGAACAGAGAGAGTGGGCGATCTCACGATCGATACCCCCCGTTTGGTTGGTTTCGTTACCACACACCTACGGCAAAATTTAGCTTCACGCCTGTACTGACACGTTGGAATACACGTTCTCTGTACCTTGTTCCTCAACCCAGTTTACTGGCTTACACTTGTGTAGTTGAGATGATTCCGGTTTAGTAACGCTTTGCTTCGTTACAGGAACCGATGGCCACTCGCCGGAATAAGCCGCCCGCTGCAGCGGTCGGCGTCCCTCCTACGGATTACGATTCGTCACCACCGGCTACGGCTCCGCCGTCCCCACAGCCCGGGGCACATGCGTCTGATCAGGACAGTGATCAGCCCCCTCAACCTGTGGGTTGGGAGGCTAAGATGGCGGCTATGGTGGAGGAGAAAATGCGCCAATTCCAGGCTCATGCCTTTGCAGACCCTTCCCAAATCCCTGATGAGGATTGGGAAGATTTCTCGGAAGACGAGGAAGACACGGTTTCGGCACCTGAGGTTCCGAAACCGAAAGCGCGCGGCAAGAAACGTCGCCCGGTTAGCAGCTCGGGAGACGAGTTCACCAAGAAGGCTAACACTAAGCGCTCCAAAAAGTCCAAGAAAAAGAAGAAAAAGAAAGACTCGTCCTCGGACTCGTCAGACGACTCTTCTTCCACGGAGTCTGATTCGGATACGGAACGCGCAGGCATTTACGCCAAAATAGGCGCCAAAGTAGGCAAGAAAATTGTCAAGAAGAAAGCTAACAAGGTGCGTACCACGACTATGATGCGCAAAACGGTGAATGGCCATTTCACCACCTTTAAGCCAGTGGAAGTCATCAACAAATTGACTGAACAGATCTCTGGAGTCAAGGGTATCCCCGCTACAGTGTCTAAGGAGATGGATGCGGGCATCCATTTGTCTGACGAGCGTCGCCGGTACGAAACTGCCCTCTGCGTTATCCATAAGGCAGTTTTGGGGGCCTTGACGTCCATTATCCCTGTCGCTAACAGAATGCAAACCGAGAACAAGTTCTCGTCTTTGGCTCGGGTAATGGACCGGGGCATTGCCTTACTCGCAGCTGCGAGTAACTACATGACTCATCGCAGATTTGAAAATGTTTTCAAATCGGTCACCACCGATGCGGGCAAAGAAGTCGCCCGCTCAAAGAAAGTGACAGATCATGACGGCAAGGAATACACTGTGTATTCAGGACCTACCCCCATCAAAAGCAAACCTCTGGATAAATCCAAGATGTTTGGGGGTCAGCTGGCTTACCTTTACAAGCAGGTGGAGGTGGACTACAAGAGTGCTAAGAACACCGAAGCAAAGGGCCGTAAATTCCAAAACCCAGCCGGGTTCAGACGTGCTAGGACGGATTTTCGCTTCCGCAGAGGAGGAAGGCCGTTCAGGGGCGGACCGTCCTTCGCGTTCAGCCAGCGGGGAAGAGGTCGAGGCGACAGACAAGCCTCAAACTGGAACGACAACCGCGGCTACAAGAGGGACTTCGTTCCCAAACCACAGTTCCCCAAACCAGGGAACAAGTAGAGAACGCCACACAAACTGTTCAGCCTCCTGACCCTGAAATGGTCATGGAGGAAACACAAACTGAAGTAAGCTTGTCTCAAGCGGGCAATATTGTTAATTATTTACATCAATGGCAACAGTTAACCACTAACCCAGAGGTTCTTAGTATTGTTAAAGGCATTCACATTCCTTTCACACAATTGCCTGTCCAGAAAAGAGCTCCTTTTCCTTATCAATTTAATTCGCTAGAAAAGTTTCAGCTCGATCAACAGGTTTTACTTTTTTAAGCTAAAGGCATTGTCAACAGAGTTGAACATATGGAAGGTGAATTTATTTCAAATATCTTCTCCACTCCTAAACCAGATGGCACCATTCGAATGATTTTAGATTTAACTCAATTAAATGAAATCATTGAATACAAACATTTCAAAATGTTTTCCTTAGAAACAGCTCGTGATTTAATTACCCCAGGTTGTTGGCTAGCGAGTGTGGATTTAAGAGATGCGTACTATATGGTTCCTATTCACCAGATAGATCGCAAGTTTTTAAGGTTTCTCTGGAATGGCCAGCTTTTTGAATTTACCTGCCTACCAAATGGTTTGGCCTGTGCACCACGCCTTTTTACTAAGCTGTTGAAACCAATTTTTTCACACATGGCAAAACTGGGTCATTGTATGTTTCCATACATTGATGATTCTTTCATTATGGGCCAATCTTTCACACAATGTGATCTCGCCGTTCAAGATTTGTGTAAAATTTTTGCAAATTTGGGTTTCTTCATACATGACAAGAAATCCGTCTTTTCTCCTACAAAGGAGCTTAAGTGTCTAGGTTTCATTTTAAACACCACGGCTATGACCGTTTCGCTTACACGCCAATAGAAAGATAAGCTTTACCGCACAGCGATTCAGCTGTTAGACATTTCTAGGCCAAAGATTAGACAGGTCGCAGTCCTTATCGGTATCATGGTTTCATATAGCCCGGCTATTCTATACGGAGCGGCACACATTAAATCACTTGAAATTGATAAGAATCTAGCTCTGGCCCGAGCAAAGGGAAACTTTGAAAAGACCATGTTTATTTCTGAAAACGGCCTTGCCGACATTTATTGGTGGCTAAAGCACTTTGATCAATCTCCCAACCCCATTAGAATGGGGGAGCCCGATACTACTGTTACCACGGACGCGTCTCTCCAAGGGTGGGGGGCACATCGAAATGATGTAGCAACGGGCGGAAGATGGCTAGCATCGGAACTACCCGATCATATTAACGTTTTAGAATTGAGGGCCATTTATTTAGGTTTAACCAGCCTTGTTAAAGTCCCCAAAAATAATGTACGTATCCTCACGGATAACACCACAGCAATGGCTTATGTCAGGAATATGGGAGGTACAAAATCAATCAAGTGTAATGAAATGGCACTACTCATTTGGAACTGGGCTCAAACCTTTGACGTTTGGTTAACTGTTACACACATTCCAGGCACGCAGAATTGTCTTGCTGACAGAATGAGTCGCCAGTTCCATGATCACTTAGAGTGGTCACTAAATCCATCCATTTTCAAACACATCTGTCACACTTGGGGCTCGCCTCATATCGATTTATTTGCTTCGCGTAATAACTTTAAACTCGAGAAATATGCTTCGTGGCACCCCGAACCAAATGCTTGGCACATCGATGCCTTCTCGCTAAAGTGGCAACATCATTTCTTACTATCATTAGCAAAGTCGCCAGAAAGATACAAATGGAGGGAACACACGCCATCCTCATCGTCCCCGAATGGCACACTCAACCGTGGCTACCGAGATTACTAGCCACAGCCAAAAGCAGCCTACGCTTCCCAAGATACCGAGGTAACCTGAAGCATCAGGGACCACTAGAACGCCACGGAAACGTGTCGACAACTCCGTTGGTGGCATTCCTTTTTTAAATAAGTACTTGGAACAATTCGGCTTGGACAAGATTACACAACAGCGTTTGGTTGATGATGCGTGGAGGAAAGGAACTGTGAAAATGTATACTACCTATTTAAAGAAATGGGGTATTTATTGCTTGCTTAAGAAGGTGAAGCCAATGAATCCCACAGTATCCCAGGTAGGACGCTTCCTACGTTTCTTAGAGGACGAAGGTCTAGGATATGGCGCTATCAATGCTGCCAGATGTGCTCTGTCAATAATCCTACCTCGGGTTAATGGACAAACAATGGGTAAACACCATGTTATTTGTTGGATCGTACGATCAATTTATCAGAGGAATCCACCTAAACCCAAATATAATAGGTTTTGGGATGTTTCTCTTGTGTTCAACCTCTTCAAGAAATGGCCAGAAAATAAATTTCTGGACGTTAAGCTATTAGGTTTCAAAGTAGCAGTGTTGCTTCTCCTCGTTACAGGACACAGGGGCCAAACTATAGTCGCCCTGTCGCTCAATGGTCTAGAAATTGATAACAAGGAAGCAACATTTGATTTAACGACTTTATTAAAATCAAATCGTTTAGGTGACCCCCTTTCCACAATCGGTGTCAGGAGTTTCACACAGGATCGCAAATTATGTGTAGTCTCCACGATACGGAATTATATATCCAAGACAAGGTTAATAAGAAACTCAAGACAGCTTTTGGTGAGCTTTATTAAGCCACACAAGGCCATTTCCAGGGATACCCTCGCCAGATGGACCATGAATGTGTTAAAACTATCTGGAGTCAATACAGACAGATATTCATCGCACTCTACACGGGGTGCAATGGTTTCCAAGGCAAGATTACTAGGCATCTCCGTTAAACGGATCCTAGCTCACGCCGGATGGAAGACCGCTAGATCGTTTGCTAGACATTATCACAAGCGACTAGAGAAGCCTCAGCGGATAGCACAGAGGCTACTCGCCAACTAAAAAGAAAGAGGTAGGAAAAAATCAAAACTTTTTTCTCTTTATTGGTCATACAAATCGTTTTTCCACTTACATAAATAAGACTTGATCACAAAATAATAATAACAAACAGGAATATCAGGATAAAAATGCTATTACGTAAAGATCTCCCTAGCCTGCGGCTAGCCAGAGGCGGCATACCGAGGTAAAATAGATTAGTTAGACGAATCTTACCTGGGTATAGATGATGGATAACTATTGTTTTACCGAGGTAGGAGCCTCGGTTAGACGTGGGCGAGGGCCCACCCACCATGCCCTGCCACGTCTATTCAATCACTCATATTAGGATTGGGTCAAATGACCTTAGGTTTGTTTTTTAGAATCATTTTTATCCTGAATTAGTAGGTAAAGATTGCTGGACCCGGATGTGCTTCCTTCTCCCTCGCCCACGTCTAACCGAGGCTCCTACCTCGGTAAAACAATAGTTATCCATCATCTATACCCAGGTAAGATTCGTCTAACTAATCTATATATACAGATATATATAGAGATATATATATCGGATGTACAATGCATTATACAAGTATAAATGCTAGGTGAACATATACGTATCACTATTATTCATCAATATGCATACTTAGGTCCTTACTGAAATGAAGGACATTAGACATGTGATCATTGTGTGATGAATCCGGAGAGATATCATCATTAGACTGGTTTTTCTGACATTAGCTTAGTATTGCTTAATAACATACAACATTTTGATCCTGCCAGTATCTGTGAATCCTTTAGTCCCAGTCTCGACACACTAACTCAAGAGGTTGTTCCACCAACCAGTCCTTGCCCTATCCTAATAATGCCGAGTGCCTGGCCAGGAAGCGACAAGTATCAATGTTTAATTCATTGGTTTGACTCGACCAGGGTTCGAACCCGTGGATTTATATATGTATGTATGTATAAATGTATGTATCTAAGTATACCTGTATGTATGCATGTATGTATGTATACAAATAGATATATAGATATATATATATATATATAGTATATAGATACATCTATATAAATTTAGGCTACGGTAAGGAAAAGAGAGAACAATGAGTAGTGGTGGGGAACCTTCTTTTATTTTTGCTTGAAGGTCCCTTGGCCGGGCAAAATAACAGCCCTACCTAAAGCTAAAAATAACAGTGATATGTTAAGCCACATGAATTGACGAGAATGAAGGAAGCTATTACTAAGTTCCCTGATAATGAAGTCCATAAAGCTGAAGAGATAACACCTGCTGCACTGAAAATGTAATACAATTTCTCAGATCCACTAAAACTCGAGCTGCTACACTACCACCTCTAGTTTTCCGCCTTCCAAAATTCCTGATTCACCCTCTTGTCCTGTAACTGCCTGAATGCTTACATGTTATCTGTTAAAGCTATACAACCTGATGATCCTGTGTTCATGCTTCCCTCCACTGATCCCTTGACTGTTAAATCATTAACTGCAACCCTCCACAAGGCTGCCTCGCTTCAGCTCCAGTGCCCCAGTTAACGCTTCACAGTCTGCGACGAGGAGCTGCTCAGGCATGTCATCATGCTGTCATCTCGCACTGTGACCTGCTACAGGCTGCTACGTAGAAAGGAAGAGCTGTTCGATCCTACTTGACCATCCTGCTGGCATCTTGCACTCTGACCGGCTACAGGCTGGTACGTGGAAAGGAAGAGCTGTTCGATCCTGCTTGACCAGTCGTCCGGTAACTGAAGCTCCCTCAGCGCTCTCACTCTTATTGGGTGAGCGCTGACATCTCCTGACTGTTCATCGATACTGCTTCCTGAATGATGCCTACCGCGAATGTCGAAACGATCCTCGATAACGATATATAGGGTCTGAGTCACCCGCTTGATAGCCTGCTCGCCAGGTCCTGATATGTCTTCATTATTAAACTCTACAAAGGTTTTCCTGACTCTGTTCTACTTTTCTTACTGTTCCTGTTTACTGTTTCTGTTGTGAGCCGAGTGAAGCATGGAGGGCATATCTGTTATCTGTTAAAGACATTCGACCTGATGATCCTGCGTTCCTGACTCCTGGAGGCGAGCCGCTGACGGTTAAGGCGTTAACCTGCATACTACGGAAGGCATCCTCTCTTCAGCTACAGTCATCCAAGGTGACACTTCATAGCCTGCGTCGAGGAGCTGCTCAGGCGTGCCACAGTGCCGGTATCTTGAATGCCGATCTCCTCCAAGCTGGTACATGGAAAGGGCAATCAGTTAGATCCTACATGTCCGTTCCGCCTGTCACTCAAGCTCCCTCAGCGCTGTCACTCTTATTGGGTGAGCGCTGACATCTTCTGCTTGCCTTCGATAATGATGACTATGCTCCTGATCAAGCTAATACGTTCATGTTATGATCCTGTGCTGATACTGCTGTGTTAGGGTCCGAGTCACCCGCTTGCTAGCCTGCATGCCAGGCCCTGCTATGTTTCTTCATTAAACTCTACAAAGGTTCTTGACTCTGTTGCTTCTCTTACTGTTCATATCGCTCGTTTCTCTGTGCCGAGTGAAGCGAATTGCGCATGTTGGCGGAGGCTAACATGTCTAATTTGCTAACGAGGCAACTGTCTGACCTCCTTTCCTCGTTTCCGGTTTCTACTTTTCTACCTCACTTCTTTTCCGCCTCCAACCGTTTCACTTCGTTTCGGAGTCAAAATATTCATTTGTGCGCGCCCTATGGGCCAGAAACACAATGTGCTCCAACAAGGCCCTCAGGTCTTTAATGCCCAGCTCCTTTATACCGAGTGCCCACTGGCCCGTGGCAGATATCAACTCGTAACAATTCACTTTACCGATATCTCTCTTTCCGACAGTGAACCTCTTGAGGCTCCACTTACTTTTACGTCGTCTACTGGCACTCCTGCTGGACGATGCACTGCTCGAAGTCCTCCATCGGCGTACGGTAGATCGTGAACGGCTTACGTCCCTTCCGTAAGAGCAGAAGCCGTCTTCCGGTTTCCCGACGAAAGTCGCGTCCACGTAACGGGTCGTCTGGTTGGCCCCCCCCGTCGTCGCAAGCGCATCCTGAGCTCGCGTCTCGAACGTCCTCGCCCACCTCCCGTCGTGCTCCTGTGCTGGGTTGGTGGCGTCTCTCCCGCTTTAATAGGAGTATTCTTTTTCGATCCTCCAAGGCAGCCAGCTTGTCCTCAACTTCGAGCGCCCTTACTTCCTTCTCCAGTTGTTTAAGTCGCTCCTCAGAAGACATGGCGATGATTTCAACACCTCCAATGTTCTGGTCGTCCGACATTTTATGTTCAGTATCCGGTACCTGGCGGATTGAGCATGACCTTGTTTTTGGACCCGCAGTACCCTGCTTTTCCTCACACTGTGTTTTATTTCCTTTCTCGTGTACTGTGCCACAAGTATCACAAAAATCTTTCAGCATAATAAATACTTGTCTAAGCTATGTAGTAAATCAGTACCAATATATAAAGTCGATCCAGTGTTAGGCAGTTCAATTATATGTGAGAACCATAGCAAAATTCAATGGAGTGATGTTCTAAGCTGCTGCCTATATGTTCAATTCTTATTGCGGATGTATTGTAAAGGTGTATAAATATAATTGGTAAGTATAAGAATAAGAACTATGTATAAATATAAGGAATATAAGTGTAATGCCGGCATTCACTTCAGTTAGTTCATTTGTCATAGGGCAATGCATGAATGAAAAAAGCTTGACTAGCAATGACTAGCATAATGGTTGTAAAGAGACCTCGACATTCAAGACGCCATCTTTTTTACCGTCCATTTTATTTTAGAGTTCAGTAATAAAAATTATTTATTTAGGCAGTCTGCGAGCCTAATCGACACACACATAAGTTTGTCTATAGCATTGATCAAGTATCTGGATTTGTGGCCTGCTTAACGTTATAATTGGAGCAACATGCCCTCGGAACAACTATTGCCACGTCGACAGACTTTTCCGCCATCCTCCCTCTTGTTTAAGCGGTGAATATTAAATAAAATCAATTATTATGGTCATCGACAAGCATTCGACACACATGTGGCGATATATTTGAATAATATCCACCTAATTGAAATCAAATACTTTCCCACCAAGCCGCCATCTTGTTTACAATCATAACCTTATTGTAGGTTTTGCAAATATTCCAATTTTCCATTCGACACACATGTAGAACCAATTAGTCGGTAAAGATAAAATACGTCGACACACATGAATCACGCTCAGCATAGATTGAACGCATAATGTCAAGCTGCTCTTCACGCCGTCCGTCCTAGTATTTAATATGGCCGATATATTGAAATCGACACACTGACTAAAATTCGAGTAGGTCGCTCGACAGAAATGTACGTAACAATGGTTTTAGCTCACGACACTCCTTTGCGTTCGTCCTTCACCGTCTTTCCGTTCATCCTCCATTAATTCTTTCATGGTAGCAGGATCCGACACAGGTAACAAGTTGACTGTGCTAAAGTGGTGCTAAGTGGCTATAGTGGTGCTCGGCGTGCAGTCAAGGCTGGACTCTAAAAATAAGTGGTGCTCGGCGTGCAGTCCCTCTATATATAGATACATCTATATATAGAAGGACAGAACGTTATCCCAAAAAAGTCAACTCCGGACAAATTGGGGGAGAGTAATGCACACATAAATCAGAGTACCGGAACCGGAAGTCAGACTCGGCAATGTCGCCAATGCTCGACAGGTGGCACTAGCGGTTGACGAAGCTAACCAGCCGGCGTTTGTCAATAGTGAAGAAAGGCCCTCCTCGGCGACGGAACCGAATAAAACATTTCGTTACAAACCGGCAGAAGGTTAGAAGCCGAGAGCAGATTGCTCAACAAAGTAGATAACGCCAAATGGTGATGCTCCTTCAGCCGAATATTTCTAATTGGACTCTCTCATAAATGGTGGGTGAGCTAGAACTTAGAAGCTAAATAAACCTATGAGAATGATTTTTAGTTTGTTTTTAGTTCAAAGTTGCATAGTCCGATAGTTTTGAATTACTGTTATTTATTTTAGATAAATATATTGTAATGTTTGTGCATATTTACATTTCTTTGTTGGGGTTTATGTCCTAGCGACATCTACGGTCATATCATAAGGGGCACCAATTTATTGACAGTGCAGACTCATGGATATTTATTAGTGCTGCCTCACTGAGTGACGGGGGTTTTGGCACCATGACCCGTTATCCTACTAGGTCACATTATCCCAATCCGAAGCTAACTGCAAGCCATCACCTCAGCCAATTTGGATTACCACCACTGCGTATAACTTACAGCGTCATCAAGGGCCAGTTGCTGTCATACCATGTTTATGTGATGTGCGAGGCTAAAAATCCCTTGGGTCAGTAAAAGTGTAGGCTCGGGATTTCTATCGACCAACTGTCTAATGGTGAAAAGAAGTATATTCAGACTTATCCATGATAGGCAGTATAAATCTTCAAGAAAAGAACAAAAATCAGTCCTTTCCCTATCCTATTAATGTGGAGCGCAAGGTTGGGTCATAACAAGGGTCAATTTTGTAAGTCGTTGGTTTTACTTTGCTGGGTTCGAACGCATGACCTCCCACATGGGAAGCCAGCCAACATTCTTACCCATTCGGCCTTTGAATGGATATGTATATGTGCATATAATATGTGCGTGTGTAATCCATGCCTGCTTAGCGGTCAACCAGCTATGGCGAATAACCTTTGATTAGAAGCATTCTGGCTCAATCCCAAATAATTCCTTTCATTATGCTAGCTCTCCTGTGAGGGATTAATCTGCTGTGTGGCAAAGGGCGCAATGGCCGAATCGCTAGAGCGCAGACCTCGCATGCGGGAGATCGGGAGTTCAGGTTCCCACTCGAGTCAAACCACTGACTTATAAAATTGATACTTGTCGCTTCCTAGCCACGTGCTCGGCATTAATAGGATAGGGCAAGGACTGGTTAGCTCAGTGTCAGGATAATGTGACTGACTGGTGGGATATCGAGTCATGGTGGCCTGATTTCCAAGTGGAGCAGCACTATAAAGGCGCCATGAGTGCACACCGTCACGAGTCGATACCTGTGCTGATATGACCTTAGATGTTGCCAGGATGTAAAACTCCAACAACCAACTAACCATGTATGTGGCCATTAATTGTGCCCACCCAGAGCTGACTGGGTAAATGGGGAAGAGCCTGTGTAGATCAAGTGCACAAAGGTAATGCACAAAGGACACGTAGGCAAGCCGAAACTTGACTACTGCTTCCATAAAAATAGAAATAAATTAATCATTTGTTTTTCCCCCCACCAAGTATCAGAATAGGTAAATATCACCAAAAAAAAAGTAAAGTTTGTTTTATTTAACGGCACCTCTAGAGCACATTGATTTTTGTATCATTGGCTATTGGACGTCAAACATATGGTCATTCTGACATATTTCTTTGGAGGAAACCCGGTGCTGCCACACCAAGTACTCTTTCCGATAAGCAGGAAGGGGTCTTTTATATGCACTTTCCAACATACAGGACATCACATACTTCAGCCTTTGATGAACCAGCTGTGGACCACTGGTTGGAATGGAAAATAGCCCAAAAAGCAAATGAGTCCACTGAGCAGGATCGATAGGATGACTGACACTTTTCCAGGTGGACACTCTACCGCCTGAGCTACGTCCCGCTCCCAGGGAGAGATCACATAGCGATGTCAACTTCCTATGAGATCCATGCGGAGTTGAAAAACTCAAACTGTTTTGTCAACAAGTGTGCAAGTAATGAATGAACATTTAATGTGGAGATAATTATGTACATGCTTTGCACAGTTTCAGTTAAAGTTGCACAGTCTGATAGTTTTTAGACATTTTGATATAAATATATTAGGTTTATCTCTATAATCGATCATGCTTTAAGCTAATGTTTAGTGTTAATGGCCAACAGAAAAAGAATGCATGTAGTAGATAGGTACGGGAAGTAATACAACAAGGGGAACCAAGAGACTATTACAGTATAACCCCGTTAAACCAAAATTGAAGGGACCCTAGAAATTTGTTTGGATTAACCGATCATTGGTTTAACCAAGCCATGGCTTCAACTTTGGCTTGGCTTTGGCAAAAACGCGGGTGCATTATGAATGCAATATACAATGTATGTGGACACTTTGATTATTGTTTGTTATGTATATACAGTACAACCCCGTAAAACCAAGCTCAGTTAAACCAAACGATTGGTTAATCCAAACTTTTTTCGGCGGCCCGGTAAACTACTAGTACTACCATTTATCATAAAAAAAAGTTTCAGATGACCTTATAACCACATGAATGTTTGGTTTAACCATACCGGAAGTGGCTTGGTTCCCTACAATTTTGTTTGGATTAACCGATAATTTGGATTAACCGACTTTGGTTTAACCGATTTTTTTATATGATGAATGGTAGTATTTTTCCGGGCCGCCGAAAAAAGTTTGGATTAACTGATCGTTTGGTTTAACCGAACTTGGTTTAGCGGGGTTGTACTCTACTGTGTAATGGCGAAAACAAGTCATTAAACTTAATTTAACCGTTAAAGGTAGCATAAATAGACATATCACAAACAAACAAATTAAAGCAACAACAACTTTGGTGTTCTCTGTGGCGGAGTGGTTAGAGTGTCTGACTTTTTTCTAGGTCGGATTCCTAATCTGAAGGTCAGTGGTTCGATTCCCCGTGCCTCCACCACTGCCAATTTGGATTTCCACCGCTGTGTATAACTTACAGCGTCATCAAAGGCCAGTTGCTCTCATACTATGTCTATGTGGTAAGGGGGGTTAAAAATCCCTTGGGTAGGTAAAAGTGTAGGCTCAGGCTTTCTTTTGACAAACTGTCTAATGGTGAAAACAAGTCTATTCAGGCTTATCCATAATAGGCAGTATAAATCTTCAAGAATAAAGATGCAAGATTCATTTTAGCATGCATTTTGAAATGGTGGACTTGGCAAGCTTCAGTGTAGTAAGCTTGATTGAATTAACTTAATGTTCTATGCAGAAACGAATGTTCCATAAGTACACCTGTGTCTAAGTCGGATATGTAGTGTCCTGGGGCCATGAAAAGGAGATTTTAAGTCATTGGTTTGACTCGACCAGGGTTCGAACCCATGGGTTCGAATACTACGAACTACCTACAAAAGCGGGAGTTGGACACTCAACTCATTCGCACACCCCGTCTGGTCGCCTATGGCACCAATCCGTTCCTAGAATGTTCACACCCCAAACAGAAATACTTATGTACACCCCTGTCAGGTTCCAGGATTAGTAGGTCATCTCATATCACGTGGTCACCACGAGATGACCATCTGGGTCATAGCCACAGGACTTTGTCGAAATTATTTTGAGGTTTTTCAGCTCAAACTGCTCCAAAACTACCCATTTTTCATCAAAGTTACTCAGGACTAATGAAAATTAGGATATAATGGTCAACATGAGCTATTTATCTCAAATTTAACTAACAAATTCAAATGCCATCGGACGATGCATTCATACTAGCCCTGAAACATGTGAGCGTTCTGCCATGGGCGATAATCGGTAGATGTGGCCGATTTAAGTGGAACAGGACTAACTTGGCACGGTTGCATGTTATTTGTTCATTTGTGGATATGGTCCCTTTTGATCGGCAGAACTAAAGAGTTCTCTTCAAGCGTTGCTTAAAGTTGCATAGTCCGATGGTTTTGAATTTCTGTATTTTTCTGAGATAAATATATTAGATCGATCACTAGTATCTACTTTACATTAGTTCAAAGTTACTTTTATTTTAAATGGTAAACTTTTGAGATATTTTGAGTGCAAAGATGGAAAATTAGTTTTGGCAAGGACACCATAGACTTCTGCAGAAACAGGTTCTGTTAAATTGACTAAGTATTGCCTTCTACACAGAAACAAATGTTTAATAAGTGCATCAGTATCTAAGTAAGATATGTAAAATCAAATCTAGATAAATGGTTTGGTTTTGAAAATTTGATATTTCATCGGACTATGCCGCTTTAAATAAGCGCCATATTTTATTGGCATGGACATATTCAGATGTTTCAAATTTGGGTCGACATTTTAATCAGACTCACTAGGTAGGTTGCTCGTGTAGGCTAGGTAACTATTCTTTAAAGGTCAATCTCAAAAGCATCGAAATGTGCAATTTTAAATCTTGCGCAAAAAGCCCCAATTTGGTTGCTGTTCTGAATATAATTTGGTGTGTTCGGCCTGTAGATAGACAGCGGTCGGATGGGTTGGCCAACTAACTGCGGCATCTCCTTGGTTAGAAAACAGTGTGCAGGTCTTAATTATGTTATCCTAGTCAGCACCAGGCTTGTACCATTACCACCTGCATGAGGAAGGAAGGAAGCGTCTTAGTGTTGGCGTTTCACTCAAACTTCACCGCTGTCTCACCTTAAAGCGGCATAGTCCGATGAAAGCATCAAATTTTAAAAACCGAAACAATTATCTAGATTTGATTCTACATATCTAACTTAACTTAGATACTGATGCACTTATTACATACAGCTGCATAGTCCGATGAAAACATCAAATTTTAAAAACCAAAATAATTATCTAGATTTTATTTTACATTATCTAACTGGTGCATTTATTAAAGTTGCACAGTTTGATGAAAGCATCAAATTTTCAAATTTTCAAAACCTAAACAATTATCTAGATTTGATGATACATGTCTAACTTAGATACTGATGCACTTTGTACAGTCCGATGAAAGCATAAAATTTTCAAAACCGAAACAATTATCTAAATTTGATTCTACATGTCTAACTTAGATACTGATGCACTTCGTACAGTCCAATGAAAGCATCAACTCTTCAAATTTTCAAAACCGAAACAATTATCTAGATTTGATTCTACATGTCTAACTTAAATACTGATTCACTGATTAAAGCTGCATAGTCCAATGAAAGCATCAAATTTCCAAATTTCCAAAACCAAAACAATTATATAGACTTGATTCTACATACCTAACTTAGATACTGATTCACTGATTAAAGCTGCATAGTCCGATGAAAGCATCAAATTTTCAAATTTTCAAAACCAAAACAATTATCTAGACTTGATTCTACATATATAACTTAGATATTGATGCACTGATTAAAAATATAAATTATCTAGATTTGACTCTACATATCTAACTTAGATACTGAAGCACTTATCAATCATTTGTTGACTCATAGAAGGAAATACTTAGTCAATTTAATAGAACCTGTTACTGCTAAAGCCTATGGTGTCAGCATCTTAATGTGCTTGCCAAAATAAGTGTCGCCTTCAAATGTCTCAAAATATCAAAATTATCAATCCATGCTCCTTCTGTACTATCGATAAGATCAGGGGACCATGCGAAAAGGATCCCCATAAGTGGAGGAGACCAGGGAACGAGACTACTCTGCATCTCAACGCTATTCCTATCACAGATCATTCAGCAAAAAAAAGGGAAAAGGTCAACAATGTACAAAACCCTTTCTCCCGATTCTTAAGGTACATATAATCAAAGTAAGTTTAATTATGCCATCTTAGATACATGCGACAATATTTAGCACAATTTTGGTTAGCATAGCGTACATAAATAAAAAACAATGATTCTGAGTGAGCCGATATGGACTGATAGTACACAAAAAGTATGGACTGATAGTACACAAGTGCCTCTTAGCGTTATCTCGGCTGGCTATTGATTCATATTGAACTAGTCAAATGCTGTATAAAACATAGTGTGTGAGGCCACTCGATTATATATAATTTTGTATTCAATCAGGCAAATAGCTCATCTATATGCATGTCAGACAACGCAATGCGAAAGATGATTGGGGCTAAAGCCTCGTAATTCCAACACAGGCCTGGTAAGTCCTAGTTAACCTTCTTGTCAATCATGCATGGAGAAAGAACTACAGCACAAACCAGACGGGGTGGCTGAATGAGTTGAGCGTCCATCTCCCGTTTTGGTAGATCATGGGATTCGAACCCATGGGTATGAACCCTGGTCGAGTCAAACCAATGACTTAAAAATTGATACTTGTCACTTCCTAGCCAGGCGCTCGGCATTTATTAGGTTAGGGCAAGGACTGGTTGGCTCAGTGTCAAGATAATGTGACTGAGTGGTATATCAGGTCATGGTCCTGGCAGCCTGGTCTCCCTGTGGGGAAGCACTATAAAGTTGCTAGGAGTGTGAATTTCACAAGTCGGTGCCCATCCTGATATGACCTTAGATGTTGCCAGGACGTAAAACTCCAAAAACCAACAAACTACAGCACAAAAACGGAGTCGGAGCAGCAGACATTCAACTATTTCCTGTTTTTAGTGTCATTTCACGGAAATTATTTCCCTCATAGGAAATCCTGACTTGCATATTTTGCAGCAGCAGACATTTAAGTAGTTCCTATTTTTTGCAATGTCACTTTAGGGGGAAAAGATTTTCATGGAAAATGTCAGTGCATATTTAGGATCAGCAGGCTTTAAAATATTGTAGTGGTCTGCACTGACCTCTCAGGCAAGTAACCACATAGACAGGTAGGCGTGGGGAGTGTGTTGATATCAGGGAGCCTAGGTGGTGTAATGGTTAGCACACTGGCCCGGAGTGCAAAGAGATGTGGGTTCGAGTCCCGCTCTGGGCGCAATATTTCCCATTGTCATCACCCCCATGACACTGGTTGCCGTGATCAGGATCTTGTACAAGCTTTGCGCTGTATGGTTGTTGAACCTACCCTGTGTATGTTTGTGTTAGTGCATTGCCTGTATGTATGTAATTGTAAGCATTACAAGACTTACAATTCCAGGGGGACGAGTGTAGTGGTCTGCACTGACCTCTCAGGCAAGTAACCACATAGACAGGTAGGCGTGGGGAGTGTGTTGATATCAGGGAGCCTAGGTGGTGTAATGGTTAGCACACTGGCCCGGAGTGCAAAGAGATGTGGGTTCGAGTCCCGCTCTGGGCGCAATATTTCCCGTTTTCATCACCCCCATGACAATATTTAATATTTTTCTATTAGGTCACTTCATGAAAAAGTTTAGTTTCTCATGAAAATGTTGATGTTATGTATTTTGGAGCAGCAAGCGTTTAATTTTTTCCTATTTTTCTATAATGTCACTTCATTCAAAATGATTTCTTTCCCATGAGAAATACTGATTCGAATATTTTGAAGCAGCAGCCATAACAATTTTCTGGGTTTGCTATTGTCAGTCCATGAAAATTAGTTTTCACATAGATAATATTGACTTCCATATTTTGGAACTGCACGCATTAAAATATTTCCTATTTTTGAAATCTTACTTCATGTAAGTGATTTATTTTTCCTCATAAAACATATTAACTTGTATAGTTTGAAGCATCAGTATTTCGTCTTTTTCTCATATCACTTCATTTAAAATAACTTTCTTCAAAGAAACTCCTGATTCGAGTATTTTGGAACAGCATACATTTACAAATTTTCTGTTTTTATTAAAGTCAATTAATAAAAATCTAATTCTTTTCACACATAAAAGAATATTGATTTGCATATTTTGGAGGAGCAGGCACTTAAGTATTTTCTCTTGTTCCTAAAGCCTTGAATAATAATTAATGGAAGACATTTTTTCTCCTTAGAAAAGGCTTTCCATTGAGGGGTTTAGTATTAAAATATTTGTTATGTGTCTACTTTGGATGTTTGCTTATTCATTCTTTTTAAGTGACTTGCAATATAGTTGGTAACTTTTTGGCGACTTACTACCAGTTCATAATACCAAGGGTGCGGAAAAAAGGACCAAATAAAAATTACAAAATCGCTTGAATATTTGCCATTTCGAATATATTGCAAACTTGACCCATTTAACTGACTCATTATCTTCGTCGTCATCATCATCATCATTATCATTATCTCTATCATTATCATCATCATTATCATGAAAACGATAGCACTATTTGCTTTAAATTAGGGGTATTTTCTCCGCCCAGTAAACTGCTGCATGCACACACATACCTCCCCTTCTTCTCTTCTCATTCTAATGGGTTTTATGGTGAAGTTATAGTGTCCTGAGTTCAGGTGTGTGTGGAAGTGGTGGCGGTGGCTGCAGCCGCAGGTAGAATTGATTGTTTCTGAGTCATGCTCCGTCGACTTGATGGAGTACTCCCCCTTGTGACTGTAACTTAATCCCGTAACCGATCTCATGAGAAATGGTGCAGCGCTGGCAACCTCTCAGCTTTCTTTTAGTGGTGAGTAAATTGTGAATAAGAAAATTTAAGTTCTATACATGTGTGTATATATACACGTGCATATATGGAACTTATATATATAGGCTATATATGTATATATTATATATTATGTGATGTATAATGCATTATGCGAGTATAAATGCAAGGGTAACATGTACATCCTATATTTCCTCGTGGGCATTGGTGGAGCGCCCCCCCCCCCCCCCAGCTGTCGGGTAATTGCCGGGCGGGCGCCCCCTCGCGTCACACTCTGGATATATGCATGTCCGCCCTGCTCATCAAAGCAATATTTTAGCAGTGGTTGTAAAAAGAAATAGCAATCTTCAATCCCCACCTTCTTCTATGTTACATGAATACTTGTGACAGCCATATATATAGATAATCATATGTATATATAAATCTATATATATATAGATATATGTAGATGAATCTATATAGATATATATATATAAATATATAAACCTCTGCTGCGACTGACACTTGTCGACGCCCATTGGAGGAGAGGTGGGCCACAGGTGGCGCAACCTGTCAAGTGCGAGTCTTATGGAGTATAACATTGGTAATAACGAAAATATATAGTAATTAACATATATAATGGAAACAATTCCCTTCGTATTTTCATATTCGCAAAATACGTTTTACATCATATATATATATATATATATATATGTATATATATATATATATATATATATATATATAGATAGATAGATAGGATAATCACTTATCAATGTATAAAGAGGCGGAGCGGCTCATCTCCGATTATCGGTTGTATTGTTACTGCCCAGTAGGTTTATTTGCGTGTGCAATGAAAATTAAGTTGGTCTGGCCTAATATGGCCTGATGGGATCGATCCCTCCGCCTGCTACTGCAGCGCCACCCTGTGTTCGTGCCTGCGCCCCTCTGTTTTGGCCATAATATATATTATTCGACTGTACAAATAAACATAGATATATGTGGATATATACATATGAATATATATACAATATATGTATGAATATATATCCATGTATATGAATATAAATAGTGATATATATATGTTCAAATATGTTCATGCATATGCATATTCATATATATTCATATATATATCCATATTTATGTATAAATACATTTTTATATATGCATACATATATATATATGTATGCATGCATATGTATATTGACATTGACCGGACAGGAAGCCCGAATCGGCAAGAGCGCTGGCTGGCTTCCCGTGCGGAAGGTCGTGGGTTCGAACCCCCACCGAGTCAAACCAATAATTAATCAAATTGATACTTGTCACCACCTAGCCTGGGGCTCGGCATTAATAGGATAGAGCAAAGACGGGCTTTCTCAGTATCAGGATAATGTGACTGAGTGGGATATCGGGTCATGGTGCCGGCAGCTAACCACTCCTTGCCCTATCCTATTAATGCTGAGTGCCAGGCTAAGAAGCGACAAGTCTCAATTTGATAAGTCATTGGTTTGATTCGACCAGGAACCGAACTTCCGATCTCCCGCATGCGAGGCCCGCGCTCTACCGATTCGGCCACCGTGCCCGCTGCCTGCTCACGTAGGGCGAGCTAAGCTGAAACTAAACGGACCGATGTTGATTGGGGATTTCAGGCCGGTGCATAACCATACCACCATGTTGCCAATAAAGATCAGCCCAAACAGCGCCCTCTTGTGTTCGTTGAGTTAAAGCTGCATAGTCTGATGAGAGAATCAAATATTGAACATTCCAAGCCATAACGCTTTGGCAACGTCCCAAGTTTTCAACATTTTCGTACAAAGAGTACTACTTTCTAAACCCCTCCCTTTCCCCTGTAAGCTGTAAAGATCAACATCTTGCATTCGATTTAATTTGCATTATTAGTATGTTATTCAATGATAAAAGTCGTACATTACTGATAACCACCTCCCCCCTAGCATACTCTTTGTACAACCGTGAAAATGTTGATAATGTTGGACGGCCCCTTACCTCGATTTTGACGGCGGTGGGAGGGGGGGTACATTAGTTGAGTAACCAGGTGAAATTTCAACGGCGGACAATTGGTCTTCCTCATTCCACTGCTCCTTGCCGTATTCCAGTAATGCTGAACGCCAAACCAGGTATCGACAATTTCTAAGTCATTGGTTTGGCCCGACCGGGTCGGGTTCGAATCCCACGACCTGACAAAACGAGAGGCAGACGCTCAACTCATTCAGCCACCCCCGTCTGGTTGTTTCGACATATCTAATTTAGATACCTTTGCAGTCATTAAGTATGTATATTAAGTTAATTCAACAGGCCATGCCACTGGTGAAAGTCAACTTACAACTTACAAGCAAGTTTATGCTATCCAGCATTTTGGCATGCATGTCAACATTGTGCAAATTTACACTTAAAAAAATCCCCAAAGTTATCAATTTATAATAAAAGTTAATCCTGCCTAAATTAAATTACATTATAACAATCAACCTAATATAGTTATCTAAAACATAATATGGTAGAAACCCAGAGGAATCAGATTGTGCAACTTTAGGAACTACGCCTCACAGATTGTTCGCGACTACCAACATCATCAAACTTTATTATACTCAAGCTGGCGACAGTGGGAGAGGTATGATCAACACGACGCTTTGGTCGATTGGTTGATTGATTAACTGATTGACTGATTGATTCAGGGCCTAGCAACATCTGAGGTCATATCAAGACGAGTAGCAACCTGTTATACTTATAGTGCGTACTCATGGCGGTTTTAATAGTGCTGCCGCACAGGCTAAGCTAGGTAGCCACAATTGTTAAGTCATTGGTTTGACTCGACCCGGTTTCAAACGTAGGTGTTCGAGTCCCACGACCTGGCAAAACGAAAGGCAGATGCTCAACTCATCCGGCCACCCCCGTCTGGTTGATTCGAGATATCTAATTTGGATACCTTTGCAGTTATTAAATATTTCTTGCTCGCTAGAAGGGAATATTAAGTCAATTCAACAGGCCCTGCCACTGGTACAAGTCAGACAACTTACAAGCAAGTTTATGCTATCCAGCATTTTGGTATACATGCCAACCTTATGCATAATTATAATTAGACTTAAAAAATCCATAAAGTTTTCAATTTATAATAGATGCATTCCAACATTATGCATATTTATTTACACTTAAACTATAACAAAAGTTATCAATTTATAATAAAAGTTAATCCTGCCTAAAGTGAATTACATTATAACAATCAGCCTAATATAGTTATCTGAAAGGAATATGGTAGAAACCGAAAACATCAGATTATGAAACTTTAAGAACTACGGCTCGCAGATTGTTCGCGACTACCAATATCATCAAACTTTATTATATTCAAGATGGCGACAGTGGGGCAGTTATGATCAATGTGAGGCTTTGGTCGATTTGTTGATTGATTAACTGATTGACTGATTGACTGATTGATTCAGGTCCTAGCAACATCTGAGGTCATATCAAGACGAGTGGCGACCTGTTATACTGCACACTCAAGGCGGTGTTAATAGTGCTGCCCCACATGGATGCCATACACCACTCGAACCATGATCAAATATCCTATTGGCTGAAGACAGAAACCAGTTTGGATTGACAAGAATATTTCTTTCCGCTGCAAGACACAATGGATGTTCTCCCTTGTCACATTCATCTTCCTGTATGCTTGTGAATCATGGACCCTCGTAGCAGAGCTTCAAAGAAGAATACAAAATATGGAAATGAGGTGACACCGCAAGATAATACACATCTCATACAGAGACCGTTTTACCAATGAGGAAGTCCATTGCAAAATCCAGCAGGCAATTGGACCACACAAAGATCTCCTGATGATCGTAAAGAGATGCAAGCTGCAGTGGTATGTTCATATTTCATGTTCATCGGGATTGGTATCTTGCAAGACACAATGAAAGGGGGCATAAGACAAGTTGGACAAAGGGAGAGGTGGGAAGACAACATCAGGAAATGGACAGGCGTGGAGTTTGGCTAGTCCCAGAGGGCAGTGGAAAACATGGAAGAATGGAGAAAACTGGTTGCAAAGTCATCTGTGGTGCCCCAATGACCCTTGAAGTTACAGGATTGATGATGATCGGCATTATGACCTGATATCCCATACAGTCACATTATCCTGTCATCACATGGTCTCTGTCTTGGGCAAAGTACAACCTGGTAGAGCCTATCCCTCTGCAGGTTGAATACGGGGCAGTTGAGTCCCCGGAACCCTTCTGCCTATCCGGCCCTTGTCTTCGTACGATGATGATATCCACCCAGTGATGGCGGGTTGACACCAGCTATATCATTGATAACTGGGAGACTGAAGGGCCGGTCACATACACATTAGTGGACGTAGTTGAATGTAGTGGAGGCTAACGTAGTTCAAAGTAGTTCAACATAGGTGAACGTAGTTCAACATACCAGCATCCATACTTCTCCTTGGTATTAACGTGGGTGGGCCGTGAATTCCGATTTAATCTTTGGACATGGTCAAAAGAGTGCTACGTTAGAGGCTGAATTTGCATCTGTGATGGTAACGTACTCTATCATATTCTAGCATACTTGGACCAAGCCCTTGTCAAATAGCCATTAGTTGTTGAACATAGTGGAGGCTAACGTAGTTGAACATAGTTGAAAGTTGTTGAACGTACCACCATCCGTACCATAATGTATTTATCCATACCGTAATGTATTTATCTGTACCATAATGTATTTATCCGTACCGTAATTTATTTATCAGTACTGTAATGTATTTATGTGATCCGAAACCTGCCCTACCTTAATGTATTTCAATGTTGTTTAACATACTTACACCATGTTTGACCCACGTTAGCCTCCACTACGTTCACCTAAGTTCAACTACGTCCACTAACGTGTATGTGACCGGGGCATAAAGGCAGGCGGGAGCCTCTACATTCCTATGCAGGTACAAAAGACCTACCAGTACCCAGTATGACATCACAGAACTACTCATGCTCATAGTAAGCCATGCAGTTCTGAGGCTCTCTCTAATGGTGCTGGGCATGTCAGTTCTTGCCTACTGACCGGGCGCAGTGGCCAAATCGGTAGAGTGCGGGCCTTGCATGCCGGAGATCGGGAGTTCGGTTCCGGGTCGAATCAAAGCGATGACTTATCAAATGGATACTTGTCGCCTCCTAGCCTGCAGCTCGGCATTAATACAAAATAATAGGATAGGACAAGGACTGGTTAGCTCAGTATCAGGATAATGTGACTGAGTGGGATATTGGGTCATTGTGACAGCACCCCAATTTTCGAGTGGGGCAGCACTATAAAGTCACCATAAGTGTGCACTGTCACAAGTCGGTACCCATGCTGATTTGACCTTAGATGTTGTCAGGACATAAAACTCCAACAACCAATCAATCTTGCCTACTGGGTAAGTAGCCCTTTCTAAGTGCAATGTGATTGATCTTTCCGGAACAGGATTACTTTGTTAAAGTTGACTAGTTCAATGGTTTTGAGTTTGTTATTTTTCTGAGATAAATATATTACATTGATTACTACAATCCACTGTATTTTAATTTGAAGTAACTTTTATTTTAAATGGCTAACCTTTGAGCTGATTGAAATGCAAACATGTCAAATTAGTTTTGGGAAGCACACCAAAATCATATGCCTTTGCAGTCACATGTTGTATTAAATTGACTCAGTGTTCCCATCTATTTGGCAACAAGTGCATAATAAGTGCATCAGTATCTAAGTTAGGTGTGTAGAATCAAATCTAAATAATTGGTTTGGTTTTGAAAAGTTGATGCCTCATCGGACTATGCAATGATAACATCAGGTGACCAATTCTTTAATGTTGGTCTTTGCCTGGTTGGTATGCAGGTATTGCAGGTATAGCAATACCTCAGGGAGTTTGACGCCCCTGCCCTGCAGAGTTGTAAACCACTGCCTTGTGGTACAGGTTCTTCATAGAACCGAAGGCTAAGGGAGCAAACCCTAAACAGGAAACCATGTCACTGTGGCAGTATTAAGGGCGGTTGATGTATGGAACTCCCAACATCTCCCGACCAGCCACTGCAGAGACAAATAGTTTTGCACCTGTCTTGACATGTTCTTGCCGGTGTGAAACCTCTATTTGCTCCCTGAGAGAGTGCCGCTGGTAACTTGCAAAAGCCAGCAGCACTTCAACACTTTTGCAGGCAGCTTTCATTAAATGTCTGAAGCTGAGAGACATTAATACCGACTCATGGACGCAACTCTCACAGCAGAGAGCTAAATGGAGAGCGGCAGTCAAGTAATGAAAGCAGTCTTTGTCACATCGCGACCGACAGCATGATGATGATGATGAGGTGTGAGAGCATCCATGTTGTCTAAGCCAGCAGTAACTGTTAGTAAATACATGAATCTCTGGAGAACTTATTAATATAATTGTCATGGGGGTGATGAAAATGGGAAATATTGTGCCTAGAGCAGGACTCGAACCCACATCTCTATGCATTCCAGGCCAGTGTGCTAACCATTACACCACCTAGGCTCCCTGGTATCACCATACTACCCATGCCTACCTGTCTATGTGGTTACTTGCCTGAGAGGTCAGTGCAGACTACTACACTCGTCCCCCTAGAATTGCAAGTCTTTTAATGCTTACAATTACATACATACAGGCAATGCACTAACACATACATACACAAGGTAGGTTCAACAACCATACAGCGCAAAGCTTGTACAGGATCATGATCATGGCACCAGTGTCATGGGGGTGATGAAAATGGGAAATATTGCGCCTAGAGCAGGACTCGAACCCACATCGCTTTGCATTCCAGGCCAGTGTGCTAACCATTACACCACCTAGGTTCCCTGGACTGTGGGAGTCTGTCATAGTCATTTACTGCTCCAGCCTCCCCAACGCCATCTCTGATGGCGGCACCACCAGCCCTGCACACTGTAAAGTGTAATGTAACCATCACTCACTGTACCGCTGAAAATGTATATAAGCATATACATGTATATATATATTATATATATATATGTGTGTGTGTGTGTTTATAGTATCTACATATATATGATGTTATATATATATAATAATGCATATATATATATATATATATTGAAGGCTGAAAATTACATGGAATTGAGTATGGATCTAGACATTGATACAATATAATTATACGCCAGGGACATTGGAAGCATATATATATGGCAGGGGCTGTTTTAAGGATGAACTCTCATTGGGTGAAATAACGACAGCCAAAGCCAGACACTGACATCATTCCAGGTTCTTTGAGCATATATATCGGCCAATATATATATATACATACCGCGTGTTCTGGGTGTATATATATGAATTTATATATATATATATACATATATATATATATATATATGTCTGTGTGTGTACACTAAGAAGACCTAATAAAGATGGCGGACTGTCTGTGGAAAACAATTATTTCAACTGGGCCACTGTAAACATGGTAATTCTAGAAATGGAGCGTTTCAGCAATTTGTAAAAACTCATTGCAAATAGCGGAACGTGCGCAAAATTGGAAGGATCTTCCGGTGAGGCAATACGTGTACTGAAATAGAGAGGTGAGAGTATGCATTTTGTGTCATTCAATGTTTAGATTAATGTCAAAGTAAATTAAAAAAGGAATGAAATAATAGGCCGTACTTTAAAATAACCCCATTTAGGAGCTTGGATTTCTTATTTACCGTTTATTCCAGACAGGATGGCAAAATGATTGGAGCGTCCGTCTCCCGTTTTCGTAGGTCGTTGTATTCTAACCCCTGAATTCGAACCTTGGCCGAGTCAAACCATTGACTTAAAAACATACACGTGTCGTTAGGTGTTTTCCAGTACTATTGTTTGTTTGTTGTTGTTTTACGTCCTAGCAACATCTAAGGTCATATCAGGATGGGTACCGACTTGTGACAGTGTGTACTCACGGCACCTTAATAGTGCTGCCCCACTGGGAGACCAGGGCACCAGCACCATGACCTAATATTCCACTCATTTAATAATGCCGAGCGCCTGGCTAGGAAGCGACAAGTATCAATTTTTAAGTCATTGGTTTGACTCGACCATTGCAGTACTAGGGTAGGGCAAGGAGCAATGGAATGAGGAAAACCCATGATTGAAATTGTCCCCGCTTAACCAACTAATAAATAACAAAAGCAAAAAAGCAAAAATGTTTATTTACAGTTCAATCAACACTGCCCACTGTGACAACATTTTTTTTATATATCAGAACTGGTCTCGACTTGTGACACTGGTGCATTCCTGGTGACACCTAGATAAAGGATTCACCCGGTACTCGCAGTACACGGGTGAAGATCAGCCCTATATAAAATCGGTCGAAAAATTGGGCTAATGAAAGGAGTCTTTATGAGAGCCTAATTTCACAATCTAAGAAGCAACATTTATTCTTTGTATATGACTTCATGTTTACCTGCTACTTTTGAGTTGGAAAATATAATAAAACATATACTTTAATCCAATTTAAAAGTGAAATCGATGGCGTTCTCTGGCTGCCATCTTGTCTTTTTGCATTCTCTCCTATTTCACCAACTCTGTACAGATAGAAGTAGCCATTTGATACTGGAACCAGAGATTACACTTTCTGTTCCATACTAAAGCAGTTTTCGCCAGCTTTTATATAGGGTTGGTATTCACCCCTGTACTGCAAGTATGAGGTGAATCTTTTATCTAGGTGACACCCTGCAGTGTGGCCCGACATATTTACCACACCAATAAGGAGACCACACCATCGGTATCAAACTTTCTGACAACCTAGTTGTTAGGATTCAACATCTAGGTTCATAACAGATTCGGTACCGACTTGTGACAATGCGCACTCATGGCAGCTTTATAATGTTGTCCTACCAGCACCATGACCTGCTATCCCATTCAGTCACAATATCCTGCTACTGAGCAAACCAGTCCTTGCCCCATCCTATTAAAGCTGAGTGTCCGGCTAGGTGGCGACAATTACCACTGTTGTAAGTCATTGGTTTGATTTGGCTGGCTTTAGACTAGAGCCCATGGCCTCCCACATTGGAAGCCAGCGCTCTTACTAATACCCCTGTCACACTATGACCTAACAGGCCAGCGAGTGGGCGACGTAAAAATCACTTTTTTACCTTGAGATACGTCAAAATTCTCGGCATTTCAGGGCCAAATTGGACATCAGTGCAAGGTAGTGGACGTAGGCAAAATGTTGGTCCAACGTAGTTGTAACGTGTTGTAATGTATGGGGGGGGGGGGAGGCTATTGAGCCTCCAGCACGCACAGGGTCAACCTAGTGAAACCCTAGTGATGGCTTAGCATAGGACTCGTGTAATTATGCATGCCCTAACATAGCTACGTTTGACTCTGTTATAAGTCGCAACGTCAGGCAACGTCAGGCCCGCGTGTGAGCACTGTCAGTTTAACGACAGTCCAGCATGCTCAGCATATGGACACCGAGGCAAAACGTTCACACCACATTCACAGCACATTTTGGAAAGTTTTGGGTATGTCCAAAACGTTGACATGTGTCACCGTATCTCGATGTAACTCGACATAACTCGACGTATCTCGACGTAGGCTTAACGAATAAGTAACGTATCTCGACGTAATGGCCAAATTTCACCTAAGTCGGCTTACGCTACCGCTATATGTCATAGTGTGAAAGGGTCATTAGTCTCTTGATGTCTTGCTGATTCAGCCACGCTGTCCGGTTCTGACAACAACATGTCTACAGCGTGTAATTTGGGCGGAAGTGTCCTTCCGGACACATCTGGGAACACGTTGTTAATACTATGTCTGAAATGAGAGTTTCCTCCATGGTGAGTTGCACACTGTGGACATGGGGCAGGAAGGCTGTCATATAAATATAGATATATACATATACATATATACATATACATACAGATATACATATGCATATACATATATATATAGAACCTCCTTAAATCGACCGACTATGGGACCGACTTTAGATGCTCCATTAAAGGAGGTGGTCGGTTTAAGAAGTTTTTTTTAATCGTTACAATGGTATTGTATGAGTGATTGTTTGGGACCCAAATAAACTGATCACTATAGGGGAGTGGTCGATCTGCGGAGGCGGTGGGTTAGAGAGTTTTTACTGTATGTATGTATATATATATATATATATATATATATATATATATATATAGCGTGTGTGTCTCGACAAGGTAACCCCGACAAATGAGAGGAGAGGGATCCGTGTGTTGCAGGGATCGGGGGGGGGGGGAGCAGAGGGGGGAGGGCGGGATGATAAGGCTGTTCCCGACGCCGTGCCATTATCAGCTATGACGTCATTAGCACTGACGTTATTTGTAGCGACGGAGGCCCGCTCCACCTGTCGAGTCTGCAAGAAGAAGGACCCGTAGTAGTATTATTCCGTTGACAATTCGCCCGTTGTTGGTTGGTTGATTGGTTTTTGGAGTTTTACGTCCTGGCAACATCTGAGGTAATATCAGGACAGGTATCGACTTGTGACAGTGTTCACTCATGGCGACTTTATAGTGCTGCCCCACTCTGGTCCCCCAGCACCATGACCTCATATCCCACTCAGTCATGTTATCCTGTCACTGAGCCAACTAGTCCTTGCCATATCTTAAGTACACCAAGCGCCTGGCTACGAAGTGACAAGTATCAATTTTTAAGTCATTGGTTTGACTAGACCAGAGTTCGGACCCGTGGGTTTGAATCCCACGATCTACCAAAACAGGAGATGAACGCTCAACTCATTCGGCCATCTCGTCCCCCATTCTAGAACACTGCCAGCATGTTTAAACAATAGCCTCTCTATCGCCATAATGCAATGGTACATCAGCAAACACACAGCGTTGAGTCATAATATACCCTAGTGCCCAGAGAAGAACATCATCCAAGAATAAATAACAAGTTTCTAGTTTGGGGTTGAATACATTTTGAAGGAGAACGTGTTGCTATTTTGGTGTGGGAGGAGAGGCGGTTGTGGTAGGTTGGGGGTGGGTGATTTGTTAGTGATTCTTAGAGGTATTTCTTTCTAAACTAAAATCAAATAGTGGTGTTCTCTGTGGGGGAGTGGTTAGAGTGTCTGACTTTTTTCTAGGTCGCACTCCTAATCTGATGGTCAGTGGTTCGATTCCCCCTGCCCCCACCTCTGCCAATTTGGATTTCCACCACTGTGTATAACTTACAGTGTCATCAAAGGCCAGTTGCTCTCATACCATATGTCTATGTGGTGTGGGAGGTTAAAAATCCCTTTGGTCGGTAAAAGTGTAGGCCTGGGCTTTCTATCTACAAACTGTCTAATGGTGAAAACAAGTCTATTCAGGTTTATCCATGATAGGCAGTATAAATCTTCAAGAAAAGAATTAATAAATAAATTTTAAAAACAACAAAAAGCCAATAACACAAAAAAAGGAAATAAACACGCAAACAAAAAATCCACAGCATTGGGCAGCAAAACAAATTGTAGTTGACTCTGAATGCGAGCTGATGTAATAAGTGCATCGTGCACCATAGAGGGAGTGCATGTGACGTCATTACACCCCCTCTATTGCATTGTGTCAAAAGGCAATAGTCAGTCTGCCACTTACACTCATGGCTGCCGTAATGAAGCTGGACATATTCAGCGTTACGTAGCGAGAATCGGGTGATTATATACCTAGACGACATCATTAAGATATTCCGCATGGCTAGAGTCAACAACGGTTAGGTGGTTCGGGGAGAGTCTTCCATTCTGGTCAGTCACAAAAGACCTGCCATGACATGCTTACTCAGATAAATCTTTGGGCAGCAACAAGGTGTGACACTAAGAACAGGCGGCATAGACCAGTAGTTATTCCTGCAGACCTGTTTCAAGGACCTGGCTGTTAAAGTTGCATAGTCTGATGGTTTTGGATTTCTGTGTTTTTTCTGAGATAAATAGATTGGATCGATCACTAGAATCTACTTTACATTGGTTCAAAGTTACTTTTATTTTAAATGGTAAACTTTTGAGATATTTTGAGTGCAAACATGGAAAATTAGTTTTGGCAAGCATGCCAAAACTCTGACACCATAGACTTCTGCAGTAACAGGTTCTGTTAAATTGACTCAGTATTGCCTTCTACACAGAAACAAATGCTTAATATGTGCATTAGTATCTAAGTTAGATATGTAGAATCAAATCTAAATAAAAAATAAAAAAATTTAATTTGATACTTCATTGGACTATGCAACTTTAAACAAGCTTATGGAAAAAGTGTCGGGTGGAAATGCTATGGAGAAGGGTCATCCAAATTCCCAATCTAATTGGTTGGTTTGTTGTTGGAGTTTTATGTCCTGGCAACATCTAAGGTCATATCAGGATGGGTGCCGACTTGTGACAGTGCACACTCACAGTGACTTTATAGTGCTGCCCCACTGGAAGGCCAGGCCGCTGGCACCATCACCTGGTATCCCACTCAGTCACATTATCCTGACACTGAGCCAACCAGCCTTAATAATGCCGAGCGTCTGGCTAGGAAGTGACAAGTATCAATTTTTAAGTCATTGGTTTGAACCCATGGATTCGAAACCCACGATCTAGCAAAACAGGTGACTATCCCGTCTGGTCAACCTAATTGGCTAGATATATTAATCACATACTTATCTATAATAGCTGATCATTTTTGGTGTGCAGAATTCATTAAATTATCTAGATTAATCAAAATGTTACAAGCTAAATAGTGGCCGCTATCTTGGTTATGATAGCATTCTCTCTCCCAGTTCATTAACACTATTATGTCAATATTGATAAAACACTGTGTGCTGGAACCAGGACATTCACAGCTTGTTTACAGTTGATTCAAACTAAGATAGTTTTTGCTCAGATTTTAAGCATGGCCTTTCGTTCACACCTACTGGAGGTGAATACTTTATCTAGGGTAACCGGGAGGATAATGGAGAAGGTGGAAGAGGAGGGGGTAGGAGGGGGAACAAGTGTGGGTAGATGGTTGATGATACAGACAAGCGACCTCTCGGCATAAGTAATGACGCAAAATATTTGTTCCTCCTTTGTCCAAGGCATTTTGATTGATAATTATTAGTTGTTATGGTCTCCTCTCTTCAAATCTCAGAAAATAGAGCAAGAACATTAATATTGGCAGAATTATTAGCAGTGAGATGGGTTCCATGTATTTTGAGACACCCTGTATATTGCACACAAAGGCAATACTACTATTATTACTACCCATTAGCGAATCTTACAGCTCGTAAGGCTGTTTGGCTCAGTGTTAAGCGGGCATTCCTTACACGCGTAATGCGTAATGCGTAATGCGTAATGAGGTATGCGAATGCCAGCATTCCTTACACGCGTAATGCCGCATGCGTAATGCAGCACACGACTGGCTATATTTAAAAAATAAAAATAAACAATTATTCTCCATATTGCTCTGTATATGACCAAATATTTCATTTATATCTATGTGACTTTTTGTACGTCACATGGGGGTTCCTACCTTTATCATAGCCAAATTATAGATAAGTATTCATATTTGTGTGGCTCTGGTAGCATTTTTACCAACCCGAACCCATCCCGAACCCCCACCACCACCACTACCATATGTTTCCACTCAGAAGCCTTGTGCGTGACCGTTCCGTAATGCTCAGTCGCCTCTCCTAGTGTTAAACTAATGGACACATCAGACTCAGGTTTCTATTCACACCCAGCTTGACGCATAACACATGACGCGCCGATCGCTACATGGACCGATCGGAAAAACGCATTACGCATTACGCATTACGCATTACGCGTGTAAGGAATGTAGCTCATAGGTTTCAAGGCGTTTCGATTTTTTGTCGCATTCGCATTCGCATTCGCATTCGCATTACGCATTATGTGTGTAAGGAATGCACCCTTCAGGAAAATGTGACTAGTCCTATTAATAACCACCATCTTACCCAATAGCTAGTCCTAGTAATAACTACCAAACCCCATCCGTATAGGCATACACTAAAGGGCGCATTCCATATACGCGTAAAGCTGAGATTCCTTACACGCGGTATGCGGCATGCGGTATGCGGCATGCGGCATGCGGTATGCGAATGGGAAGATTCCTTCTACATGGTATGCGGCATGCGGCATGCGGCACACGACCTGCTATATTTAAAAAATAAAAATAAACAAGTATACCCCATACTGCACTGTATATGGCCTAATATGGCATTTATATCTATGTAACTTTTGGTACGTCACATGGAGGTTCCTACCTATATAATTACCAAATTATAGATAAGTATTCATATTTTTGTGGCTCTGGTAGCATTTTTACCAACCCGAACCCCCACCACCACCACTACCATATGTTTCCCCTCAGCACCCTTCTGCGTGACCGTTCCGTAATGCTCAGTCGCCTCTCCTACTGTTAAACTAATGGACACATCAGACTCAGGTTTCTATTCGCACCCCCCTTGTCGCATGCCGCATGCCGCACCGATCGCTACATGGACCGATCGGAAAAACGCATTCGCATTCGCATTCGCATTCGCATACCGCGTGTAAGGGTTGTAGCCCATTGACTTCAAGGCGTTTCGATTTTTTGCGGCATTCGCATTCGCATACCGCATACCGCATACCGCGTGTAAGGAATCCTAGCTTTATGCGTAATGCGTTATGCGTTATGCGTTACGCGTTATGCGTTATGCGAATGCCAGCATTCCATATACGCGTAATGCGTATTGCGTTATGCGTTATGCGTTATGCAGTGAAGTATATAAAAAGTATAAAAAGAGTGTGTGTGACTCTGTGTCTCTGTGTGTGTCTCTATGTGTGTGTCTGTGTCTCCGTGTCTGTGTGTGTGTCTGTGTCTGTGTCTGTGTGTGTGACTGTGTCTGTGTGTGTGTCTGTGTCTCTGTGTCTCTGACAAAGAGACACACACAGACACACATACACACAGAGACACACACAGAGACACACACAGAGACACACACAGACATAGATACACAGACAGAGACACACACAGAGACACAGAGACACAACACAGAGACACACACAGAGACACACACAGAGACACACACACAGACACACACAGACACACACAGACACACACAGACACACACAGACACACACAGACACACACAGACACACAGACACACACAGACACAGAGACACACACAGAGACACAGATACACACACAGACACACACAGAGACACACACAGACACAGAGACACAACACAGAGACACACACAGAGACACACACACAGACACACACAGAAACACAGAGACACACACACAGACACACACACACAGACACACACAGAAACACAGAGACACACACACAGACACACACAGAGACACACACACAGCAGCAGAGACACAGACACAGACACACACACAGACACAGAGACACAACACACAGACACACACACAGACACACACACAGACTCACACAGAGACACACACACAGACACAGATACACACACAGAGACACACACACAGACACAACACAGAGACACACACACACACAGACACACACAGAGACACACACACACACAGAATGGGACGGTCCAAACATGGCTCAGTTTAGCTTGCTTTGAGGGATGTTAGGACCGTCCCAAATATGAAGACTGCTTCCTAACAGGTCCGCTGCATAAACCTACATGTTTGCACCGTCCCCTTCTCCATATTGCTCTGTATATGACCAAATATTGCATTTATATCTATGTAACTTTTTGTACGTCACATGGGGGTTCCTACCTTTATAATAACCAAATTATCGATAAGTATTCATATTTTTGTGGCTCTGGTAGCATTTTTACCAACCCGAACCCCCACCACCCTTGAAGACTGCTTTCTAACAGGTCCGCCGCATAAACCTACATGTTTGCACCGTCCCCTTCTCCATACTGCTCTGTATATGACCAAATATTGCATTTATATCTATGTAACTTTTTGTACGTCACATGGGGGTTCCTACCTTTATTATAACCAAATTATAGATAAGTATTCATATTTTTGTGGCTCTGGTAGCATTTTTACCAACCCGAACCCCCACCACCCTTGAAGACTGCTTCCTAACAGGTCCACGCTCCACCTTGTCCCGGCTGTCCGTAATTATCAGTCGCTTCCTCCAACCTTATATCAATGGACAAATGCGACTGATGCTTTTCTATTCGCACGGCCTTTACGCATTACGCATTACGCACCGATCGCTACATGGAGCGATCAGGATAATGAATTTCTGATGCATTCGCATTCGCATTACGCATTACGCATTACGCGTGTATGGAATGTACCTCATAGGTTTCAAGGCATTTTGATTTTTTGTCGCATTCGCATTCGTATTCGCATTACGCATTACGCGTATATGGAATGCGCCGCACAAGTTATCCGTTTATCAACCCATCTGTGATTATTAAAGCAATTAGAATAATGTGAGTAGATGGAGTAAAGCGGCTATAGCTATGGTATTACCACCACCTCGTCTGCCGGGGTTGCCATGGAAACCATGGGTCCTACAGAGTGTTTTCCCCTAAAGTCCACTTACCAGTGGGATATGGTCATAAGATATTATGTAATAAATGACCTTAGAATGTATAAAGACCGTGGGCATCGCTCTGCTGGAGATATTCTAATATATATATATATATAATGTATTTATATATATATATATATATATATATCCAGACCGGGTGGCCGAATGAGTTAGAGCGTCCGTCTCCCGTGTTGGTAGATCATGGGTTCGAACCCTGGTCGAGTCAAACCAATGACTTAGAAATTGATACTTGTTGCTTCCTGTCATCATCATCATCATGCTGTCAGTCACGATGCGACAAAGATTGCTTTCATTACTTGACTGCCGCTCTCCATTTAGCTCTCTGCTGGGAGAGTGATGTCCATGAGTCGGTCTTAATGTCTCTCAGCTTCAGGTTTCTCTTGATGCTATCCTTGAACCGGAGACGAGGGTGCCCTCTCTTTCTGTAACCAGAAGACAGTTGAGAGTAGAGGATCTGCTTTGGTAGCATGTCTGATGACATCCTCATGAGGTGTTCAGTCCACTGGAGATTCTTTTTGATCAGAAGATCTTCCATAGAGGGCAGCCCCGTCTGTTTGAGTATTTCCTTATTTGACCATTTCATGAAAGCTGCCTGCAAAAGTGTTGAAGTGCTGCTGGCTTTTGCAAGTTACCAGCGGCACTCTCTGAGGGAGCAAATAGAGGTTTCACACCAGCAAGAACATGTCCATCCAGGCACAAAACTATTTGTCATATAAATATATGTAATATATTCCTGTAATATATGCATAAAAGACATCCAGGAACGTGTGGAGAACAAAGGATATGTAAATAAGATGACATCATAGACAAAGGGTGCCGGCGGTTCAGGACCCTGGATGGTGAATAAACCATTCAGTATCCAGAAGTCAAAGTGTTCAGACGTACTTTTACACTTCCTAGCCTGGCACTCAGCTCGGCATTATTAGGATAGGGCAAGGACTGGTTGGCTCAGTGTCAGGATAATGTGACTGAGTGGGATATCAGGTCATGGTGCTGGTGGCCTGGTCTTCCAGTGGGGCAGCACTATAAAGTCACCATGAGTGCCACTGTCACAAGTCGGTACCTGTCCTCATATGACCTTAGATGTTGCTAGGACGTAAAATACCAAACAAACATATATATAGTGTGTGTACATTGGATGTACACACTATAAATAAGTAATTTCCAATCACCTCCCCCAGACATGATAGCTGAATCGGTAACAGTGCAGGCTTCTCGATCAGAAGTTTGGGAGTTTGAATCCCATTCGAGTCAAATCAATGACTTATGAAATTAATTGTTGTCGCTACCCAACCCGGTTATCGGCATCAATAGGATAGGGCAAGGACTGATTAGCTCAGTATCAGGATAATTTGACTCAGTGGGAAATCGGATTATGATGCCGGCGGCCTGGTATCCCAGTGGGGCAGACTAGGTAAGCACACTGGTGGCCGTAGTTTTCTTGGTATAAGACAGGGGGCACCATATGTGGTATTAAGTGTAATCCAAGATGGCTAACCTCTGAGTGTTGACATCACGTGCACTCCCTCTATAGAACCTGTCCCTGGCCTGGGAACTCTTGAATAATATCAAACATGGTATTTCATTATTTGGGCAGCACTATAAAGTTGCCATGAGTGCACACTGTCACAAGTCAGTAGCCATCCTGGTATGACCTTAGATGGATGACCTTAGTTTGCATTGCAATTTGCAAATATATGGCGAGAATCCTACTAAAGTCATCAGGAATTGTGTGGTTGTAGATGCAATGTGAGATTAAAATATATATGGTATATTATATGTTGAAGGATAGGACTGCTTGGGTCACCTTTATTTGTGATGAATTTATTTACCTTGTCTACAATGGGTAATTGTGTTAACACATGTTTTCACTGCTAAGTACCACTAGTCCAATTTGATTCAAATCTTGAATTTTGCTTAGTAATAATATTAGTTTTCTCATTGTTTCTTGTTTACAGGTTGTATAACTGTTTTTAGATTGCAAACAGTCAAAAACTTGCTTTTACCTTACTTTGTCTTAGTACACTTACCTATAATTGTTGGGGTTTGTTTGTGCACTTCAATCATAAATTGTTAATTTCATTAGTTGCTAGCAAGGCATTAACGTTTAATCATACAGTGAAGTGAATAGATTTTGAACGGTTTATATAGATCTATGTGTTTGTGTTATACTAAGGAAATATACATCGTCAGCCAGCATTTTGTTGTGAACATTAAAGTCATGCCATGCACCTCATCATCATCATCATGCTGTTGGTCGCGATGCGACAAAGACTGCTTTGGTTGTACATTTCATGAAAGCTGCCTGCAAAAGTGTTGAAGTGCTGCTGGCTTTTGCAAGTTACCAGCGGCACTCTCTCGGGGAGCAAATAGAGGTTTCACACCGGCAAGAACATGTCAAGACAGGCGCAAAACTATTTGTCCCTGCAGTGGCTGGTCGGGAGATGTTGGGAGTTCCATACATCAACCACCCTTAATGCTGCCACAGTGACATGGTCTTCTGTTTAGGGTTTGCTCCCTTAGCCTTCGGTTCTGTCAAGAACCTGTACCACAAGGCAGTGGTTTACAACTCTGCAAGGCAGGGGCATCAAACTCCCTGAGGTATTGCTATACCTGCAATACCTGTAATAATTGCATCGTGCACCATAGAGGGAGTGCACGTGACGTCATTACACCCCCTCTACTGCACCTACTCCTGTAGGATCATGGTGGTCATGACGTTGTAGCTAACCTGTTGTACTCTCACAAATTGTTTGTCTAGGTTACATTTGGGGGGGGAGGTAAATATTTGATTCATCTAAATAAATATTTTGTCAGCGCCGAGGCACTGGTCTTCCAGTATTTTGTAATAGTTTGTTAAACACCCCCCTATGTGTTCTGCCTTTTCTTGGCGTACTTATCTACCACCCAACCTTCCGTTGTCTAATTTGCTGAGGCTGCGACCCGGGAATTATGGGTCGCAGCTTCAGTCTCTCCAGAGGGACCGGCAGAATTTGGAACGCGTGGATTTTGAGCGTAGAAGTTAGAACCATGGTGAAATGAAGCCTGAGTGTTGAACAAATGGTGTCAGTACCATTTCTATTCTATTATTGGTCACTGAAACCCCTAAGTCATTACTGTCACTGTTCTATGATTTCGGCGCTGGTAGTCATAAAACCCATTTACTATAGCGAAACGAAAGTTGATGAAAATTAACTTATGTAATTATATCTTTACAGGAAGGGGCGAAGAGCATTAGAGGCAACACGTGTGGCCATGACTGAATCTAAATGTAAAAATAAGAACTCTCTCTCTCTCTCTATTTATATATATATATATATATATATATATGAGTCAGCCTCACGAAAACGGGCCAATCGGTGGTCAAGTGAAGATGTTGGCATCGCAATTCTTAAAAGTGTAGTGCATTTCTTTGTGTCATATTAAATTATCCTAGAAACAAATCAAGTTGTTTTATTTTCTCGACCTTTACATTCAGGATAAATTTAAAGACTTGCCAACACCTCTGTCAATGCTAAATCATAATTATCCTGATCGACGCCGACATCCAATCATCGATGCCGACAACTTTAACAGATATTGGCGTCGCAATTCTTAAAGACTCGTACATTTCTTTGTTTTATATTATATTATCCTAAAAACAATTCAGGTTGTTGTACTTTCTCGACCTTTACATTCAGGATAAATTTAAAGACTTTCCAACACCTATGTCAATTCTAAATTATAATTATACCGATCGACGCCGATATCCAAGCTCGACGCCGACATTGACCACCAATTGGCCTCTTTTCGTGATCCTGACCCATATATATAAAGAGAGAGCTAGATAGATAGCTATATTAATGTATGCTACCATGTACTGGAATAAGAACGCATTTAAATAGATTAATAAATCAGATATTGAGTCCTAATATGAACATTTTTAATAAGTTAATAAATCAAACTGATTCCCCTATAGAAAGCATTTTAGTAGATACTCAAACTAACCCCTACATTGTGGCTAAGGTGGTCATTATATCTTAATATATTAATATAGAGAGATATATGTATATAAATACATATACACACATATATAATTTACTTTTATGTATTGCCTCTATATTTCTATATCTCTGTATCTCTACATCTTTCTATCTCTATATCTATGTATCGTTTTATCTTCATAGATTTATACCTTCATATCTTTTTATTTCAATATATCTAAATACCTTTCTATCTTCCTATCTCCATAATCTTTCTAATAGTGTAGTGGTCTGCACTGACCTCTCAGGCAAGGAGAGGCATAGACAGGTAGGCGTGGGTAGTGTGGTGATATCAGGGAGCCTAGGTGGTGTAATGGTTAGCACACTGGCCCGGAATGCAAAGAGATGTGGGTTCGAGTCCCGCTCTAGGCGCAATATTTCCCATTTTCATCACCCCCACGACAATATTGTCTCCATACACCTATATTTCTATATCTCCACACCCCTATTTCGCTAGATGTCTAGATGCCTAGATACCTAGATACTTAGATACCTAGATACCTAATCAGATTATCTATATATCAGTAAAGGTGGTCCATGATGGGTTACTCAGTTAAAAAGCTCATAGTATTTTTGTCTTTCATGAAATTGACAAACTTGTATTTCTGTCATGGTACTGGTATAATAAAGAGATAGAATAAATAAAATCATTGACATCGATGATTTTGTTTCTCTGTAAACTGACAAATTATGCAAACATTCAGTGCAGAAAACATGGCCAGTTTGTGACATGCTGATTGGTCTGGTAAGCACAATGCAATTACATCCACAAATGCAATAATTTGGGATAAATACATGACTAATCTATTTGGAAGACACTTGTGACTAGGTGGGATGGTTGTGTTGTATGGTTAGCCATTTTGTATTTCAGGGTGAATCGGATGCATGACCGTGGCCTGCCCGGTTCTGCTTTGGTTCAATGACTTAGAATACAAATTACACTTTCTCTCTCCATATGTATTCAATTAGAACATGCTAAGCTTATCTGTTACAGTTGTTACGCTTGGTGTTCACTTTGAACAGAAAGTTTCAAACTCACATTGAATGGCAGCCACTTTAGCTATGAACTACTTTTATACATCCATTTCAGAAATGGCACTAACAGAAAACAGAAAACACATATACCAATTTTTGTCAGCCCTGCAAATGTAATCATATCGTAAAAGAACGTTTTGTTTTAAGATTAAGCTTGGTGTCCGCTTTTATCTGTAACAACCATACATTAAAAGAAAAGATCGATAACTTTTTAAAATCAAAGTACCAGGTACTGGTTTCTTGGTGCATTCATGTGAGTCAGTTAGAGGACTCCAAAAGAACCAAAGGTTTCATGGGAACTCTTGTTTGTTTGATTTAAACATTCATGTAGATGTTTGGTGTCCTTACAAATGCTTGTGTAACAACCATATGTGATCAACAATTATTGCCATTTAAAGCTATGATTTTCATTGCTCAAGTATATTCTGTCATGTTTAGAATTGAATACAGTAAAACCTTTCTAACCGACCACCTCCGCAGATCAACCACTACCCTATATCGATCGCTTTATTTAGGTCCCACCAATACCATTGTAGCTATATTCTAACCCCTATATCGATCACTTTATTTAGGTCCCATTGTAACTATATTCTAACTCCCTAACCCGACCACCTCCCTAAATGGACCACATAAAGTCGGTCCCAAGGTCGGTCGATTTAGAGAGGTTTTACTGTAATATTTAGCCGTTATAATTTTACGACACATCATATCACACTTATACATATATATATTATAAGTTGAGTAATAGTTACTAATACCTGAGAACAAACAAAAATAGGGAGAAAAACAATTATGGCATCAACCATCAATGGTGGTTAAATAAATGGCCCATACGTGTAGCATCGTTTATGTCTGCATAAATAAGACATAATCGCCAAAGGTGCAGCCGTCCGCCCTCTTACTGTCTGTGCAATTCCGGGAAGCTCTCCTGGCAGGTCTGGTGTGTGTGTGTGTGGAGGGGGGGGGGCGGCGGGAGGGGGTTGAGGGGATGGTGTATAACACACGGGGTGCTTTGAAGTTGCCTGGTACTAGCTGGAGGTGTGTCAGTGAGACCCTCCTCTACTCCTGGGTGGCAGGTAAGTCGGTGTCGGCCGCCTGTTTCACCTATACTTGTAACCTCCACCTCCAGCACCCTCACACACACACAACCACAGACACCGACACACACACACAACCACACACACACACAACCACACACACACCCCAACACGCGCATCCATATCCACGCGCACGAGCGACACATGCCTTACGCCCTGCCCACACGTATACTCTACCCACACCTCTACCCACACACACCCACACACACACATCCACACACCCACACCCCAACATGCGCATCCATATCCACACGCATGTGCTACACATGCCTTACGCCCTGCCCACACGTATACTCTACCCACACCCACCCACACACACACCCTCACACACAGCCACACACCCACACCCCAACACGCGCATCCATATCCACACGCACGTGCTACACATGCCTTATGCCCTGCCCACACGTATACTCTACCCACACCTCTACCCACACACACACCCTCACACACAGCCACACACACACACCCCAACACGCGCATCCATATCCACACACACGTGCTACACATGCCTTACGCCCTGCCCACACGTATACTCTACCCACACCTCTACCCACACACACACCCTCACACACAGCCACACACACACACCCCAACATGCGCATCCATATCCACACGCACGTGCTACACATGCCTTACGCCCTGCCCACACGTATACTCTACCCACACACACCCACACACACAGCCACACGCACACACCCCAACATGCGCATCCATATCCACACGCATGTGCTACACATGCCTTACGCCCTGCCCACACGTATACTCTACCCACACCTCTACCCACACACACACCCTCACACACAGCCACACACACACCCCAACATGCGCATCCATATCCACACGCACGTGCTACACATGCCTTACGCCCTGCCCACACGTATACTCTACCCACACCTCTACCCACACACACCCACACACACAGCCACACACCCACACCCCAACACGCGCATCCATATCCACACGCACGTGCTACACATGCCTTACGCCCTGCCCACACGTATACTCTACCCACACCTCTACCCACACACACGCACACACACAACCACACACACACACCCCAACACGCGCATCCATATCCACACGCACGTGCTACACATGCCTTACGCCCTGCCCACACGTATACTCTACCCACACCTCTACCCACACACACCCACACACACACATCCACACACCCACACCCCAACATGCGCATCCATATCCACACGCATGTGCTACACATGCCTTACGCCCTGCCCACACGTATACTCTACCCACACCTCTACCCACACACACACCCTCACACACAGCCACACACCCACACCCCAACACGCGCATCCATATCCACACGCACATGCTACACATGCCTTACGCCCTGCCCACACGTATACTCTACCCACACCTCTACCCACACACACCCACACACACAGCCACACACCCACACCCCAACACGCGCATCCATATCCACACGCACGTGCTACACATGCCTTACGCCCTGCCCACACGTATACTCTACCCACACCCACCCACACACACAGCCACACACCCACACACATGCGCACCCATACCACACGCTATGTGTGCTTTACTCTAAGCCTACATATATACTCTACACATACCTCTGTCCACACACACACACCTACACACAAACTAAAACCCACACACACCCACACACTCCAACACGTGCACCCATATCCACAAGCACGAGCTACACACAAGCTACATATGTCCTACACCCTGCCCACACGCATACTCCAGACACACCTCTACCCACACCCACACCCACACACACACACACACACCCCAACATGCGCACGCATATCCACAAGCACGTGCTACACACAAGCTACATATGTCCTACACCCTGCCCACACGCATAGTCCAGACACACCTCTACCCACACACACACACACACACACACACCCACACACACACCCCAACATGCGCACGCATATCCACAAGCACGTGCTACACACAAGCTACATATGTCCTACACCCTGCCCACACGCATAGTCCAGACACACCTCTACCCACACACACACACCCACACACACACCCACACACACACCCCAACATGCGCACGCATATCCACAAGCACGTGCTACACACAAGCTACATATGTCCTACACCCTGCCCACACGCATAGTCCAGACACACCTCTACCCCCACACACACACACCCACACCCACACACACACCCCCCAACATGCGGACACATATCCGCACGCACGTGCTACACACACGCTACATGTCCTACACCCTGCCCACACGCATACTCTACATACAACTCTACCCATATACACTCCTGGCACACATAGCCCTTGTCAACAAACACGCCCTACACTCTTTTATCCACACACACACCCTGCACACACGCCCTGTCAACAGACATACCATACACAGATCTTTCCACATACACACACCCTGCACACACGCCCCTGTCAACAGACATACCATACACAGATCTTTCCACATACACACACCCTGCACACACGCCCTGTCAACAGACATACCATACACAGATCTTTCCACATACACACACCCTGCACACATGCCCCAGACACACATACATGACCCCATACCACAGCAATCTTGTCCACATACACACAGCCTGCACATGCCCCTGTCAACAGACATACCAGACACAGATCTTTCCACATACACACACCCTGCACACACGCCCTGTCAACAGACATACCATACAGATATATGTCCACATACACACAGCCTGCACACACGCCCCTGTCAATATACATACCCTACACACACATATTCATAAGCACACACCCTGCGCACACACCCCTATCCACACACACCCTACACACACGCCTCTATCCACACACAGACCATACCCCCGCTACACACACAGACACACCCTCACACACACCAGCCCTACACCCATCACCACCTCTCCTTGCATCATCATCCCTTCCTTGTCTAACTTCCCCCCCTCCTTCCCTTTCTCCCCTTTCTTCCCTGTCTCATACACAATCAACACCACCGCCCTCCTGCCCCTTGCCCTTCCCTATCCGCAACCCATCAACCTTTACCTCGACACGCGTGGTGTCCATTTCTGGCTCCTCCCCACCCTCCCCTTATATCGCCTCCCACCCCCACTACACAAGCTCACCCCACCACCCCCATCCCGAACCCCCCGAACCCTCAAAATCCACCATTTCTGACCGTCCCACTAGGCGAGGCCCCCTGGCAACACCCACCCCACACACCACACTTTCCACCTCACACACCACACTCCACACCACACATCCTACACACCCCAACCCACACACTATTCCCCGCACCCCACAAAGCACATCTTACACCGCACACCCCACACACTATACCACACACCACACACATCACACCCCATACCGACACACCACACCACGCCACACTCCACACACACCACACACAACACTGACCACTCCACACACACACCCCACACCACACACCCCACACCCCACACCACACCCCACACCCCCACACCACACACCCCATACCACACACCCCACACCACACAACACACATCACACACCACACACCGCACACCACATACCACACAGCCCACACCACACCACACAGCCCATACATGCCTTACGCCTCTACCCTATCCTCTACCCACACCTCTCTCTACCCACACACACGCACACACACAACCACACACACACCCCAACACGCACCACACACCACCACAACGTTCACACCACACGCCACACAGCACACACCACACAGCACACACCACACACCACACACCACACACCACACACCACACACCACACAACCCACACCACACAACCCATTCCACACACCCCACACCACACACAACACACAGCACACAACACACCACACAGCCCACACCACACACCACACACAACACACCCCACACCTCACACTCCCCAGACACCCCAGACAAACTTCACCCTCACCTCATGTTTTCTGACCTTGTCCTTCCCATATGGGTTCCCTACCACCATCGCCCCCCCCCCTCCTCCTCCTCCTCCTCCTCCCCCTCCTCTTCCTCCTCCTCCTCCTCCTCTTCCACCTCCTCCACCCCGCACCACACCTCCAATGATTGGCACCACCAGGTGATGCCCCGACGTGACGGAAGATGAATGGAGGTGAGTTCTGCGCATGCTTAGGCGGCCCCCCTCCAGGCACCCCCTTGCTCCACTGGCCTCGGTGCGGTTTACTAAGGGTTCACTGCTCAGACTCTTCCCCTGATGAGTGGACGTGGACTGTGGTTGTGGTGTAAGTGTTTTGTTTTGGGGGAGTTTTCAGTCGCATGGGCGCGCTGAAGGCTTCAAATCTGCAGCACTGTGTGGGCACCACCAAAAGTGGTCCCGTGCGGCCCCGCAGTTGGCTTCTGGTGGGTAGTGGTCCAAGAAATCAGGGGGGAGCAAGGGGGCAGACGGGTGGGGGGTGGGGGGAGGGAGAAAAAGGTAATCTAGGAGCCCAACCCCAGTCCTCTAAGAGGGCCAGGGGAGGATGGTTGGTTGCTGTAGTTTTACACCCGAGCAAGACCCTCGGCCATATCAGGACAGGTACCAACTTGTGACAGTGTGCACTCGTGGTGACTTTATGGTGCTGCCTGACTGAGAGATCAGGCTGCCGGCACTATGACCTGATATGCCACACAGACATATTATCCTGACACTGTGCAACCTCCTGATGAGTGGACGTGGACTGTGCTTGGTGTAAGAGCACTGTGACGTCAGGTAGCCCACTCATACTCACAGCCAGTATGTATTTTCATGACATTCACATTGGTGCGGGATAGTCTCAAGTCGATAGTCATCCTGACATAAGCTTAATTGATGCTCGGAAGCAAAACCCCAATATGTAAACAAATAGGTAAAGTTGCATAGTCCGATGAAAATATCAAATTTTCAAAACGAAAACAATTATCTAGATTTAATCTACATATCTAAAATGGATACTGGTGCACTTATTAAGCATTTGTCGCAACATAGAAGGACATTCTGAGGCAATTTAAGAGAACCTGTTACTGTAGAAATCTATCGTGTCAGAGTTTTGGCATGCTTTCCAAAATTAATTTAGCATGGTTGTACTTCAAATATTTCCAAAGATAGCCTTTTAAAATAAAAGTTACTTAAAATTAAAGTAAGATATGTCTTAGCGATCACTTTAATATATTTATCTTATACCCCTGTCACACTACGGCGTAACGGGCCAGAGAGTCGGTAACATAAAAATCACTTATTTACGTCGAGATAAGTCAAAATTCTCTGCATTGCAGAGCCAATTTGGACGTCAGTGCAATGTAATGGACGTAGGGGAAACGTCGATCCAACGTAGTGGTAAGGCATGAGAACATTAAAAAATGCTCACGGAACGCTTGCAGAATGCCAGTGAACGTTATATACAATATTTGATCGGCAGAAGTACGCCTTAATACATTAAATACGTCAAAACATGGTGAAGAAGCGGCAAACATATGTTAGTCATATGGTAGACATGCGTTATCCATACATTTTCAATATGTTGTCAATACGAGGACTGTACGTTTCTGCCGGCTTGACTTATGCCTGACGTAGTTCAACGTATGTATAGCATACATTTAACATATGTCTAGCATACTTGATGTATGTCTAATGTATACATAGTGTATGCTAACGTATAAGCCACACATTGTCTTACGTCGAGTTACGTCGAAAGTTTTGGGTATGCCAAAACCTGATGAGTGTTGACATAACACAACGTAACACGATGTATCTCGACGTAGGCTTAATGAATGCATAGCGTATCTCAACGTTCCTCGACATATCTAGGTGTAATGGCCAAATTTCACCTATGTTGGGTTATGCTACCGCGCTACGTCGTAGTGTGACAGCCCATTAGTAAATGGCAGAAACGCAAAACCAACGGAATAAGTAACTTTAAGGCAATCTCGCATAAGCTTCTATAGATTGATCAATTTTGGTCAATTTAAAATCAATTTTAGGTCAATTTTAGATATATGTAATTATAGTATATGTCAATATATATATTATGTATCTTATTATATATCCCCATATTTCTATATATCCATACTCACACTCCATGCTATATATAGCAGTTATATATATAGCACATTTATATGTGGGTGGGTGTGGTGTGTTATTGATGTGTTTGGTGGTGTTATTTTTTCGCGAGTGCAAGTTTGTGGGTTTTAAAAAAAAAATTGGGGGGTATTTTTTTAATGTGTTTTATCGTCGACTCGGTGATTTGTGCAAGGTATTAATTCGACACTCCTGTTCATTATTAGTCGGCGAACATTTGAGGAAACCACTTCCGGAATTGCATATCCACGCACCACCCGCCAACCTACCTGCAACAGCAGACGCCGGAACGCTGGAACGTCGGAACGCCAACGTAAATATAACTTCACTTTCACACCTCCCCCTTCAATCTGGGGGCCCGCAGCGATGTCTAAGGTGTTACGTAGCAACGGTATGGTCCTTCTACAACATAATATAATAGGAGAAGACAAGGAGAAGGAAGAGGTGGAGGAGGAGGTGGGGAGGGATGGGGAGGGGTGGGGGAATGGAGGAATGAGAATGGAAGAGGAGAGAGCAACATATATATATATATATATATATATATATATATATATATATGTGTGTGCGTGTGTGCGTGTGTGTCTCTAAAGTGTTATTTAGCAAAGATATGGTCCTTCTACAACATAATATAAGAGGATAGGGAAATGAGAAGGAAGAGGAGTAAAAGGAGGAGGAAGAAGCGGAGGAGGAGGGGGAGGAGGGAGAGGGGAGGGGGGAATGAAAGAGGGGAGAGCAACGTATGTAAGAGAAGGAGAGGAGAAGGAAGCGCTGGACAAGGAGGAGGAAGAAGCGGAGAATTAGGTGGAGGAAGGGAATGAAATGAGAAATAAGAGGAGGAGGAAGCGGGGAAGAAGGTTGGGAGGGTGGGGAAGGAGAGGAGGAGAATAGAAGAAAGGGGAGGGAAGATGGAGGAGGGGTGGAGATGGAGGGAATGGGGGGAGAACGGAGAGAAGAAGGAATGAAGAAATGATGGAAATTAGGGAGGAGGAGGGGAAGGAGAGGGGAGGGGAGAGCAGGAAGGAAAGTCAAGGAAAGAAAGAGGAGATGGAGGAAGGCAGGAGGAGGGAGGGGGGAGGAAGGAGGATGCTGATGGGGGAGGGGGAAGAATGAAAGAATGAGGAGGAGGGAGGGGGAGGGAGGGGAGCAGGGAAGGAAGGGAGGAAGTGGGAAAAAGAAGGAAAGAGGGCGGAGCTGAGGGATGGGAACATCTGCAAACTACTGTATTATTTGTTTGTGTTTATTATGTTATTTGTGTGAGGTCTTTCAAATATATAGATAGAATAGAGAGAGAGGGGGGGAGAGGAGAAATAGAGGTGTCTGGGGGGGTTGTGTGTGCAGTTATTTACAATCCGAGACAGACAAAAAAATATATAATAAATATTCCCAACCGTCCCTCGCGCATGAGCAGTGAGCAATTCGTGTGGAGCCGACACTTGCAGTAGCTCTGCCACCTCACATCTGGTTACGCTAACAGTAACAGTTTTTCTTTCAGTTTCAGGCAAGATCTAAATTAGAGCTGCCCTTTTATTTCGAAATAAAACTGGAACTAGCACTTTATTTCAAACACGATCTAAACTATAACTAATTTATACATTATGTATGTACTTGTATGTATGTCAAATCATGTTGTTTTTTTTACCTCATTGTGTAGTTCAAAATTTCACCGTTTGTGGAGCCACCTGAAAAAGAACTGTGTATATGTGAGTTGTTCGCAATGGTGTGGGTATAGTTGGTTGTTGGGATTTTTACGTCCTGGCAACATCTAAGGTCATATCAGGATGGGTACCGACTTGTGATAGTGCACACTCATGGCGAATTTATAGTGCTGCCCCACTGGGAGACCAGGCTGCCAGCATGATGACCTGATATCCCACTCAGTCAATTATCCCGACACGGAGCCAACCAGTCCTTGCCCTATCTTAATAATGCTGAGCGCCTGGCTTGGAAGTGAAAGGTATATATTTTTAAGTCATTGGTTTGACTCGACTAGGGTTAGAACCCGTGAGTTCGAATCCCCCAATCTACCAAAACGGGTCTGGTCTGATCAAGATGTGGGTATATCAAACGTCTAGTTTAATTAATAACTATATATATATATTATATAATTTATTATGTGGATATGAATAAGGAAAGCACCATATTACATATCTCCGTAATAATTCATTCCACTACCAATAATAACGCATCTGCGCATTCTCCTGCCAATAATAATGCATCTGCGCATTCTCCTGCCAATAATAACGCATCAGTGCATTCTCCTGCCAATAATAACGCATCTCCAAATTCTCCTGCCAATAATAATGCATCTCCACATTCTCCTGCCAATAATAACGCATCTCCACATTATCCTGCCAATAATAATGCATCTCCACATTCTCCTGTCAATAATAACGCATCTGCGCATTCTCCTGTCAATAATAACGCATCTCCACATTCTCCTGCCAATGATAACGCATCTCCGCATTCTCCTGCCAATAATAACGCATCTCCACATTCTCCTGTCAATAATAACGCATCTCCACATTCTCCTGCCAATAATAACGCATCTCCGCATTCTCCTGCCAATAATAACGCATCTGCGCATTCTCCTGCCAATAATAACGCATCTCCGCATTCTCCTGCCAATAATAATGCATCTCTCCATTCTCCTGCCAATACTAATGCATCTCCGCATTCTCCTGCCAATAATAACGCATCTCCAAATTCTCCTGCCAATAATAACGCATCTCCACATTCTCCTGCCAATAATAACGCATCTCCGCATCATCCTGCCAATAATAATGCATCTCCACATTCTCCTGTCAATAATAACGCATCTGCGCATTCTCCTGTCAATAATAACGCATCTCCACATTCTCCTGCCAATGATAACGCATCTCCGCATTCTCCTGCCAATAATAACGCATCTCCACATTCTCCTGTCAATAATAACGCATCTCCACATTCTCCTGCCAATAATAACGCATCTCCGCATTCTCCTGCCAATAATAACGGATCTGCGCATTCTCCTGCCAATAATAACCCATCTCCGCATTCTCCTGCCAATAATAACGCATCTGCACATTCTCCTGCCAATAATAACGCATCTGCGCATCCTCCTACCAATAATAACGCATCTGCGCATTCTCCTGCCAATAATAACGCATCTCCGCATTCTCCTGCCAATAATAACGCATCTCCGCATTCTCCTGCCAATAATAACGCATCTCCGCATTCTCCTGTCAGAGAATTAAACCAAACCCAAACCAAGTTATATATATGTATGGATGTGTATGCTTGCTTTGGCTAGCTATGCAATAGTCTGCAACTCCTGGGAGAAGTAAATAGCATTCTCCTGCCAATAATAACGCATCTCCAAATTCTCCTGCCAATAATAACGCATCTCCACATTCTCCTGCCAATAATAACGCATCTCCGCATTATCCTGCCAATAATAATGCATCTCCACATTCTCCTGTCAATAATAACGCATCTGCGCATTCTCCTGTCAATAATAACGCATCTCCACATTCTCCTGCCAATAATAACGCATCTCCGCATTCTCCTGCCAATAATAACACATCTCCGCATTCTCCTGCCAATAATAACGCACCTCCACATTCTCCTGTCAATAATAACGCATCTCCACATTCTCCTGCCAATAATAACGCATCTCCGCATTCCCCTGCCAATAATAACGCATCTCCGCATTCTCCTGCCAATAATAACGCATCTCCGCATTCTCCTGCCAATAATATCGCATCTGCACATTCTCCTGCCAATAATAACGCATCTGCACATTCTCCTACCAATAATAACGCATCTGCGCATTCTCCTGCCAATAATAACACATCTGCGCATTCTCCTGCCAATAATAACGCATCTCTGCATTCTCCTGCCAATAATAACGCATCTCCGCATTCTCCTGCCAATAATAATGCATCTCCGCATTCTCCTGCCAATAATAATGCATCTCCGCATTCTCCTGCCAATAATAACGCATCTCCGCATTCTCCTGTCAGAGAATTAAACCAAACCCAAACCAAGTTATATATATGTATGTGTATGCTTGCTTTGGCTAGCTATGCAACAGTCTGCAACTCCTGGGAGAAGTAAATAGCATTTGCACACTGCCCTACATCTCTACCATGTGTTAATTGTTCAGGAATAAATGGTGGGGTGCATTCAGAACTAGTGAAAGAAGAATGGAGGAAGGGGGAGAGCAGCATTTTTTTAATGCACTTTTTACAGTAGATAACAAACTTTAATATGAACATTGTCATATATATATATATATATATTATATATATATATACATAATTATATAGCACTTATGTATATATGCACATAAATATGATCATATGGGGAACAATTCGGTGAGGGATATTCCCGATTTCCCACATTTGGAAGAGGAGCTGCAACAGTGTAATACAATTATGAAAGGTATGTTGTGGGATGTGAAACACGTTATTGATATATATGAATATATATAGTTTTGTCTATTTTGTGTTTCTGTACTTTGTTTTCTTTTAAAAAAAGACCAATCTACAAACACCGGCATGCACATGTTGTTTGTCTGCGCATGTTTGGGGCTTCATCAATTCTTACTAGGCTCCCGCAACTCAAAAGAGTAACTGGTTGTGGCTGGTTGTGGCTGGTTGTGGCAGGTTGTGGATGGTTGAGGCTGGTTTTGGCTGGTTGTAGCTGGCTGTGCCTGAGTGTGGCTTGTTGTTGCTGACTGTGGCTGGCTGAGGCTGGATGTGGGTGGTTGTGGGTGGTTGTGGCTGGCTGTGGCTGGTTGTGGCTGGTTGTTGCTGACTGTGCCTTAGTGTGGCTGACTGAGGCTGGTTGTGGCTGGTTGTGGCTGGTTGTGGCCGACTGTGGCTGACTGTGGCTGGCTGTGGCTGACTGTGGCCGACTGTGGCTGACTGTGGCTGGCTGTGGCTGGCTGTGGCTGGTTGTGGCTGGTTGTGCCTGAATGTGGCTGACTGTGTCTGGCTGAGGCTGGCTGTGGCTGACTGTGGCTGACTGTGGCTGACTGTGGCTGTCTGTGGCTGTCTGTGGCTGACTGTGGCTGACTGTGGCTGGTTGTGGCTGGCTGTGGCTGGTTCTTGCTGGTTGTGGCTGGCTGTGGCTGACTGTAGCTGATTGTGGCTGACTGTGGCTGGTTGTAGTTGGCTGTAATGGTTGGTAATAAGTGATGTGTGGGGCTGTGACTGGTTGGTAACACTCAATGTGTGGGGTTGTGACTGATTGGTAACACTTGATGTGTGTAGTTGTGACTGGCTGGTAACACTTGATTTGTGCGGTTGTGACTGGTTGGTAACACTTGATGTGTGCGGTTGTGACTGGTTGGTAACACTTGATGTGTGCGGTTGTGACTGGTTGGTAACACTTGATGTGTGTGGCTGTGACTGGTTGGTAACACTTGATGTGTGTGGCTGTGACTGGTTAGTAACACTTGATGTGTGTGGTTGTGACTGGTTGGTAACACTTGATGTGTGTGGCTGTGACTAGTTGGTAACACTTGATGTGTGTGGCTGTGACTGGTCGGTAACACTTAATGTGTGGGGCTGTGACTAGTTGGTAACACTTGATGTGTGTGGCTGTGATTGGTTGGTAACACTTGATGTGTGTGGTTGTGACTAGTTGGTACCACTTAATGTGTGGGGCTGTGACTGGTTGGTAACACTTGATGTGTGTGGCTGTGACTGGTTGGTAACACTTGATGTGTGCGGTTGCGACTGGTTACTAACACTTGACTTTGGTGGTTCTCGTTAGTTTTGATGCTGTCTTGCAGTAAGTTACAGGTATAGGCTACTTGGGAGACATCTACTCCGCCTCCAGTTCAGCCTTTCAGTAGTGTGTTAAGTGTGTATGTGATGATATACCAGCTCTTATAATATAAGAGAAGTATCAATTTCAGCCCTTTAGTAAAAAAAGAATTTTTAGAAGAAGAAGAAGAAGAAGAAGAAACAGAAGAGTGGGATGGGGATGGGTGGTTCCCCTTATTCTTCGTTGTTGTCTCTCTTTTGTTGTCTTTTTACTAAGGGGGTGAAATTGACTGCCATGCCACAACCAGCCACAGCCCCCCCTCCCCCCACCCCCAACCCCCAAAGGAAAACACACACACAACAAACTCTGCTGGGCATGTTCACCGAAGCTAACAATAAGTATATGGAAAATCGTTGGTTCTACATTTATTAGACCCTGTTACAAGTGTTAGAAAGTCTGCGAATGGCGTTTGTATTGTAGTCAAGTACAGTAGTGCGTATCTATGGCGAACCCTTGAGATGTGCAAACAAAATCGAAATAGTCGATGAATAACATGCCTGTGTTTCATTGAATTGTCCCTCTGATGATAGGACACCCGGTATATAAGGACAACATTGGTCTGGATGTAGAGTTGTCCGTTTAAAGCGGCATAGCCCGATGAAAACAACCTAGATTTGATCCTACACATCTAACTTAGATACTGGTGCAACCGTTAAAGTTGCATAGTCCGTTGCTTTTGAGTTTTTGCTATTTTCTGAGATAAATATATTATACTAATCGTTATAATCTACTTTACTTTAATTTGAAGTAACTGTTATTTCAAATGGCTAAGTTTGGAGATATTTGATGTCAAAACATGCCAAAATAATGTTGGCAAGCACGTCAAAACTCTGACACCATAAACTTCAGTAGTAACAGGTTCTGTTAATTGACTTATTATGCCCTTTGTTGCAGCGACACATGCTTAATATGCGCACCAGTATCTAAGTTGAATATGTACAATCAAATCTAGATAAGTGTTTTGGTTATGAAAATTTGATGTTTTCATCGGACTTTGCAACTTTAAATATTGGCTGCTGCATAAAAGGGCATACTTAGTCAGGTTAATAGAGGCTCCTTCTGCTGAATACAAACTGCTACTACTGAAGCCTATGGTGTCAAGCATTTCAGCGTGCATGCCAAAAGTAATTGTGCGTGATTTTACTGCAAATATCTGTAAAGTTAGCCATTTATAATTTGTACGCATTACTTCAAATTAAAGTAAAAGGTATGTTATGCCAATCAACCTAATCTATTTATCTTATAAATAACGTTCCTGACACAAAATCATCAGATTATGCAACTTTAACATATATGCACTACTGCATCGAAACAAAGGGGACGCCCCCCTCCCCACCAGTCAAAAACAAAACCACTCAAAAAACAAAACAAAAGCATCGAAGTATGCTAGATAGGAAACTTTATTTTAAGTTACTAAATTGCTCATATTAGATCCGGATAATTGCTTTGAAGAAAATGTTATATTAGTGTTCTTTTAAGGCGACTGGGAATTAATTATAAATGTTATGTACTGCCTCCTGAGTCTGGTGCCCAGCTTTGACTGCGCCGAATACATCCGATTGTGGCCGACTCTAATTGTGGCTGACTGTCAGCCTTAAACCAAGCAAGCTAATTGTGAGCGTTCACCTAGATAAAGGATTCGCCCGGTACTCGCAGTACACGGGTGAAGACCAGCCTTATATAAAAACGGTCGAAAAATCGGGCTAATGAAATGGGTCTTTATGAGAGCCTAATTTCACAATCTAAGAAGCAACATTTATTCTTTGTATATGTCTTCATGTTTACCCGCTACTTCTGAGTTGGAAAATATAATAAAACATATACTTTAATGCAATTTAAAAGTGAAATCGACGGCGTTCTCTGGCCGCCATCTTGTCTTTTTGCATTCTCGCCCATTTCACCAACTCTGTGCCTATATGGGTAGCCATTTGATACTGGAGCCACAGTTTCTAGTTCATGTCCCATACTAAACCTATTTTCGCCCGTATTTACACTACGCTGTCCTTCACCCGTGTACTATAAGTACCGGGTGAATCTTTTATCTAGGGTTCACCTAGAGCTGACTGTTCGGGGCGCGATAAGTTATTAATAATGTTGTGGTGGGCAGAGGAGGTGTTTTTGCGAGCGATGGAAATATTGCGCCTAGCGTGGATTCGAACCGACTCTTCTGCCATTTCGGTGCCAGCATCCTAGCTCATTAGTATATCTACCCTCCCTGATGCAAACAAACGAATCCATGCCTGCCTGTGTATGGGGTATTTCACCTGGGGAGGTCAGCGCATCTCATTACATTCGTCCCGCTAGAATTGTAAGTGTCTAGACTTACAATTACAAATATCCAGATATATCACTCACACTGTTACCGTAAATACACGGGGATGGCTCAATGTTATATAGTGTGCAGGTTACTTGGTACCTTGGTCATGGTACCTATGTCATGGCGGGAGGTAATTTTGCAAACAAACAGAATGTTGCGCTCAGAGCAGATTCGATCCCACACTATTGTTTTTCCACAGTCAACATCCTAACAATTTAGTCTACATAGGATTCCTTAATGCGAACAACCTCCCCACGCTTACCTGTGCATTTGGCATTTCCTCGGGGGAGGTCAGTGCAATGCATGACAATAGCATTTTCTCATGTATCATTTCTATATAATTATACAGTAAATCCCCTCTAACAGAAAACTTTTGTCCATGTGTGTGTAGAATATAAGAGAAAGTAAATATTGTATTTCTGTCACAGATTATGCAAGCAGGTTATTGTGGCGATTATACAGTAAAACCTCTCTAATAATAGACCATCTCCACAGATGGACCGGTCCCTTATATCAATCGCTTTATTTGGGTCCCAACAATACCATTCTAACCATATTCTAACTCTCTAAACCGATCACCTCCACAGATGGACCACTTAGAGTCGGTCCCATGGTCTGTCGATTTAGAGAGGTTTTACTGTATATATATATATATATATATATATATATATGTTTTATATATAAGGCAGATTACACCTATAGGGAGTCTCAAAAGGTTATCGGAATTTACTTTAAATATATTAGAAAATTTGAATTTGATTCACTAGTATAAGGCCAGACAGATCCGTTACCTGGTACATCCAAACAGATATCTTAATATCACTCTGGGGATCTATCAAGATATCGAGAGTCGGGCCATATTAGTTCTCGGAAACTGTAGTTATATGTGTGCACCGTCAGAAAAGAACTAACATGTCGGCTTTGGTGCATAGCAACGGCGTTAGAAACGAGGGCAGCCACAATGTAAAAGTTGCATAGTCCGGTGATTTTGAATTTCTGTATTTTTTCTGAGATAAATATATTAGATCAATCACTAGTATCTACTTTACATTAGGTCAAGGTTACTATTATTTTAAATGGTAAACCTTTGAGATATTTTGAGTGCAAACATGAAAAATTAGATTTGGCAAGCTTGCCAAAACTCTGACACCATAGACTTCTGCAGTAACAGGTTCTGTTAAATTGACTCAGTATTGCCTTCTATGCAGAAACAAATGCTTAATAAGTGCATCAGGATCTAAGTTAGATATGTAAGATCAAATCTAGATAATTAGTTTGGTTTTGAAAATTTGATATTTCATTGGATTATGCGGATTTAAAACATAGAAATACTAGTTAATAGGAAGTTCTATGGTTAAATGTGGCACGGCCACTGGACCAAAGACGACCAGTGACAGAATGCGTGCCCTTATATGGTTGGTTGTTGGAGTGTTATTTCCTGGCAACATCTAAGATCATATCAGGATAGCTTGCGGTTATAGTTTAAAGTTGCATGGTCCGATGAAATATAATTTTGTCAAAATTAAAATAACTACCTACATTTGATCCTATATATCCAACTTAGATACTGGCGCATTAGCTAATGACTTGGGACAGCATATACAGAATAACCAGTGAATTTATAACCTCACCCCTTTGGACACTCACTTTGAAACACTCATTATTCAGGGTGGCCATTAACCAATTAGGCCAATCTCGTGACCTCATTAGAGTCAAGTAGGCCTACTGTGCAGGGCCATACCTAGGATTAGTAGGTCATCTCACATCACGTGGTCATTGCGAGATGACCATCTGGGTCATAGCCACAGGACTTTTGGCAAGCTTGTCAAAAGTATTTTGGGTTCTTTCAGCTCAAATTGCTCCAAAACTACCTATTGTTCAACAAATTTAGTCGGGACTAATGCATATTAGGATATAATGGTCAACCTGAGCTATTTATCTCAAATATAACTAACAAATTCAAACACCATCGGACCATTCCACTTTAATTGGAAGAAGTGGGGCAGCCCGATCAACCCGGGCCTCTTGTGTAACTGGGTCATTCTCTGAAGCGGTGTACCACATTTTTGATTTCCATGTTATGATGGTGATAATTCTGTCTTTTTTTTCTTCTTCTTTTTTGGGGGGGGATAGCAAGTCAAATAGTTATTATTGCCTCTGTGTGTTAAGCATATTAGCAATACTTCCTGTATTTAAATAATGCCACAACAATTTTTCAAAAGTATGCTTGTATGATTTTTTGTGGAAAAGTGAAATTGTGAAAAATTACATGTCAGTCTACCCATATCGACACTACGCATTTACCCTAACTTTTTTCTTGTACGACATACTCTTTTTTGCTTAACTGTAATCAATCAAATGTTGTTTTGATTTATTGTGTATGCTAAGATGATGCTCTGGATGCATTTAGTATTTCCATGTTACACGAGTGGTATTGCTCACTTTGCATAAGATCAAAATCAAAAAGTGTAATAGTTTGTTTTTTGGGGTGTTTTTTTCAACTTTCACATATGCGCAACAAGTAAACCTTCATATGAACATACATTCTGCTATCGTTTGGAACGTTTTATGCTATTATTTCGAATGTTTTCATTTTTGGTATCCATGTCACTTTGACGCCCAGTTTCAGAGAACGGCCCAACTACCTGTCCTGCTGTTCCCCGGCATGTACCGGAAGGGTCACCACACCATGTCTAACTAGGTACCGCGGCAGTCATTTCTTAAATCTTTAAACTGGGCGGTTAATTAAGGCTGATCACACAGTGCTAGTTAAATGCAGAATAACACAAAACACAGAAAGGTTGTCTTGCTTACTTTTCGAGATATTCACATTTTAAGATTTTTTTTTATTTACTTGAAGAAATTTGTCTTTAACGCTGAATGAAACATGAGGTGTTTTTTTTTGTTTGGCATAATTTGATTTTGTTTTAGATATGTCTGTCATCTACCAAATTAAAGCTCATTTAGTGGTGTTTCTGTCTAATAGAATCTATTAATAGCCTGTGTAACCAACAGCGATTCAGTGCCAAGCGAACCAAAACCACTTGTTTTGGTAATTGTTCTGGTTAATGTGATGCAAAAGAATGTGCTAATTAGCAAAAGAGCCTGTAATAAAGGGTCTTTTGATGCGTTGGCTTAATCTATAGCCCAATTTTATAGTAATTTTAGTATCAAAATAAAGAAGCTTCAGTTCATTCACAGTATTTCCTGTGTATTTCTAATTTAATCATACACTCAAATAGGATTGTTTAAAAACTAGCAACTTTTCATTATTTTCATACTCTCTTCCAGTGTTATCTAAGTAGGGCCGGTACCTACAGTATAAGGCCAAATACAATAAATTAAGTCAGTGATCGTCCTTTTGATCACAAATCCGGGTCGGGCGGGCAGTTTTTTTTTTTTTTGTATATGTTCGGGCGTATGACATAGGCGTAATACATAACCAGGTGCAATAGCCGAATAAGAGTCCGCCTCCCGTTCTGGTCGAACACCAAACCAATGACTTAAAATTTTACACTTGTGGCTACCTATCCTGGCGCTCGGCATTACTAGGATAGGTCATGGAGCAGGGGAATGACGCATTTCTAACAATTAAAAAAACAACATAACATAATCAGGGGCGGGCGATTTTTCAGGCACGGGCGGGGACGATCACCAATTTTTTGTTTGGCCTAACTGCTGCATGTACGCCTCCCCAGACAACACATCCCTCATGGTTAGCATCTGTCGGAAGCAACGTAAATAACTACGTCACGCTGTAGCCTATATAGGCGATAGGTTGGGTCGACGTGACGTAAGCGTAGTGTAGCCTTAAAGTCGAATTGGATGTGACGTAGCCTTAACACCACATTGGACGTGACGTAGTCTTAAAGCCACATTGGACGTGACGTAGCCTAATGGGGCTGTCACACTACGACGTAACGACGTCAACGTAGGGAGAACGTGAAGAACGTTGAACTTCTCGGCGTAGTATGCAAATTTGGGCACAAGTTGAACGTGGATGCAGCGTAGTGGACGAGAGAGTAACGTTGGTAAAGCGTAGTGATACCGTCGTTCGACGAGAGAGGTCAACGTAATGACGCTGACGGAACGTTATGAACGTTATTCCATCGTCAGAAGAACGTTACGTGACGTTAGCTACGTCATGACACGTTGAACGTACGTTGAATGCACGTTCTCCTGACGTTCTCCTGACGTTCTCCTGACGTTCTCCTGACGTTCCCATTACGCCCCGTGGGCATTTGCACTTGGTTTAATGGGGTTCAATGTAGTGGAACGTAGTGGAACGTAGTGAGGAGCGTTGGAATAACGTCCGTTTAACGTCATTGACGTTCGCTGAACGTGAACAGAACGTACGGCGAACGTAAACCCTTACGTTCGACCTACGTCGACACTTTTGAACATGTCCAAAACCTCAACGGAACTCGACGTAACACGACGTAATGTAACGTAGCTCGACGTCACTCTAACGTCATTATGACGTCATCATAACGTAATCCAACGTACATCAACGTAATGACGAAATATCACCACGTTAGGCTCACGTTGGCTCATTACGTCGTAGTGTGACAGCGGTATAAAAGCCACATTGGACATGACGTAGCCTAAACGCCGCATTGGATGTGACGTAGCCTATAAGCCGCATTGGACGTGACGTAGCCTTAAAGCCGCATTGGACGTGACGTAGTAGTAATGCCGCATTGGATGTGACATAGCCTTAAAGCCGCATTGGACATGACTTAGCTTTAACGCCGCATTGGACGTGACATAGCCTTAAAGCCGCATTGGATTTGATGTAGCCTTAACGCCGCATAAGTGGTTAACTATTGTGTACACAGGGGATGATATCTACGTCATGGCTGTCGATAGATATAACCCAGTGCCACACCAAGTTAACCTTGTTGTAGCATACGGCAAGGATAATGTTACTGACTGGGATATTAATGTGACTGAGTGGGATATTGGGTCATGGTGCTGGCGGTCTGATTTCCCAGTGGGGCAGCACTATAAAGTCACCATGAGTGTGCACTTTCACAAGTCGGTACCTGTCCTGATATGACCTTAGATGTTGCCAGGACATAAACTCCAACAACCAATCACACACATGTGCACACACTTATGAAGGAACCAATGCCAGAGATGGTAGGTAGAATAGCGCCTTTCAACACTCTCCACTCACACAGCCACCACATACCCAGATATGCCCACCGGAGACAAAATGACACGTGGGTACAGAAAGGATGTCGGGCCTGGAGGGCCTGAGGGGACCTAATTACTAACAAATCACTACCTGCAGAGGAAAACAAAGTCTGATTAGAACCTGCTTGAATTGTAACTGCATTTAAACAATATTATTGATTAAATACATGTAGAGATGGGCCTGCGGAAGTTTCATTTGCAATGAACTGATTTGTTATGTGTGATGGCTTATTTACTTACCCTGTCCACAACGAGTAAGTCACATCATGGCTTGTTTTCATCGCTGAACAGTTTGGTTTGATTGATTGATTGGTGGTTGCTTTGCACCGTGTCGGCAGCATAGGCCATATTCACGGTGAGAAATGTTTGTTTTTTGTTCAAACCATCGCCTTTACATGTAAAAGCAGACAATCAATTATGTGCCAATAGACACTCATTGAATTAGAAAGCTCACAATCATATATTTGTGGTCAAGGGAAACAAATTCCCATAGAAAAAGAAAAGTTTTATTGATAGTTGATAGAATTTATTTAGTAAACTATATGAGGTGGTACAGTCCAGCTGCCCTCAAAAAGGCTAAAATGTTTTCCTGTTTTACCTTAGTAAAAAGGTCATGCATACTGTCTGCAGTGTAGAACTGTTGGCACAGGGCCAAAAAATCAACGCAACTTAGTAAAAATGTGTTTGAGTGTCAGCGGGGACTGACACCCAATACATTCAGGGGGAGGTTCCCCCTTGAGCAGAAAAGCATGTGTAAGCCACGAGTGGCAAATACAGCAGCGGCTAAGGACCACTTGGTCCCGCCGACCTCCCGCATGAGTCTGTTGTGGGTATTAATGTTTTCATCCCACTCATGTTGCCATTTGGATTTTATGTGGGTGGCTATTAGTGGTTTCAGATCAGAGTGAGGGATCAGACACGGTTCAAGATCATAGTTCAGGGCCTTCTTCGCAGCCCGATCAGCTCGTTCGTTTCCTTGTATGCCGGCATGGCCAGGCACCCAGCACAGGTGGATGTCATACCCATCCATTGTCAGTTGGTTAATTTTATAAATGACCGTTGCTAGAATAGGGTGATTCGTTTTCAGTCCAGCAACAGCTAGGAGGCAAGAGAACAAATCACTGTATATAACATAGTTAGTGTGGTTGGATACCTCGATACACTGCAATGCGAGAAGGAGTGCTCGGGCTTCTGCAGTGAAAATCGAGCTCTGATCAGGCAAACGTATGCCAAATCTTTCCCGACGGCAGACTGCCGCAACAGCTACCCAGCTTTCGTCTTTTGAACCATCAGTGTATATGGAGAGGTGGTCTGCAAATTGGCCTTGAATCTCTGCATGCAGTCCTTGGTACTCGAGTGGATGTGTCCTAGACTTCCTCAGTTCCGTGAGTCGGAGGATAACAGATGGCTTTCTCAATGACCACGGGGGATATTCTGGGACTTTGGCATCCTCCAACACATCCAAATCCACGCCCAAGGCCTCCAATTTAGTAGTTGCCTTGTCATCTTAGCTGTTAGTGGCTAGCGTTAATTATGTTTGTTTTGTTAGGACCATGTTTGCGACATTTTGGTATATACCTACCCCATGTGCTCGTGTTAGTAGGGATACTCGGTTTACGCTGTGACTTTGTGAGATCAGGGTATGAGGTCATTTGAAGAATTGTTAGGAGGTAGGTCTTGAATGATGGTTGTGAGTGCGCACAGACTACATTAGGCATGTTGATGAGTCAACACGTTTAATTCACGCACGAGGTAAAAGTTGACCTCGGCACTGACCTCGTTTCCTCCCCGTGACTCTGCCACTTCTCGGTTGACTCTCCTACTAGCAACTTGAATTTTCCCCACCCACCCACCCTCTTTATAGGGGGGTTATTACGTGCTGAGGTTTTGATTTTCTCCTAATTGTTGATTGCCGATGTTGTTATCTATCTCGCTCCAGGCACTGACTCGACAACCAGTCTGAACATGATACCGGGAAATGCGTTCCCTTATGATGAAACATTGAGTTCAAGGTGCCAGCCGCCTTCAGGTGTCCGCCAGCGACACTTTGTTTCGGAGCCAGCCTCCTGTTCGCCCCAGTGGCATGATTACTGATTGTTTCGGAGCCAGCCTCCTGTTCGCCCCAGTGGCATGATTACTGATATGATTCCTTGAATCAATAAATGATTTGTTCTTTATATTTGACTTATCGTCCTTTATCTGAGTGTCGTGAATTAGACAACCTCACAGCCTTTGTTCTTAGAAAATTACCACTAGCCCCTTTATTGTAATGTTTAGGTTGCTGAACTCCGTTGTGAGCGGAGTTGGGGATTTGATATAATTTTCCTCTATAATTAGTGATACATGGCACTAAACATGTCTCGGGACTGTCCACCTGTGATGGTGTAGGTCATCTGATCGATCCTGCTCAGTGGACACATTTGCAGTTTGGGTTATTTTCCATTCCAACCAGTGGTCCACAACTGGTTCATCAAAGGCTGTAGTATGTGCTGTCCTGTCTGTGGGAAAGTGCATATAAAAGACCCATTGCTGCTTATCAGAAAGAATAGCCTATGTGGCTGCATCTGGTTTCCTCCAAAGAAATATGTCAGAATGACCATATGTTTGACATTCAATAGCCAGTGATAAAAACCAATGCGCTCTAGAGGCATCGTTAAATAAAACAAGCTTTTTACTAAACATATTTCACTTCTATTTTATAGAGAACGCCTTTTTGAGTGTGCAAATTGATCCCTGGCCTATGTTACACATAACATTTAGGACACGGTGGCTGAATCAGTAAAAGTGCTAGTTCCCATGTGGAATGTTTCGGACTATGCTAGGTTTAATATCCTCACAACGATAACAAACTAGAAGATAATTTTAAATTACAATATTTTAGAAACCAAGCCAGGGTGAAGAAAAACTAAATATTTACATTGGCACACTGGCCCACACTCCACCCCTCATCCTTCTCAATGACACCGTAGTCTAAATATGGGCGAAAATTGCTTTAATATGGAACAGGAGTTGGAATGTCTGGTTCCAGTATCAAATGGCTGCATATATCGGCACAGAGTTGGTGAAATGGGAGAGAATGCAAAAAGATGGTGACCATAGAATGGTGTCAATTCCACTTTTAAAGTCCATTAAACTACATGTTTTTTTATATTTTTCAACTCAAAGGTAATGGGTAAATATAAAGATGTATATCAAGAATATATCTTGCTTCTTAAATTAAGAATTTGTGTGTTGATTTCATTTACCCAGCCTTTCCCCACTTTTTCTAACGGGTTGTTTTTCACCTATACTGCAGGTATGCGGTGAATCTTTTATCTACGGGCTACAAAACTGTGTGTCACTATTTACATACCAACGCAGACTTATACATATTACTAGAAGGCAGTGGGGTTCCTGAGCACTTTGCTTACATATTTATTCGGACATAAAGACGATCTGGTCATTATGCTATTCCCTACACATGTTTGACCTCCATTTAGACCAACTACATGTCACTTGTCTCTCACACCCACACCCACACCACCGTCCACCCCCCACCCCCACCCCCGCACACACCCACATCTATATCCACACCCACACACACACACCACCTCCAAACACCATCACCGTCACCCACACCGTACCTCCAAAAACCTCCACCCACACCCCACACACTCACACCTACACCTACACCTACACCTACACCTACACCTACACCTACACCTACACCTACACCTACACCCACACACACCCACAGTCACACCCACACCCATTTCACATATGCCGTGACGTCATAGTTAAGATTGCCCCCACAGGCACACATATACAGTAAAACCTCGCTAAATCGACCGGCCATGGGACCGACCATTCAGGGAGCTGGTCGGTTTAGAAAGTTTTTTGTATCGTTACAATGGTATTGTATGGGCGATCGTTTGGGACCCAAATAAAGCGATCAATATAGGGGAGTGGTCGATCTGTGGAGGTGGTCGCTTAGAGAGGTTTTACTGTATACAAAAGGTACATGCGGCGACCCTGCATTATCAGTAATTAACATACTCGGATTATCGCCCACCCCCACCGCTCTACTCCAGCTCCGTGGGACAAATGAGATGGGACCAGTGTAGTTCACCCTGGAGGCATACAACAACCCTTCCCGCAGCTGCCTCTGGTAGTGCCACTAGTGGGAACGGGAGGGTGTATTAATAGACTTCTGGAATTAGGTTGTCTAAACATGAGCGTTACAGATTATTTAGTATTTAATATGGTCCCTTATGTTTTAATGTGTATATAATATATATAGACAGATGTGTATGTGTATGCATACATGTCAAGCACTACGTTTTGGCCATAAAGAGTGCAGTTTTACACGTAAAATTACAACTACAGTCATAGGTGAGCAAACCGTTTTTTAGCATATTTGAACTCTCAATTTGAATAATAATTAATATGGATTGTTTATTTCTTACCACTGACATAATATGAATGTAACTATTTGTTTATTTGTTGCACAGATATAACTGAATGTTTGTATTGTGAGTACTAGTTGTGTTTTGGTACCAATAAATTAAAGTGTTTGTTTTTTTCTTAGCAACAATGCATTTACAATGCAAATACAGAATTTGATACACATACATAATTGTTGAAATCTTGTGACCTTGTGACCTTGTAACGAGTCACACAGACAATGAACCTGTGTTCTGCTTAGTGGCTGTTCCCATAGGTTGGACCCAGGGACCAGAGTTGAGGCTTAGTGATGCGGTGCAGCCATATATCACCCGTAGGGCCTCTTCTCTTGCCTTTTCAACATCCTCTTTTGAGGAAGATGGAGACATAAAGACTGAAGTGAACTTTTTCATTGTTGTGTACTTCGTTAGAATGGTCACCTTGCCAATTCCATATGGCCTAGATGTGGTATCACACCCTCTGAGTGCATGCAGGAATAGTAGAGTTTCTGAGAGAGCTGGGTCCAGATTCTTCTTCAAGGTAGTGATGCACACTGTCTGTTTTGAGGTCAACGTGTACAGGTTGTCACTCTTATCTGTGGCATCTGCATGATGTATCATGAGCTGAAATACATCAGAATCATCTGCGACAACAGCTGTTGGCTTTTTCTTCACAGAAATACATGCCAACATACATATTTTGTGGTCAACATCTCCTTCTGCATGTTCAACTGTGATATTTGATTTGACCATATCATCTGCAAGAAGGTTGATGAAGGCCTGCCTGTTTGATGTATTGGCAAGAAAAGTTTTTTGCTCATAGTTAAACGCATCTCTGCGGAAACTGAGACTGATGCACCAATGTTATTCCATGTTCTACCACAATGAGACTCGTCCTTAGTGCTAGAGCCATGATACCCGTCAAACACAACCATGCCATAGCGACTGCGTACATGGTGGATATACATCTCGCAAATCTCGGCATAGCAAGCATGTTTGCTCCATGAGAACTTGTGGAGCAATGCTCCCCCATCAATGATAAACTGCAAGACCAATTTGTAGAGGAGAGAGGAATGCTCTGGGACAAGTGGCGCTCATGATGGCTTGACCGATCATTGCACATCTCAAGTCTGCAGCTTTGCATTTGATCATTGTCTGCAGAAGTAGGCACAGCGAAGAAGGCAGGATGGCGAGATTGTCATCTACGGTTTTCATATCCGATGCATCTGGATACACATCTTTGTGCTTGTTAGCACTTTTGATTTAATTTCGGATATAGTTTCCAACAACTTTGATCAGTGCATCTATATCATCGGAATCGTTTTTCAGTTTAGCATGGGCATCATTAATCAACTGATTTACATTTGAGGTGAGTGTAACTATTAGTGGCTGATGTTTGGATGATGTGATTGAGATTATGCTGCCAAAGTGTGCATATAGTTGCCGCTGCAGTGATTTCGTGGAGTACACTTCACCAAGGTCGGCTTGATTTTCCATGATTTAATGTAGTTCATCCAAAGTTATAGTTTCATCATAATTATTTTCAAGGTATTCAATTACACATATAAACGCCAATTTTTTCACTTCATCAACTGCTCCGCTGGGACGTCCACGCTTTTTGGGGGGTACTCCATCCTTGGTGATAGATAGCGCATCAAAATTCAAGTTACGGGGAGACATGAAGTACTGGTAGCATCTACAATGATAAATGGCCTCTTCTGCTGGCAGATCACTAATGCATACGAGTCTATGTGAGACATCATCAGCCCATCCATCTGATTTCTTTTCACGACATTCTTCACACCGTTGTGCCATTGTCTCTTTTGCATTGAGGAGCATGACGTGACTGAATTCATATTCGAGATTGTTGGGATATCTCTTGGCCTTCTCTTGATCAACAAACATTCCACTGAGATAACAGTCAGTATGGAAAGAGAACAAGTTAACATCAGATCTGAGTTTCGGGGCTGAGGCTGATTCACCATCGTCTTTATGTTTACACATCTATTCATATCGTCTGGTATTTGTGTGATTTTGCGACACACGTAGTGTACATATTTGTTTTGGTTTTCATCAAAATAATAAATAGGAATGGAGTTCTCCGGATTGAGTTTGTTGTGTTTGAGTGTACAGACATTGATCGTAGCAAGACCTTTGCGTCCCACACACGCATAGTCCTTCATGGTAAAAGGTACATTCTCTTTACAAAGTAAACAAACAGGGTCTGGAATGGATGATGCCATGATTGCTGAAATAAAAATATACATAATTAATCAATACAAACAGTATAGCAGATATGAAGTGATCTTGGTCAGGTCTGTAGCTGGAAATGACATGTCAAACCTGTTTCTGGGTTGATATAGACCATTTTGGCCAGGTTCAAGGTCAATGTGATTTTGACCTTGGCTTTAACACATGACATTGACATATATCAATTTCAAAATATCACCACATGAATGGACATCCTAATGTTAGTCGGATGTGACCCATCAAACATGTTTCTAAGTCAAAATACATGAATTGAGCCAAATATTGGGTCAAATTTGGCATTAACCTTGACCCTAACACATGACCCTGACTTCTTATGACCTCAAATGTGTCACCACATTAATGGGCACCCTCAAATTATTTGGAAATGAAATGTCAAATGTGTCTCTATGTTGCTTACTTCCAAAACTAGGTCGATTTGAATATTAGACCTTTTATAGTGGTGTCCATCTTGGATTTGAGCCGAAAACGAGATTTGCAATGGGACGAATCGGGTGGACCTTTTTTGTGGTGTGGTACATCAGCAATGAACTCATTTCAGGTAAGAAAGCTTTGATAACATTTTTGTCCAACCTCCAATGATAGTGACAGCTTCATTGCTGAGACTAACAGGTGTAAGGTGTAAACCTACCTATAAGACCAGGTCGCCAGCACCATGGCCTGAGATCCAACCCAGTCACATTATCCTGACACTGAACCAATCAGTCCTTGCCCTGTCCTAATAATGTTGAGCACCTGGATAGGAAGCGACAAGTACCAATTATTAAGTCATGGGTTTGAATCCCACAATCTACGAAAACGGGTGACGGACTTTCAACTCATTCGGCCATCCTGTTTGGTTTGCACTATGTTGTGGTTTGCTTCTTGTGGCAGTATTGCCACATACTGTATATGGGAAGATTGCAGCAGACCTGCTTGCTCTGCCATCACTCATACTAGCAGCATTCATAAAACACATACGCAGACATGGGCCTACTCATTATCATTACCGTAATTGAATTTGCTTTTTAGGCGCATTGTACCTAGTGTTGACAGGGGCGACGACTTCATGAAACGGTGAATTTACTGCTCCCAAGTCTGGCTAGTCTGAGCACGGAAGTCAATTGCTCTGTTGCCTTGTTTTGTGAGGATCTTTTTTGCTCTTTTTTTGTTTGTTTTTTAGCCCAGCGTCGCAGGCTGTTTAATTTTTTTTAAAACGATTTAATTGGTACACTGGGGTATTTATTGCCAGTCTGCTTAAAGTTGCATAGTCCGATGGCTTTGAGTTTCTGTCGCTTTTCTGAGATAAATATATTGAATTGATTCTCATAATCGACTTTACTTTAGCTTGAAGTGACTTTTATTTTAAATGGCTAATTTTTTAGATATTTGAAGTGCAAACATGTCAAATTAGTTTTGGCATGCTTGCCAACAATCTGACAGTTTAGACGAGATCGTCATTCCGAATGCGTTTGCACTGAAAATGGTGCCTAGAGCAAAACAAAGGCGTCCGGCCATTGAGTTTGCTGATACTCGAAGGACAAAACTTCGATTTTATTCCAAATTAATGGAAATACAGAGTAATTTGGCACAAACATGGATTCGGGCTTGCAATATAATAATATAATGAATATATTTAAGACACAAATATCAGTAATTAAGCATTTGGAGCTAAGAAACATACAATTCTACACAAAACAATCAGTAACTTTACAGGTTGATGTTTACATCACCATTTTAAATTCTTGTTCTAAATATTAAATTGTCAAATGTGTGAACAGAAACTTGTTTCAAAAAAATATATCACCAATGGCTGACTAACCCTACCCATTTCCTAGCTCTAAAGATGTTATTAACCATAGGATATGAATAGAAACATTAATAAAATAAGTAAAACTGACTCTGGCTATAGTTCTAAAACTAGTCTGGGTTTGTCTAGATCTAAATGCAGATGGCATAAGATGTGCTGATTAGATTGATGTAAATGCAAAGGTGGATAAAAGATTAACATCTTAATTTATTATATATATAATTTCAATTCACATTCTATGTTTCAAACAAGCATGCGCCATGTGCTTCTCGCTGGTTTGTTTTTCTTCCACGCATTCCACAATGCACCGCGCGGCTGGAATGACGAACTAGTCTATTGGCTTTAGCAGTAGCAGGTTCTATTAAAATTGTCTCAGTATGCCCTTCAATGTGGCAACACATGTTTAATAAGTGCATCAGTGTCTAAGTTTGATACGTAGAATAAATTCTAGATGGTTACTTTTATACTGAAATTTTGATGCTTCATCGGACTATGCAGCTTTAATCAAATTAACGCAGTCCAGCTATGTAATCGTTTGAGCACGCCGGCTAATAGCATGCATATAATATATGTATATATATGTATATATATATATATATATATATGCATTTACAAAACATATGTTACATATGCATATACACATGTGCATGCAATAGATAAATACAGTTATAAGTTTCAAATAATGCATTGTAGGTAGGCCCTATGAAATAAACAAGCCATTCTTTTATATTATGTTTCGCTGTTCTACTAGCTATTTACTCTAGTAGTTCTTGTAGTCCACCACAGAGGCGCCACCTATACATATACACTGATGGTGACTTTATAGTGCTGCCCCACTGAGGCAGCGGGACGCCGGAACCATGACCAAAATCCCACTCCATTACATTATCCTGACATAGGGCAAACCATTATTTACCATGTCATATTTTTTGCAAAGTGCCAGGCTAGGTAGTGACAAGAATCAAATTTGGTAAACCTTTGGTTTGACTCGGCTGGGGAGTTGATCCCCCGACCTCCCACACGGGAAGTGATCACTCCAGACACTATAGTAGTCACTGGTACTTCCTTCAGATGCTTCTGCGGCAAAATGGTTCGCATGTGACATCACTGAAACAGTTTTCCGATCCCCCTCCCCCCCCCCCCCCCAGCCTTTCACTCCATCTATTACCCACGGTCTGCAGCACACGGCAGACACCAGCGCTTCCAATGGTTTTAATTATCGTCTGCTCTGAAACTGAAAGTGGTGTGGTACCGCAAACAGAGGCTGACTTAAAGCTAAGTTTCCATTTGCGCACAGTGCGACATGCGATGTGCGTCATGCATCATGCGACATGTGTCATGCGATGTGCGTCATGCATCACGTGTCATGTGTCACGCGTCATGCGATGTGCATCATGCGATGTGCGTCATGCGACATGTGGCATGCGGTGTGCATCATGCGATATGTGGTGTGCATCATGCAATATGCGACGTGCATCATGCGTAAATGACGTACCCTCTTAGTTTCCATACGCAATGTCAATCGATGTATTTTTCTGGTGTGGTTAAATGGTAATAAAAAAAAAAACATTAGCACAAATCTGTCCTGATTTGACCAGACTCGAAGACTGAATCGGTAAGTGTGCAGGCTGGATGGCTTCTCGTGCGAGAGGTCACGGGATAGGACCAAAGACCCTATAACACTAAGAAGGCTCACTCCCTATCTCTCCTCTGGCAATGTAAATTTTGCAGCGCCATCTTATGGTGGGTTTGATCAGCCCGGCTGCTGGCTGGTGTTTCACAAGTAAACACATACAAGGCAAGAGGGTGAGTTTAAAATTTTAGAAAGAGAGATTCCCTGTCATTTGGATTTGGCCGATGTTGTGCCTACTGCCTGGTCTCCACCTACCTCTGCCCTGCCCTCCCCCACTCTCTCCCCCTCCCGCCCTCCGCTCCCTCCGACCCTCCCTTATCCCGGCCTCACCGCCCTTCCCCCTCCCTCCTCCACCCTCCCCTTCCATCACTCCTCTTCCATCCCCCTCCACTCCCCCCTCTGTCCCACCCTCCCCCGGCCTCACCGTCCTTTCACTCCCCTTCCCCCTCCCATCCCCACCCTCCCCTCTCCCTCCTCCTCCACCTTACCCAGCGCTCTCACACCACACCTCCCTCCCCTCCCCCTTCCCCTTCCCCCCTTCCTCCTCTACACGCCCCTCTCCCTCCTCACTTGGTGCTCTCACACCACACCTCCCTCCCCCTCCCCTCCACCTTCCTCCTCCCTCTCCACCTCTTCCTCCCCTCCCCCCTTCCTCCCCCACACTCCCTCTTCCTCCCCGCACTCCCTCTCCCTCGACCCCTCCTCCCCCACCTCAGTTGGCGTTCTCACACCACACCTCACGACCCCCTCCCTGATGTAAGCGTGTGTGTGTGTGGGGGGGGGGGGGGGGAGATCCCCATTGGAGGGGGGAGGTCCCCACTCGTTGTGTGTTGCTACTCCTAGAGAACTCCCAACAACACTGCTACCCCCACCCTGCCCCTCCACCTCTCCACCCCCACACACCCCCAACATACACACATTCCCCAGCATCCTTCTTCCAGCACACTGACACATGCACAAGGATATGCACAGGCACAGGCACACACACACACTCAAGCACACACACCATTTGCACAACCAATTATACCACTATCAAAATGATCAAACCCACCCCCTGGTGCGCTGGCTGTTCTCTTGATTACACAGTACAGGCTGAGTGAGCTGTCTTAGTGTTATTTTTCTGGCGTATGACGTAGACGTAATACGCGATGGCTCGAACTCTGGATTAGAACCCTGGCCTAGCCAAACCAATGACGTACAAATTGAAACTTGTCGCTACCTAGTGTCAGTTGGGTTTTTTTAATATTAAAAAAATCAAAGAAATCAGGAGCGGGCGATTTTTCAGGCACGGGCGGGAATGATCACAATTTCGTTTTATAAATTATTTGGCGTAATAGGGAGATTTATATTAATCTGCACTTCTACGCCCTGCACACTCTCCCTCAATGTCTATCTAAGCGTTGTCGGTTATTTAAACCTTCTTGTTCTTGGCAACCCTCAACATTTACGATATCGCAGAGAGAGAGAGCTATGTGATTTACTTACTGCACATTGAACGCACCGAAGAACACGAATATTCCCTTGTGTGTAGAAACAAAGCAAACAGAAATAACGAAATAAATGACAGCCAAAAAAACTCCACAATTTTATCTCATGACATCTTCTCAGCAGCAGCTTCTAAGAAGAAACTGCAAGAAAGTCTTGGGTCAACTGCGGTGATTTTACTGAAGGATAAGAAATGTCCTCTCTTCTTTTTTCTTCACGAAGGACCATTCTGAAAGCATGCGATTGAAACTCGTGTTGTTTTGCTGTTTTTATTATTATTATACCTCGAGCAGGTGTTTATTGTTCTCTTCGGTGCATTATTCTTGGACACAGAGGAAAAGGTTCAATTTTGACTGATGTAGAACTTTCGTATGGTGTGAACTGTTTCACACACAACACTAATAATGAACAGAAATCGCCATCTTTCACCACAAAAATAAATGTATATAAATATATATCAATATATATCAATATATATCAATATATATCAATATATATCAATATATATCAATATATATCTATATACATAGATATATATAGATATATATAGATATATGTATCAATATATATATATATATCAATATATATCAATATATATATAATATATATAAATATTCATAAATATATATAAATATTTATAAAAGATATATATATATTTTTTTAAATTATATATATACAATAATATATATAGATATAAAATAGATTATATAAATTACCAACTATATAGATTTCATAAGATATAAATATAATTGTATATATCTGTAAATGCTTGAATTTTCCTGTACACCTTCCGCCAATATGTCTGTGCTGTGCGTTGCTGTACCGTCGTGAATAATAAATTAGAGTAGTAGACAACACATACAGAAAATGCCCTATGTTTTGCTCTACATTGAGAAATAAATGAGTGAATGCCTTCAGCACTGTTGTGCACTTGCCCACTGCCCGCCCCCAATGGATACACACTTACATCCTCAACTGAGAAAGGGCGAGAAGGAAATTAACAGCAATGTTTACAATAGACGTAACGTATGAATATTAGAATAGATACAGTCCGTCATCTTGTGGTTCTTAGCCCCTAAGCCAGGAGGCAGATATTGGTGTAGAAAGTATATATTAAGTGGTTATTGCCAGATATGAGGATTGAGGCTAAAAAGCCCTGTCACACTACGACGCATCGCGCAAGCGTCCGCCGATGTAGGTGATTTTGCGCCAATATGTCGGTGTAAGTCGATATGTATTAGTCGAATGTTACACTTTGTTATGCATACGTCAATGTACTTTGATGTACATCCATGTATGTCGATGGATGGCATTGTTCGTTAAGGGGTGTCGAAAGTTTTGTGTATGCATAAAACTGCCGAGGTTCGACAATGTGTGGCGTACATAATGTATACGTTAGGTATACAGCAATGTACGTTCGACATATGTTAGACAAATGTTGTTCACTACGTAGCACTATGTTGACCTACGTCAGTTGGATGGAGAGCCAGTGGAAACATACAGTTTGCGTATTGATATTGTATTGACAATGTATGGATAATGTACGTCTAATGTATGTCTAACATACATTTTGCATTTCTCCACCATGTCTTGGCGTATGTAAACTATAAGGTGTAGTTCTGGCAATCGAATTATCTATATAATGTTCACCAGTATTCTGCAAGCATGCTGTGAGCGTAATGCGAGTGTTTTTGAGGGGAGGCATGTTAGCCATATGTTGGTCATACATTGGCCATACGCTCTGCTACGTTGCGTATAGTGTATGTATATGTCCAACTTTGCCCCCCACACCAAAATGTTTGACGCATCTCAACGTTTGAAAGTGATTTTAGCATGCGCTTGCACGATGTGTCGTAATTTGACAGGGCCATAAGGACATGTACACAAAGTTGCATCACTTACCCACACCGTACACACACGACTACATCTTAAGTACCAACACAAACTCATTCACATTATATATCTACCCACTTATACACCATACACACACTCCCACACCACAAGTACTTACACAAACTTACATCATCTATCTATCCACTTATATACTGTACACACACTCCCACATCATAAGTACCTACACAAACTCACTGCCATCATATATCTACCCATATCTACACCCCACACACCCACTCGCCTGCAATATCTATCTACTCATTTCTGTATCACATCTACACCACACACACACTCCCACACTCCATGTAGGCCTAGCTATCCATATTGATACACTACACACACTCGCACATTCTATGTATCTACCCATGTCTAACCCGTACCCACACCACACTCCTACACCTTATATTTAATAGCCACTCGCTGCTTACACCCTTTTATACAAACACACACACCTCTGTTCCCCACCCCACATATTCCTCCACGCCACACTCACCTACACACATACCTCTGTTCCCCATCTCACATATTCCTCCACGCCACACTCACTGATTCCTCCGTGTCACACTCATACACACACACCTATGTTCCCCACCCCACATATTCCTCTGCGCCACACTCACCTACACAGATACCTATGTTCCCCATCTCACATATTCCTCCGCGCCACACTCACATACACATACACACACCTCTGTTCTCCACCGCACATATTCCTCCGCGCCACACTCACATACACATACACATACACATACACATACACACACCTCTGTTCCCCACCGCACATATTCCTCCGCGCCACACTCACATACACGCTCACTGATTTCTCTGCACCACACTCACATACACACACCTGTTCCCCACCTCACATATTCCTCCGCGCCACACTCACTGATTCCTCCGCGCCACACTCACATACACACACCCCTGTTCCCCACTTCAGATATTCCTCCGTGCCACACTCACACACACACACACACACATACCCTCGGTCACCGTCCGTGTATGATTGATCTGTCCGAACGCCGCTACCAATGCCACCGCCTTTGTTACATAACATAGCCGGCGGCGCCTGCATTACTATACATGGACGGGCCATTATGTAAAGCAAGGGGCGGGAGAGGGGGAGCCTGTATGGCGGGGGGGGGGGGGTCTGAGGCTGAGGACAGAATATTGTATGAACAGCACAAACAATTGTACTACGGCCATAACTTCTGACAGTTGCGCATTGTGCATAGGCTTAGCGCATCATATGCCAGACTGTTGTTTAGTTTAGTGCTCTGGTTTGTCGAAGTGGTGCAGTAGGCAGCAGCATTAAGATGAAAGATTGCTATTATGCATGTATGTGTGTCTTGATAAGACATTCATCTCCTAGCTAGAGAAGTCTCGATTCCGAAGTAATGGCTTTTCGTTCTCTCTACTGGAGCAGCGGTCTTAGGCTGGGTATCTATAGACCGTTCCCTTGAGCCATGTTTCCTTGTTCCGTGTTCGCTTGTGACCTTGTGATGCGCCAGACAGACAATGAACTAACAATGAACAGGTTGTGCTTAGAGGTCATTCCCATATGTTGGACCCAGGGACCGAATGGGCCTTGTGCAGGGAACATAGAGAATGAACATGTTCATTGCCTGGGTGGTGTGTCACAAGGTCACAAGCGAACATGGAACAAGGGAACATACTACAAGGGAAAATTCTATGGATACACAGCTTTAGGCCATGTAATCAGTTCCCTTGTGGTGTGTTCCCTTATCCTGTGTTCGCTTGTGACCTTACGACATGCCACACAGACAATAAACCTGTGTTCTGCTTAGTGGCCGTTCCCATAGGTTGGATCCGGGGGACCGTATGGCATATGTGACATACTGACTGGGAACATAGAGAATGAACATGCTCATTGTCTGTGTGGTGCATCAGAAGATCACAAGTGAACACAGAAGAAGGGAACACACCACAAGGGAACAGTCTATGGATACACAGCCTCTTTACAGTTTTACCTTTACAGTCTTGATACATTGCAGTTCATATAGTTGTTTGTACATATAAGCCAGTATGCCGTAGGGATTCAAGGCTCACGTCAGGCAACGAATGACAGCTGACAGCGCTGATGGTTATGTATTCATTCACCCAATAGTCTAGTTCCACTACTAACCCATACACTCTTGTAAAATATTCTGATAAAACGCATTGGTGGGGGACTGCAAATGGTCTATGGGTGAAAAAGGTATATAGGGCCAGGTGCATAAATGTTTATGTAGTTGCTGGTGGTGCTTGATTCATAGGTCAATAGTCATTGTGTGTTAGTCAGATAGTGTGTAAGGGGCACTTGGAGCTCTACTCACTAGCCCCTCCCCCCTCTGTTAGTCACGGATCACCACACACTCAGCTCAGGGCAGGTGGTGGCCAAGGGAGTCATGCCGCATGGTGGTTGTGGGCAGAGCACTGTAACCATGGGGACACAGGAATGCTTGATGTTCATTGACAGAGCTGTAGATGCTTGATTCTCATTGGAGAATATGGTCAGGTGGTATGCCATACCAGATCCATGTACCACTATAAATAATAAACCTGAGGGCTTGGCTCTCTCTCTACTTTCACTCTTTATACTCTTCCTTTCTCTTTTTGCCTGTATTGATTTCACTATAGCCTGCCTACACAAACCACAGATTCCAGCCATGGACTTTACATATTGGTGACCAAGACGTTCTTTAACAATATACGGTTAGTAATACTGAGTACAACATGACGTTATAAGACTGGTGCTTTATTATATATTGACGACCGGGAGTTATTTTGACAAAGAGTTGACTACGACGTATTTAATATAATTTCTATTCGAAATTGACATGGATTGACCCAGGATTGACCCATTACAACAAAGAATGGCATGGAGGGATCGACAAAAACGTGGACGGCGGAGTGCTTCGGCTCAGCTGAGTAAAAAAATTCTCTGTTTCTGCGCCACTAACTCAGAATTATTGCGCCAAACCTGACCATTGCGCTAACACGAAGCATGAACTAAAAATAGTGCAAGTCGACAGCTTTAAAACTGATCGACAGGGTTTGTGAGGTTTAGTCATAAAAAATATTTATATTCCTAACTAAACTTGCGCCATAATTGACACGTTGTAACGTAAGTTGTGCCACTAATAAATGTTACTAATTCATTAGAATTACAGTCATGTTTGAGATGGGATAGACTCCACAGTAGCATTGCTATAGTAAGATTATTGACACTTTTGCTTACAAATGCTTCTGCTTACATTTCAGGTTGGATGATCTGTATAAAATGGAAAAATTAGTATGAACATGGTAGGATTTGTATAGACATTGTCCTGTACATCCATGTACTAATTAATCTTGTTATTCTACCGTGACATAGACTGAAAAACGCACACCTGTGGTGGATGAGATGTCACACTAACAAATAACAGATCAATTCTTTCCCATTGACTTTCTATTTATCTAGGTTAATTATTTGTAGCTATGGCAAGTGTTAGCGGCCACTTGAAGCATTGCCTAACGTAGCAGAGACAAGGTCTTACTCAGCGAATTGAGCTGAGACTGTTTAGCTACTAGAAAAGCTAGGACCTGTCACACGAATGACGGAAATGCTCTGTGTTATTAAATTAATACTCGATAAGCTCTGTTAATACGATTTGAGCTCTGGATTCGTTTTTGGCGTAGACTAAGCAGGTTAAGAAGTGATGCTCTGGATGCAGAGACGAATGCAAGAAATCAAAGATGTTATATGCTTTTGTTGGGACACACCATTGAGAATGTATTGACTTTTCTTAGTTCTAAAAATCTTACTCTGTAGATCCGTGGAGGACCACAGCCGCATAACACATCACCTTGATTCTTGTACTACCTTAATAATCATAGTGAATTCTCAAATCCTGAAAGTTTATTCCAGACTACTAATCTAGGTACCCTTTTCATACTCGACGTACTCACGGGGGAAAAAGTGAATGCGAATAGCTGACACAGTTCTTCTATTCCGTAGTGGATAACTTTTTCGCAAGTATACGATAACGTCGATAAGTAATCAGAGGTGATGAGCGGGAGTCTATTTCTTATCGCGTGTCGACGGCCATGCGCGCGAAGCGATTAAAAACATTTATTCAGCTTGACTGAAGCTGTATTTACAGATAATTCACCACGGCGTGAAGCGAAATTAGACAAAACATGATGGACATGAAGGGTTTTGTCACGCATGCGATTATTCTATTTGATTGACAACAGATCGGTGTGGGCATGATGTCATCGGTCAGAACTTTGATAGAGTTCCATCCATATGTTTATATTTTTATAAAAGCATAACTAAACACCAAGGATACTTAGAAAAATGAAATAAAATAACTGTGATATCTAGATGATCTATTCTATATTACTATATGTATTACAAAACATATAAATAAATATAAAATTATGAAATAATACAAATTAAATTAACTTTTTAAAACACTTTCATTTTCTATAAAGAGATTTATTCTATATATTGAGATTACTTAATAATATAATATATATTATAGAAAGATTATTTATTTAATTAAAAATAAATATAAACAATATTTTTTAAGGATTTTACAGACTGCATAAGCAGAGAGTAATACCTATATGCAACAGGCAGTGAACAATAAGGGAATGGCTGTCTGTATCCCTATGATCCGGGGCAGTAATTGATCATTCTGTATCCCTATGTTCTGGGCAGACATGGTTGCATTTGTTTTGTTCGGTTGTAATGTCAAAGGTATGGTTACTCTTGTTAATGTTCTGTACAGAGAATCTTCAAAAATATTCCGCTAAGCAAAGGCACTAGTTGATGCCTGGGGAGGCATAGGAAATGCCTGGGGCATGAAGAAGTCTTTTTCATTCTCTAAAGATGATCTGCAAGATTCTTCCTTTTTCTACCTATTGTTTGCTGAGTGAGACATGACATGCTTTCTACTGCTTATCAAGCAGAGAAGATGCCTGGGGAGGCATAAGTAATGCATAGGATATTGAATGAACTTAATCATTTTTCACAAAAGGGACTGTTCGTTGGGAGGTCAGCTGAAATGACTAGAGGGATTTCCTTCTTTAAAAAAAATAGATATATTGATTTCGCTTCACAAGAGCGAGACTGTTTCGAGCATCTCTGCTATAAGATGAGATGATATATATATTTTTTTATATGATCTCCTATATTTTTTTATATGATCACTTTTCGGAGGTGAACTGTATGGAACAGTTGAGCCAGAAATGATGATTTTTGTTTCATGCACATATTTAATCACTTTTCTTGAATTGAACTGTGATCAGTTGGGCCTAGAAAATGAGTGTGTGATGATTATTTTTGACATAATTATTTGACTTTACAGGAGCGAGACTGTGTGGAGCAGCTGGGCTAAAAAGTGAAATGATATTTTTTTTTTTGAGATCATAAGCAATTTTTTTAAATATATCATACAATTTTCTTTATTTAAACAACACAAACCACAGATTCCAGCCGTGGACTTTACATATAGACAGCAATGAGTGAACTAGTAATACTACTAATAGTAAAATTATTAAGGTTATAATGACTATCTCATATATGTGAATTGTCAAACTATGCCATATATACGTCTTTGAATGATTAATATTGTTATTTCAGCTGACGTGAGTTAGCTGCTCATGACAATATCAGACTACATATACATATATTGTAAATAACTGCATTGTCACATGGCTTGAAGACCAGTGCCACGGCGCTGACAAAAGATTTTATTCAATGAATAAACTATATTTACAAACAAACAAAAATAGTGTGGGTGACACTGACAGCTCACTGTGCAGTGTGTTCTGTGGAAAAGGTCATGTAGAGGATTTCTACGACCAACCTGTCATCTGGTGGCAACGGAAAAATTAATGATGTCGGTCGCAAGCTGCTCACATACTGTATGGAAAAGGTATGTTATAGGATTTCCACCAACAACCTGCCCTCTGCTGGCAGTGACAAGAAAGAATGGTGTGGATAGCAGTGCATTGCGCGTGCTCCGTGGAAAATGTTTATTCTTGAAGATGTTTTTACAGTATCTGTGTTTGGATCCCATAGTACCCCACGAGTTGTGTCTTTGTGTTGTAATATTGAATACCAATATATTTGCCAAATATACAGTCATACCTCGGTAATCCGGACTACTTTGTTCCCAGAACCCACTGTCGAATTAGCGAAGGTTATCGAATGAAGACCACTAAATAGTCGGCAAGATTGTAATATTGTTATAATTAACTCGCTGCTTCTTTTTAACATGCACAAATATAAATAGGTTGGAGAACAAGTTCTTTATTATCTTTAGCAAGACTTAAACGATGTCGGATTAACGAAGGGTGACTGTGTACACCGAAAAGGGACTTTACTTTGCTGCTGATACTATCAGTGATACTGATATCAGATCACATGTGATTATATATACACATACACACATATATCTACACCTTCGCATGCATTGTGCCATGTCAAATGCCCTGAAGGCTTTCTGCTAGATTTACCAGCCCTCTCAATCGCGAAGATTTCGGTGACGCGAGTCCTGACCTTTATGCACCGACGTGAGCCCGAGCTGTTCCCCAGAGAGTGTTTCCCATATGCTGAAGTCATCGTCTTACCGCCATTTTCGTCTCCAACAGAATATGTAGCTGCACTGAAATATGGGTGATAATAGGCTTTAGTGATTTATGTGTGGATTTTGTGTGTGTACCTTTAGGTAACAACAATTAAAGCTGCATAGTCCGATGAAGCCTCACATTTGTCAAAACCAGGACCAGTATCTGGATTTGATTCTATATATCTAATTTAGATTACCACCAGTTCAAGCTGCATACTCCGATGCAGCCTCACATTTTAAAAACCAAGACCATTATCTGGATTTGATTCTACATATCTGATTTAGATACTGATGCTCCTATTAAGCATTAGTTGCCACATAGAAGGGTATACTGAGTCAATTTAATAGAACATGTTACTGCAGTAGATAGCTGTACAACAACTGAAAGTAATAAAACAAGGGGAACCACGAGCCTATTACTGCCTAGCGGTGAAATCAAGTGATTAGACTTAGTCGTTATGGGCAGCATAAATACACCATCACCAAAAAAAACACCCGATTCGGCCACCGCGTCCGGTACAAACAACGGCGTTTTACAGGTTGTCCTCATGCTATCAACCTCTCCCTCTCCCTCTCCCTCTCCCTCTCCCTCCCCCTCTCCCTCTCCCTCCCCCTCTCCCTCTCCTTCTCCCTCTCCCTCTCCCCCTCCCCCTTCCCCACCCCTCCCTCTCCCTCCCCCTCTCCCTCTCCTTCTCCCGCTCCCTCTCCATCCCTTTCTCCCTCCCCTTCTCCATCTCCCTGGCATGCCCTCTCCCTCTCCCCTCTCCCACTCTCATTCTCAAGTGCCGGTCACACCTTACCGGATTGAGTACCGGACACCACCGGACAAAGAATTTTCTAGTCCGGTGGTGTTCGGTATCAAAATGTACCAAAATGTACCAAAATATACCGGACGAAATGAAAGCTAAACGGACAAGGAACGTATATTAACGAATAGCCACCGGACGATAACCGGATGATAACCGGACGACAACCGAATGTCTAACGGATGGACCAGACACCAACCGGACACCAACCAGACACCAACCAGACACCAACCGGACACCTACCAGACTGTTCATGGATGCGCCAAAAACCGACGGACCGAATTCACCTCTCTCTCCTCTCTCCTCTCCCCTCTCCCCTCTCCCCTCTCCCCTCTCCCCTCCCCACTCTCCCCTCTCCCCTATCCCCTATCCCCTATCCCCTATCCCATATCCCCATATCCCATATCCCCTATCCCCTATCCCCTATTCCCTATCCCATATCCCATATCCCATATCCCATATCCCATACCCCTCACCCACACACCCAATCGGCCACCCATGCTGTAAATGCTTGTCATACCTGTGATTATTTATGGTAATATTGAATGCAGCCAGGCCCCGAGTGGCGCATGCTCCGTTAAACGCGTTAATCGGTGTGACGGAAGTAGACCCCTCGCTAATTAACCCTCAGCAGTGTCACCGCCTTTAACCCAATTCTGAACGCACTTGGTTTGAAGTCAACGAACGCCCCCTACCGGGTAGGCTACACAACTGCTACAGGTGGGCAGGTCCGGTGCGCGCAGCCTACATAGGCCTTACTGCGCGAACAATGCGTGGACAATACAACAAATACAGTGGACTTGGACTTGGCAACAAACGTTGGGAGCTTTTTATGGAGGCTCCCCGTGGTTGTGGTCACGGTTAATCCGGGCAGTGTGTCTCCAAGGTGACAACAACGTGGATATAAATAGACGCGGGTTGGAGTGGTTTGAACGCAACGGTAATGCGGTGTTGAAATGCTGTCTTCTGCGCATGACTCAAAGCGCGTTGTAGGGCACCTGGCATTATTATAGCGATCTGAGTAGGCGATAGATAGGAATTGCCTTAAAAGGATGGCTAGAAATAGACTGATGGCCAGACGATACCGGGACGGGTAGGCTATCTACCACCGTGCGTGGTGTGAATCAGTATACTGAATAGCGAAGGAGGTGTGGGAGCGCACGAGGAGAGCGGGGGCAGGAGGGGGTGGGGGGGGAGGAGGAGGGGAGGAATGCTGAGAGGAGGGGGCAGGCAATTCATGAGTCAAAAAAATACAAACCTATGCGCAAAGTAATCAAAAATAGTGTTGACACATACACCTACCTACACAACCATACATCTGCATATACATATACACAGTACATATACATATACATATACACATATACATACACATGCATATACATATACACATACACATACATATACATATACAAATATATATACATATACATATACATATACATATACATGTATATGTACATGTATGTGTACATGTATGTGTACATGTCATCATCATCATGCTGTCGGTCGCGATGCGACAAAGACTGCTTTCATTACTTGACTGCCGCTCTCCATTTAGCTCTCTGCTGTGAGAGTTGCGTCCATGAGTCGGTCTTAATGTCTCTCAGCTTCAGGTTTCTCTTGATGGTATGTGTACATGTACATATACATATACGCATATACACATACACATACATATACATATATATATACATATACATGTACATGTATATATACATGCATGTGTACATGTACATTTACACATACGCATATACACATACACATACACGTCATACGCATCACGACTATGCTGCTATGGCTAAATGACATTTACAATAAAGAAAGATGTACAATGTTTAAAGTTCCCAGTTGTTATTTTTATCATCTATGTTTATTCTGACTCGGTTGTTATAAAGGTTAAAGGTCGTCTATAAGGATGTGGGAGTGCAAGTGTTTAAAGTTCTCAGTTATTGTTGGCACCATTATATGAGTTACCATAAAGATAAAGGTAATTTAAAAGAGAGGACAAGTGGAGGTGCGGTGCAAGTATTGTCACCGTTATATATATATATATATATATATAATATATATATATCCTGACTCAGTTACCATAAGGTTAAAGGCGTTTATGAGACGAAAATATGTGCGATATTATTGTTTAAAGTTCCCAGTTAGTGTTGTCATCGTTACATCCTGACTACGTTACTAACATTAAAAGTCATTTACAAGGGGGTGGGATTTTTTTTTTTTATTGACGAGGTATTTACTCTGCCCATAACGTATAAGCTCCAGTGAGGGTGCTTGTTTTCAACGCTGGACAACGCTGGGATAATATATTCAAGTGTTTAAGGTCCTAGATTAGTGCTGACATAGTGATGTACACCTCCTGACTAAGTTATAATAATTAAAGGTCATTTACAATTTTTTTAAATTAAGTTCAAATGTTTATACAATGTATATTAGTTTTTATCTGTATTCACTCTTACCCATCACCGACCTCCCCCCATCTACCCCCCCCCCCCCCCCACCTGACCACACACCCTCACTCCGGCTATCATTCAACGGTTATGATTTTAGTGTTCATCTGCATTAGTACTCAGTCCCTGGCTTAAAATTGCATAGTCCGATAAAAGCATGAAATCTTCGAAAGCAAACCACTGACATAAAATTAATTAGATACTGGTGCACATATGAAGTATTTATTGCTGCTTTGAAGGGTGCACTAAGTGTTTAATATAATAGAATGTGTCACTGCTGAAGCCTAGGGGATCAAAGTTTTGACAAGCACACAACACTTCATGCTGCGTGTTTAATCTTCAAATATCTTCCAAGTTAGTTATTTTAAATCAGAGTTACTTCAAACTATTGTCATGGGGGTGATGAAAATTGGAAATATTGTGCCTAGAGCAGGACTCGAACCCACATCTCTTTGCATTCCGGGCCAGTGTGCTAACCATTACACCACCTAGGCTCCCTGGTATCACCACACTACCCATGCCTACCTGTCTATGTGGTTACTTGCCTGAGAGGTCAGTGCAGACTACTACACTCGTCCCCCTGGAATTGTAAGTCTTTTAAGGCTTACAATTACATACATACAGGCAATGCACTAACACATACATACACAGGGTAGGTTCAACAACCATACAGCGCGTAGCTTGTACAGGATCAAGGTCACGGCAACCAGTGTCATGGGGGTGATGAAAATGGGAAATATTGCGCCTAGAGCAGGACTCGAACCCACATCTCTTTGCATTCCGGGCCAGTGTGCTAACCATTACACCACCTAGGCTCCCTGGTATCACCACACTACCCACGCCTACCTGTCTATGTGGTTACTTGCCTGAGAGGTCAGTGCAGACTACTACAATATTGACAGTGAGGTAGATTATAATTATCGACCTAATATATTTTTTAAAGAAAATGACAGAAACTATCGGATTGGAACTTTGACCAACAAATGATCCTTATATGGGCATGTATTCCTGTCCTGACATCACACCAGCCTCATTGTACAGCATACCTCAGTTCAGCTTTAAAGGCATGTAAATGACCTCGTTGTCAATGTTATATATCAGTTAGTTGGTTGTTGGAGTTTTACATCCTGGTAGGACAGGTACCGACTTGTGACAGTGCGCATTCGTGGTGACTTTATTATAGTGCTGGGAAATCAGGCCGCCGACACCATGACCCGATATCTCACTCAGTCACAATTTCTTGATATGGAGCTAACCAGTCCTTGCCCTATCCTATTAATGCAGAGCGCCACGCTAGGAAGCAACAAGTATCATTTTTGGGTCATTGGTTTGACTCGACCGGGACCCAAACTCCTGACCCTCCTCACGCGAGGCTCGCACTGCACCGATTCGGCCACCGCGCCCGGTCCTTTTCATTGGTTCGGCCGGGAGTCGAACTCCTGACCTTCCGATCTAACCTTATATATCAGCATAGCTGTCTGGCATATAAGAGGAAGAGGCGCACAGTAGTATATACCTTCAACAAATAAATAACCTACAACAAGATCCCAGATTTACTAACATTCCCATGCATCAAAACCGACTGCCTTGTATAGGCAGACAGGAACATAATATGCTTGGATTGGAGAGCAGTCCAAGGAGATTTTTTTTTGCTCAGCTTCTGTACACAGAAGAATTGTTGATATTAACCAGTATACACTGGTTCTGTGCAAGGAAAATACTATATTAATCATTTGGTTTGTTCAATACTAGTTGACCTAATCAGTGACCCTTTTTAGCAGCCCACGCTACATTGAGCGTCGACTGATTAGCTATAAACTGACTAACAGTGGAAATGAGAGAAGGACCGCATCACATTGCCATCTATATCAATTACGAAATTGCGCATGATACAAACAAATATCTAAAAACATAATAGTGATCATTTAAAAACTTTAAAAAAATGTTTTTTTTACAATATATTCCAATTATATTTATATATGGAAGTTTCCATTTCCAGACCTCCAAGCTTAAAAAAAAAAGTTAGCGGAATACGCAGTTTCACAATCGATATAGGGGGCGCTGAAATGCTCCCCTGCTCTTGGTGGTAATACAAACTGCCAGACCGAATGTGGTATTATAATAATTAGTCCGTAAGCCCTCCTCCGCTGTGCCAAGTGCGCGTTGCAGCTTTTGTATATTACCCACAATACCCCACTCCTAAAATACTCACGAGTACAAAACCGCTCCGATTGCCTAAGCTGGAACAGCTGCCCTGTGACACAATGTAACTAGATACAGGGTGTGAAGCTGGTCGTGGAAGTCGTCATTTCACTGCTGAAAGCGCATTCCTAGCAGTGTTATTAGACTGCTTATACAACATATTTAAGTAGAACTGGACACATATATATTTTACAAATCAGTTGTGTACTCAGAAAGAGGACATATGAGCCTGTCTCAAAAGGTGATAACTCTTCTTTTTCCCCCCCATTGTAACGATTGACACAAAACAACACAGAAACGGTTACACTGAAAACACAACGACATTTGCTTCAAATCAATATGTATTCTATTGGGATCATGAAACACCATGTAAAAAACAAATCAGTTTATCATGAGCAGATAGTATGTTGATCGTTACAATGGACAAAGTGTTGTCCCATATTGCTTAGCACCTTTTGAGACAGTCTCATATACATTACCAGAGTCGAAGTATGGTAGTATCATACGCTTATAGAATTTAATAGCCATGTTTGTGGTTAGGTACTTTCTGGTATTCGCTAATATCCACATTTGGTGGTTTACCTTCTTGATAACTTATTTTATGTTATCATTGTAGTTTAGTTTCCTATCAAGATTCATCCCTAGATATATGTTATTTGGTCTGATAATCAAGAACTTTTCCTCCCAAACTTATTGGCTCCTCATTGTCATAGTTGATTTTCCCACTGCCAAATACTAGGACCTTCGACTTCCTATAGTTTCGAGAAATCTTGTTTGAGTTACACCAATTATCTAAAACTACTAGTTTCCTATTCACCTTATCTCTGTTCTCTTTTCTGCTACTGCTAGTGCTTGTTGTGTATATTACTGTGTCATCAGCATATAGTTGGAATTTGATTCCTTCTAAGGACTTCTCCAAAATCATCGATATAAATGATGAAAAGAAGTGGGCCTAATACTGACCCTTGAGGGACTCCACAGGTTACCTATATTGTCCAATGTTTCCGATATACATTATATATCCAGGCATACATATTTGTCTGAATACACTATATATGTTATATCATGGTCACACGGTTCCATGCGTGAACTTTGAATAAAATGATCTTTCTGACAACTACTGCTTGCTAATCTCGTACTTATATTAGTCTCACAACCGTACTACAGTTGGCCATTTGATGAACCCCGATCAATGATTAGCTACAACAACATATGGGTAGTTAATCGAGAAGCAACGAATCTTTGGTAAACCCGCCCCCAGGAAGCTTATACCCCTGTCACACTACGACGTAATGAGCCAACGTGAGCCTAACGTGGTGATATTTCGTCATTACGTTGATGTACGTTGGATTACGTTATGATGACGTCATAATGACGTTAGAGTGACGTCGAGCTACGTCACATTACGTCGTGTTACGTCGAATTACGTTGAGGTTTTGGACATGTTCAAAAGTTTCGACGTAGGTCGAACGTAAGGGTTTACGTTTGCCGTACGTTCTGTTCACGTTCAGCGAACGTCAATGACGTTAAACGGACGTTATTCCAACGCTCCTCACTACGTTCAACTACGTTCCACTACGTTGACCCCCATTAAACCAAGTGCAAATGCCCACGGGGCGTAATGGGAACGTCAGGACAACGTCAGGAGAACGTCAGGAGAACGTCAGGAGAACGTGCATTCAACGTACGTTCAACGTATCATGACGTAGCGAACGTCACGTAACGTTCTTCTGACGATTGAATAACGTTCATAACGTTCCGTCAGCGTCATTACGTTGACCTCTCTCGTCGAACGACGGTATCACTACGCTTTACCGACGTTGCTCTCTCGTCCACTACGCTGCATCCACGTTCAACTTGTGCCCAAATTTGCATACTACGCTGAGAAGTTCAACGTTCTTCACGTTCTCCCTACGTTGACGTCGTTACGTCGTAGTGTGACAGCCCCATTAGGCTCTCCATGGTTGTGTAAATCATCTGGTGTGTGTCATCAACAGTTCTCCGACCATTTAAAGTAGTGAAATCCGAAGCTTTTGACATTCTGCAATGTTGTATTTATATATAAAAAAAAAAAAAATTTAAGACAAAATCTCAAAACCATCGGATTATGCAACTTTAATCAGAATAAAGGGATCGGAATAAGCTTAATGTATCTGTATTTTCCGAGGGAGCACTCACTTGTAAGTATATTCATGTCCACCACATACATAGAGATATACATGTAAATGTGTATGCATATATTATAAGGAATTCATCATGCCTTGATTACTTAGTTTTTGCAGGCGGGTGGGTCATGGTGTCGGCGACCTGATTTCCCAGTGGGGCAGAACTATAAAGTCTCCATGAGCGCGCACTGTCACAAGTCGGTACCCGTCTTGATATGACCTTAGATGTTTCAAGAACTTAAAACTCCAACAACCAACCAACCAACTTAATGTTTGCTGGCTGGAGGGTGGGGATTGCAGTGATCAGGTGTAGATGGTTAGACTTAGAGAGAAAGCTCACGACTTAGGGACCAGGCGACTTGTGACGTAATAGACTTACAGCGGTGGACGGCTTGAATGCCTCTTCTTGGCAGCAGCAGCCCCAGGGTGTTGTGAATGTGTTGTTAGGCATGTTGAGACATGCATACAAATACCGTTGTACCACCAAAACAAGCCGTACATGTACTGTAATTAGTGGTGTATAATGAGCATAAAAGCATGCCCCGCATTGTAAAAAATGGCCAGACCTTGCAATATATATATTTATATATATATATATATATTGCGGATATATGCTGACCAGGAAGCAATAGTGGCCACTCACATGTGCCGCCAGTATAGTCGCAGGGAAAACTTTTTAAATATTTTTTTTATTGATACAGTATTTATTTTGCCCATAGCGTGTAAGCTCCCGTGAGGGTGTTTGTTTTCAACGCTGGACAGCTGTGAGAAATGTTATGGTGTATGCCCGGGCTCTGGTTCCAGGTTGGTATCTGGGACATCCACCAGCATTTATTTAAGTAGTTAGTATCTATGTTAGTTTTTTAGTTTTTTTTAAAAGGGTATAACTTCCTCTCATATAACTAATATTGTAGCCTAGTATGTAACCTAAACTAAGCCCTGAAGCAGTGCATAGTACTAGTAGGTAGGTTATGAGATGATTGCATATATATGAGAGGAACTCTCTTTGCCTATATTCACAATATGGGTTATTTAGCAAAAAAGTAAAGCTTGTTTTATTAAATGCCCCCACTAGAGCACATTGATTTTTGTATCATCGGCTATTGGACGTCAAACATATAGTCATTCTGACATATTTCTTTGGAAGAAACCCGCTGCCGCCACATAGGTTACTCTTTCCGATAAGCAGCAAGGGGGTTATACAACAAGGACATGTATATTACGGTGCACATTTGATATATAAGTATGTCATTATACTGCAAGTATGCCTTTACCTCTAGATCAAGGCATTCGAGATAATGCCAATTTAGTATGGATATTAACAACCACATAACTATAACTAAAAAAACATGGTGTATTATGAGCTCTTCTTTTTGATAAAAATATGACGTATATCATTTGCTAAATAATCATTTGCTAAATAATAATTTGCTAATTAAGCATTCGCTAAATACGCATTTTCTAAATACGCATTTGTTAAATAAGCATTTGTTAAATAAACATTTGCGAAATAAACATTTGCTAAACATTTGCGAAATAAATATTAGAAAAATATACATCTGCGAAATAAACATTTGCGAAATAAGTATTTGCTAAACAAGTATTTACTAAATGAGCCTTTGCTAAATATCCTTAAAGGAAATACAATCCCTTTAATTGTTGGTATGCTGGTTTGGCTTGAAGTTTATTTATTTTTTATTATTAAAAAAAGGCAGTCAAATAGTATTGGTCATTAGTAATGTAATACAATTAAGCTTGCTATATATAATCACAACTATCCATACAAAAGAAAAGTGTTTAAAGTAAAGAAACCGTGTATACTTTTTTTTAAATCTGAACACATTTTGAGATGGTGAAACAGAATGCTGCTATTATTCTTAGAGGCATTGCTTTCGTTGTCACAATTCTAACGCGTGTAGCTGTGAAATAATCGAGTTAATCTAACAGATGAAGATAACGCAGATCAAGTCCTTGGACTACCTCAACAGTGATTGTTTACACACAAGCGTCGCTGTCTTATTTTGCGAAGGAAAGTATTTTACTACCCTTCTCGACGCTTGTGTAATATATCACGTCCATATATATCCATGTTCTTTGAACCACCTTTATCACTGTTGTTATTAGTATGTGATACATCATGACGTCACAATGTACCCACATAACAACTCGCCCACCCCCTTTCTCCTTGTCCCCTTCCCTTTTTGTGATAGATGCATTCACTGAGTAATTTAAAGTTGCATAATCCGATGGTTTTGAGTTTCTGTCATTTTCTGAGATAAATGTGGTTAGTTTCAAACAACTTTCATTTTAAATGGCTAACTTTGTTTATATTTGAAGTGCAAACATTGCTAATTAATTGTGTCAAGCATGACAAAACTCTGACCCCATGGGCTTCAGCGGTAACACATTCTATTAAATTGACTCAGCATTCCCATTTATGTGGAAACAAATGCTTAATACATGCATCAGTATCAAAGTTAAATATGTAGGATCAAATCTAGGTAATTGTTTTGGTTTTGAAAATGTTATGCTTTTATCGGACTATGCAACTTTAAGTTAGGAAAGTTCAATAGCGGGCAAGTGGTCATGCTTATTCCACTGCTCATTGCCCTATCCTAATGATGCCAGGTGCTAGGCTAACTAGTGGCAAATATCGATTGCTAATGCTAGGTACACACCTACCGTTTTTTCCACACCCACCTACCGTATTCGATCAAAAATTGCCCAAAAGTCTTGAGGTGTGCACTCCCCTAGCACACCTACCGATTGCGATTCGCGACTTAAAACTCAATTTTAGGGCTAAAAGGCATTCCTTACGATTGCGATTCGCGATTCAAAAAATGAATCGGCCCGTTTTCAGTTTTAAGCGGGTCGGGTCGAGTCGCGAGTTTTAGTGCGCGAATCGTAAACGGTAGGTGTGTACTTGGCATAAGTCATCGGTTTGACTCGGCCGGTTTTTAGAACCCTGTGGGTTCGAATCCAACGACCTCCGTCACCGGAAGCGGGCGCTCTATTTATGTGATCATCCCATCTGGATTAAAATACCGAAACCGGTCCTACCTGTGTGCTACTGTAAAATGATATGTATAGTTACATGACCCTTTACAAGAAGGCGTTCAGAGCACCGTGGCCTAATGGCCCTGTCACACTACGACGTAACGACGTCAACGTAGGGAGAACGTGAAGAACGTTGAACTTCTGGGCGTAGTATGGAAATTTGGGCATAAGTTGAACGTGTATGCAGCGTAGTGGACGAGAGCGTAACGTGGGTAAAGCGTAGTGATACCGTCATTCAACGAGAGAGGTCAACTTCATTACGTTCACGGAACGTTATGAACGTTATTCCATCGCCAGTGCTACGTTAGCTGATGGCAAAACGTTGAACTACGTTGAACGTACGTTCTCCTGACGTTGTCCTGACGTTATTCTGACGTTATCCTGACGTTATCCTGACGTTATCCTGACGTTCCCATTACGCCGCGTGGACATTTCCACTGGGTTTAATGTGGGTCAACGTAGTGCAATGTAGTTCAACGTAGTTGAACGTAGTGACTAACGTTTTAATAACGTTTTAATAACGTCGGTTTAGCATCATTGACGTTCACTGAACGTGTACAGAACGTACGGCGAACGTAAACCCTTACGTTCGAAGTACGTCAACAGTTTTGAACATGTCCAAAACTTCGACGTAACACGACGTAATGTGACGTAGCTCGACGTCAGTCTAACGTCATTATGACGTCATAATAACGTAATCCAACGTACATCAACGTAATGACGAAAGATCACCACGTTAGGCTCACGTTCGCTCATTACGTTGTAGTGTGACAGGGGTATAAGATAGGCTACATGTTCAATGGCACAGATCACAAGCCTGATAGCTATTCTACTGTCGAGCTGTATCGATATTTGGCTCTGAGATACTGTAGGCCTACATACCGTTGCTAGATTTGTTTTTCAACGATATATGTCTATAGTGGGTTTGGAGGAACGGTGATATGATGAAGCTGTGTGCAGCTTTGTATGGAATCAACTACAGCAAAACCTCTCTAACTGACCATCTCCACAGATCGACCACTCCCCTATATCGATCGCTTTATTTGGGTCCCAAGCGGTACCATTGAAATACCATTGTAATGATTTTTTTTAAATTCCTAAACCGACCACCTCCCCAAATGGACCATTAAAAGTTGGTCCCATGGTCGCTGGATTTAGAGATGTTTTACTATATATATATATGTATATATATAACTATATAACTATACCGGTCCTCATACGCACGCCGGATGTTATTAGTATCATGGTAACTCAACAAGAACCGTTCGAATGACTAGGCTTACGTAGGCTTTCAGAATGAATAAATCTGGGGACAAGATTAACAACGGCATCAATTACATAGATAATTAAAGGAGCCAATTAGCACTGTTTAATTTTGATTAATTTTAATTCTATGTGAAATTTCATTCATGTCAATCCTGTTTGATGTAAATTGACAAGCTGAGCAAGATTTAGATGGCAGACGTCTAATTCAAAATATCTTATCTTCATTTCCAAATTAATTTGATCAAGCATAACGGGGGAAATATCCTGGTTCTGGGTAGATCTATGCTCATGTAATTTTTGACTAAGTGCAGTGTTGGTATATACATTTAATCTAAGTGGCAAAACAATGGGCTTTATAATAATTAACTAACTAAATAATGATGTGTTAGGCCTATAGGTGTACCCTATATGCATATTAATAATGTTGAACTAATTGCAATATTATTTATTATACATGTGGCATATATTATAAGGCTACACTAGGGAGGCAATAAATTATATACCCCAAATTGAATATTGGTTTATGTTGTTGGTGCAGCCCACAGACACCCACGTCTATGAATGTATGTGCGCGTGTATGTAATAGTATGTGTGTGTGTATGTGTGTATGTGTACATATGTGCATATGTGCAGGAAGGTGCTTTGCCAGATGGCGGATGATAATAATACCTATGTGTATATGTGTAAATGTGTGTATGTGTAAACGTGTATATGTGTATATGTGTATATGCGTATATGTGTATATATGTGTAGTAGTCTGTACATGAGTTCCACTACCACGCGGGGGCGGCAGACACTACGCCGCACACCTACGCAGTTACACTGAACTGCGCTAGGTGGCGGCACGCTAGCCACTGGGCAGAGCCCCGACTTGGCTGCCCTCTACTGCGTTTGGCTAGCACACATCCCACCCACATATAGAGGCGAGATGGGACCTAGCGAGTTAGGGGGCAGGTCAATTGACTGTTGCCTCCACGGAGAGTGGATAGGTTTTGTAATAAACCAGTTGAAGCGTACTGTTTCTCAATCTTGGCATTCTTCCGTGAGTGCGTGGCAGTGTGAAAGGCTGTGGACAATATGTATATGTGTATATGTGTATATGTGTGTATATGTGTGTATATGTGTGTATATGTGTGTATATGTGTGTATGTGTGTATGTGTGTATGTGTGTATATGTGTATATGTGTGTATGTGTATACCTCTATGTGTTTATGCAGGCATGCATGTAGTATATATGTATGTCCATGTATGTGTATGTATGTGTATGTATGTGTATGTATGGGTATGTATGGGTATGTATGTACGTACATGTGTATGTATGTATGTGCATATGTATGTGTTTTTGCATGCATGTATTATGTATGTATGTGTAGACTATGTATGTATCCTACATAGACCTATGTGTATGTATATGATATATACATGCAAATTTATATATGCGCATGTTGTGTGTGCGTGTGTGTGTGTGAAAAACCAACAGTTGCACTGTATGATACACCTTGTGTAGATCTCCCCGTATTTGCCTTCCTGCACCAACTAGATCCAGGCTCTACAATGCAAACAGAGCACGTGCTTTCTCATGTTTATCTCATCGCTGCCGCAACTTTAGTCCAATAACCCATTTTTTAAACATATAGAAGGTATATGTCTCGCTCTAACACTTGATAATGTCATTTCTTATTGAATGTTCTCTTAATACATATTAACCCAGCAGACATCGTATCTTCTCTCTTTTCCTGTGCACACAAATAACTTGTTATGGGGTTTCTAGATAAAGCTAAGATTCCATATATGTGGTATGCGGCATGTGGCATGCGGCATGTGGCATGCGGCATGTGGCATGCAAATGCGAATGCGGTATATGCAGCATAGATATATGTCAACCCCCAATAGCCGATGTTTACTTTTTGTTCTGGGGGATCGTTAAACAAACAAACACACCAAAAAATGTACCCATGACATTTTTGGGGGTTTTTGCTCCAAATTTGTGAAGGAAGATCAAAGTTACTATTGTTTTCTATGGCAAACACAGCAGTATTCGCATTGGCACCGATCGATACATTTGCTGCATTCGCATTCGCATCCGCATTCGCATACGTATTCACGTTCGTATTCACATTCGGACGTATGGAAGCACCACTATTCATTTACATGCTTTTCGATTTTTTGCCGCATTCGCATTTGCATACCGCATACCGCGTATATGGACTCTTAGCTTTATGCATATAGGCTACTCGATGCATCACACCAGAACAATTTTTAGCATAAACAATCCACTCCTACAAGCATTCGCCATCATAGCAATCAAATTCGCCATTTATTAGATCATATTGAAACGCAAGGTAGTTACAGTTCAAGAAAGACGTGCTGTTATGGGCTGACACACTACGACGTTTCTCTCCAACGCGCGTCGACTGTTATTTTTTGCTGAAACATCGGGAAACGTTAGGGGGACGTTATGCGAATGTCGGTACACATCGGTACACTATCCTGGACATTGACAGTCGCCGGAGGACGTCGGCGAGCGTAGCAGGTCGCTAGATGTTTTTAGCATGTAAAAAAAAAACAACGACCGACAGCGCGTGCAAATTTATGGGTAAGGACATTACGAGGATGTTAGGCGGACGTCAAAACGCGCCCAAAGCGCGTTAGAAGAATGCTGGCAGGACATTGCGTAACGTCGATTGACGTTGATATTGTGTTGATATTGTTTTAAACGATTGGGTGCGTCCGGTCAGCGCGTCCGTAACGTTCGCTGGACGTGTGCCTAACGTGTAGCGGGCGCCCTGTCAGTGTTCGGGGAGCGTTTCTCGATACCTTGGACGTTGTGTCGGCGTGTACAGCATTCGTTTAATGTTGGGGGGCATGCTGAGAGCGTTATGATAGCGTTCTGATAGCATTCTGCTAGCGTTTTGTGAACGATTATGGAACGGTTAGCGAACGCATCGTCAGCTCACACAGCTTGAGTATATAAAGGCGCAACGTTGATGTAACGCTCTCCACACGCCGCGTGCGCCCCCCCCCCTGTCGTTGCGACAACCTGACAATTCCAAATTGTTTTGGATCTGCTGAAACGTCGACACCCGTTGGCCATGCGCTAACAACACGCTACTCACACGCTGCGCCAACGTCCAATTTCCCCATATTTCCCCTAAAAGCTTAACGTTTCTCAACGCTTTAATTTTATTTTCAATGCTGACGGGCCGCCGGAAAAAGCGTTGTAGTGTGACAGCCCCATAAGCAGTTATCAATCAATTATGAACATGTATAAATCCGCGTGCCAATCATATGCCTACAAACAATAGACCTATTCTTTATTACAGGGATTCTAATGACTAATTCACAAAACCGGATCACATATGGTATTATTATATATAAACTGACAGTGTAACGCGTTCTATTAATGATGACAACACAAATAATTGTGAATTTAAATAGTGCATCTTCTGCAAGTAGATCCACGATTGCCCGTGGTACTAGTCGGCTACCAACCAGCACATGCAGTGATGTTATAAAATAGCAGTAAGCCTAATTTCTAATATTTAAACCAGTTTGTGTGTTGCTGTTTGTTGTCATTGTTGTTTTGCTGAATATGGATATGGTAATGTAGCAACATGTTGGTATTTCTGTAATATGTGCATCTGCCCTCTATTAAAAAATATTTGTAATATTATTAAACAGAAAATAAATGATATAACGAATTTGCTTCCCGTGTATATGTACTGTTTCCTTTGCTTCGGTTTGTCGGACATTTCACCGAGTAGCAGTCTGCAAATTTGCCCACCAACCTAGTTTCACGCCCTTAAATGTGACGCGCATAATAGGAATATGTGCAATGTGGTGGGGCCTCCACCAGCAGGGCCAAGCCATGCAGATCAAACGCTCCCTCCTACCCTCACCCCCAGAACAGGCACATACCTGTTGTATGCATATGCATGAATCATTTGCATAATTCATTAGATGGAGTAAACCAATGTGCTCGTATGGACGCAGGTTGTCGAATAGTGCAACAAATCTGCAAGTAATCGGTCACGGATGAGTTACAAAGATATATTTATTCAGAAATATGGACCCGTAATGTGTGATAGCTGGGTGAAACAACGCGTCTAGTGCTGCTTCTGGCGTCGTGGAAGGAGGGAAAGCCGGGAATCGATGAAAGCCGTAGCGCTGACGGGAACCCGCCACCCCTCCTGAATGGGCGAGTCCACAGTGGTCGACATGCGCACTGCTACCCACGTGTTCATAAACAAATTTACTTGTTGGAGCCGGGAGCGAGTAGTCGTGATTTTGTAGTCGAAGCTAACTCTATTACGTCTCAGGTAGGAGCTCAAAGCTTGTTAACATGGGGACTGAAACTAACAAGGACGAGCGCAACACGCCAGAGTACCTAGCACAGTTACTAAAAGACAAGAAACAAGTTCAAGCCTTTCCCAATGTCTTTCTTACACTTGAGAGACTTCTGGACGAAGGTAAGTCTTAGCGCCAAGGACTTGGAGCTTCTTCGGGTCATGTATTCTGCGCACTGCTACTAGTTTGCTTTGGTGACAAATGGGGATACGGTATCAAGTCATGTGCTGTGGATATTAATAAGTGTTGGATATTGCCATGGAAAGGACTGTTTCAATAGTTATAATGACCGAGGAATGGTTACGAGGGGAAAAGTTTTACATTGACCGACTTGACCAAAATAGATTTCACCACCTCGCACCGCCCGACATTGGACTGGGGTAGAAAAGGAGGTCGGAAGGCAACTTAGTTTACAAAGTTTCCCATGTTGATAAGCATGAATGTACGGGAGCTGTGTTGTCTATATTTCTGTCAGTCTTTGACAATTGTGAAAGTTATGGAGCGCTTAGTTCCTCCGGAGAGGTGTATGAATGTAAATCTGGACTGTTTTGGACCACATTCCGATAGAGGAATCGGCGCACGGTTGGGCCGCCATATTGAAAGTGGACCCCCTCCACGCGTGGTGGCGGCACCCATACAGCAAACTCCCCCAAACTTGGCAGGCCCAGTAGCTTCTGCACACGAAACACGTCTCCGCGTTCGCCTCTTCGTAATATCCTTCTGTCAAGTGGCCATGCATAGTCATAGTGACAGCGCACTGGTTCGGGCTATTATCACTGATAAGAGTTATCTTTGTTCCCGAAAGTTTAGTTCGGTGAAGTGGTTACCCACCTCCCCTCCCCCGCCATGGTGCTCGAGACCACGCTTCCCTCTCCGGGTACGCCTGCCGCCCCCGTCACGGCAGCGGCGGCGGCTTGGGTACCGGGCCATCGGGGGCCCTGCTGCCGGCAGAGTGGCCCAGACTGTTTCCTACTGACAGGCGGTATCTGTGTTTATCAGAGAGCCAGTGGTGCTGGCTGGCAAGCATCACTCGCACCTGTGACTTATTTAAAACAAAACCTGATCAGCTGGTAGTCATGGTTTGGCCCATTCAATCATTGCCATTCCCCAAGTATGAGTGACGTTGGGTTCACCATCTGAGCTTCTCAGAAGTCTTAACACGTTGGTCGGTTGGTGCTGCGATGTTGACTTGTTTAAACGTCTTACTCTTGCGTGACAGCAATCAGTAGGATGTCATGGAAATAGACTAGTCTTGGTTCGGCGTGTGCAGTTGCTAAACCTCAGTTCCCTTAAAAACATGACTCGTCAGTGGGCGTGGGAGAGTAATGCTTGGTACTGGTACTAGTAGTAGTGGTAGTCCGATCTTTTATTCACTGTCACTAATGCGCGACTTAATTAGGTCAATAAAGATGGTATTATCAAATCCGAAAACGCACCTGATTTGATTTTACATAATTAATTTAGATACTGGTACAAGTTTATTGTAAGTATTTGTTGCCACAAAACCCACATACAACTTTGTCGTCTAAGTTGTGTGATGCTAAGTCAATTTAAAAATAAAAGAATTAACTGTTGCTGCATAAGCCTTAGATAAAAGATTCACCCGGTACTTATAGTACACGGGTGAAGGACAACGTAGTGTAAATACAGGCGAAAATAGCTTTAGTATGGAACCTGAACTAGAAACTGGCTCCAGTATCAAATGGCTACTTATATCGGCACAGATTTGTTGAAATGGGAGAGAATGCACAAAGACAAGATGTCGGCCGCAGGCGCAGAACGCCGTCAATTTCACTTTTAAATCTTATTACACTAGATATTATATTATATTTTTCAACTCAACGGTAGCGGGCTAATAATAAAACATATGTAAAGAATAAATGTTGCTTCTTAGATTGTGAAATTAGGCTCTCAATTCTTTGACCCGCATTTTCGACAGCTTTTACATAGGGTTGGTTTGCACCCCTACTGCAGCAGTACGGGGTGAATCTTGTATAGATCTACATAAGCCTATGCCTAATGGAGTTTTCCATGTTTTGGCATGTTTGCCGAAAATAATTTTGCATGTTTGCACTTCTGATGTTCCCTGATCCCAACTATATTACTGTCATTAGAAATCTATTTATTGTGCTTTATTTAGACATTGTCAAGCTTTTCTATTAAATTTATTACTGCTAGATTAGAACGCGACTGTTTCCAAGATAGCCGGATTAATGCCTTCCTTAAGTTCTTATATATTAAAATTTTGGTTGACAAGCCACAAGGGTTTGCTGCTTTACCTGTATGCATGCCTACAGGTAAATATTATTATATATGTGTTGTGGGTCCCCATTACCTTGACAAAGACAACTCATTCATTACCTGAATCGATCCTCCTCTCAGTAAGTGTCGATTTGAGGGAGGAACGGGAGGTCTGTTGGGGGGGGGGGGGTCGTGTTGATTGACATGAGATACAGGTGTTCTGGTGCTAGAGGTATTACAAGTGGTAGTGACGGTGTCTGCGCCACCTGGTGGCCGTACAGGTTGGGCCTCACGCACTCCCACCCACCACCTGGTGCAGTGTACATACACCTAGTGGTGTTTTGTGGTAAGTGACTGGCAGCAGCTTGTGCTCATATCCACATGAAGGCGCGGCAACATTAAAAGCCAATCAGAGGCAATACGCTTCGGGCTCCGATATCGTTAGGACTGTCGCCGCGTATTGACATTGCAATCTACACGCCACTGATGACTGGGCTGCTGAGGGGAATTACAGATAACAAGCCTCTTTTAGATAAGACTATATATACACTGTAGATAGCAGTCTTTTGCTACAGAGCTGCATGTCCTGGGAATGTAAGCGTGTGGTTCTGTCATTGGCTGATGCCTTGGATCATGTAATGGCACGTGCCCTCAGTAACCTCACCACCATAGTAGTCCATACTCCTGCTGCTTTTCCCTCACAGTATCTATTTGTTCCACAGCCATGTTTAAAATGTAGCGGAGGCTTAAATAGCTAATGTGTTGAATGTACGTCATGTCAATTAATGCTAGTTTCATATCTTATGCTGTGTTTAAAAGAAAACCAATCTCTCTGCTCCTCATACTCCTAAAAATATTTATGGTTGATGCGTGGCCTGTCGTCCCCCCCCCCCCCCCCCCCTACTTTATATACAAGGTCCGCAAGGGGCCTGAAGTCTTGAATTTCATTAGCCCCATTTCAAGGCCGTGAAAAACCTTGAATTACAAATTAAACTGTCCTCACTGATCTAAATTGGCCTGAAATCGCCATTGTTATTTTCACCACCCCAAATCCAAATGAAAATAGTTTTGAGTTCCTTCTTCTTTAAAAAACAAAATAAAGCCTTGAAATCCATATCTTCACATGTGTACGGACGCACTGTATGCTTATAGAATATGTCGCTGTGGTTATTTGAATTACAAATCAAGTTGCTTCTGAATCAGCGGGATCCATCCGCACTGACTTAACTTGTTTTAAATAACTGCCTTTTCACACTACCCAGTTATAGCGCGTCCCCATTTTTGTGATGGGGGGGGGGGGGGGTGTTCTGGCGTTACCTGTTGAAACTCCCTTGGGCACGAGGGTCGGAATCTACCTTGCCTATCTGCAGCTAAACTCTTGCTCCAACCAACCCCCTCCCTCCCTCCCCGTGCCCCGCAACCATTACGGTGTGCCGCGGACCGTGACCTCGGCCCTTGCTGCTGACGACACCCCGCCCGTCAGCTTGTTTCCCTTCACCCCGGCCCAGGCTGTCTTATTGATAAATGTTTGCAGCCATAGAGAGGCACTGGACCTCATCGGCCCCCACCCCACAGCACCCCACCCGGAGTCATTTAGATTGTTGGGTTCCTACCATTGCACGGCTGTACTAGCCAGCACACACGTACATCTCCTTCATCCGAGCTATTCACCGGAACGCCTCCTTATTTTTTTTATGCTGATGTATTTTACTTTGCCAATTAACCTTTTTTTTTTTTTTAAATGGTCCCCTTTTTTTGTCCGCCTCCTTTAATGCCTGGGTAATAATATTTTTAGCCCATTTTGTTAGCTCTCAGTATATTGGATACCGGTTTGTGTTTTTTTTTAAACACATTTATCGCTCGGCTTTTTTTAATCAGCCGTATTAAAAAAAACACCAGAAAACCCCTCAAGGACCGACAGGCTGAGGCTGTTCTTCCAGTCTATTGGTAAACGGGTATTTCTTAACCAAATTGGTGACAAGGGCTGTAGTCGGTTTCCAAGATTGATGGGACCCTGGTAAGATTCTCCAAATGTGATAAATCCAAGCAACCTCTTACAAATCTACTGTCGTGTGCTTGTAACTAAATGTTGACAATTTGCGGACCTCGCGGGGGGGGGGGGGGGGGGGGTAATCGAAATGTATGTGATAAAGAGAGGCCGAACACAGTGGCGCTGGCGGTTCTCGTGCGGGCGTCACATGGGCGGATAACATCGCTCTTGACTTGACTTTACACAATGGCTTTTGACTTGACTTTACACAATGACTTTATGGTGGTGTTGGGTAAAGTCGAAGTCGGGGAGAGTGAGGTCGGGTAAAGTCAAGTTGGGTTATATATATAGTTTCTGCCGTGTCCAGTTTGGTTGCTATTTCCCCGTGCCGTCCGCGCGACGCACGCGTCCTGTCTGACACTAGCAATAGCATTCTTCCACTATCAGTCGAGTCTGTACTGGATTTAACCATTGCATGTCAAGCCTTATCCTTGGAGGCCACTCAGTTAATCTTTTACAATTTTATTTGTAGCTGCATTCATTCTTAAATACGGGAAGGTTAAATAAAAGAATTGTTAATATTGTATCGTTTTAGCTACATTCTAAGGACATTTGTGTATGCGCGCACGCGCACACAGTGATACACAGACACGTCAGTTTCGCCTGGGGTCTTGTCTTTCGTCTGGCTTGCTCGTTGCTATTTTGAACGGACTTGATATCGAAGGAGAACTGGTCTGCGTAACATTCTAGGCAACCGTCTTCCTTATATAACACTACTAGCTAGCCCATATGAGCGCTTTCAAATTCAAGTCGAGCTCAAGGATTACCCTTACCTACTGACAAAGGTCACTGTAGTTAGCGGCATCGAATTGGGAGTTCTTGGTAGCCTGAAATAAACCTTTTTTTAATCGCCGAATGCCGGACTAATTTCAGTATGAGCTATGTGATTATAACAATAGGGATTGGGTAGTATGTTTTATGCCTATATGGAATGGTTTCATTGTTGCCTTCCATTGATCAAGGGTCATTGATCATTGTTGCATAATCCAAAATCCACGACTACCTGTATCAGCAAGTCATGCCCATTATATTAATGTCTCCTCACAGGTATGATCATCAAATCACTGATATAGTCTAAAGGTAAATGGCTATTCTCCAGTCTACATGTGCAAAATAAGATCCCCACTATTTGAACCTACTACTGTCTATATTGTTCATACCATTGCATCGTCTCATCCATAAATAGTTCATATGCACTATAATTGTTAAGGTCGGAAGACCAGTGCCTCGGTGCTGAAAAAAGATGTTATTCAACTGGAATAAAAAAATTGTGGGGGGAAAAAAGGCTGGTAATAGTTTTTCGTAGGGCTCAGTTGCTAACAATACATGCTCCTAAGATGGTGAGGTCCGACGACTAATGTTAGCGTTTCTACGTCGTGGGGGGGGGGGGGGGGGGGGGGCTAATCACGACGCTATTGTTCACACTCTGTGTGGTTTCAATAAGCTGCATATATCCCACCCAGGACACAGTCAACAATAACTATTTGACTTACCACTCCCCAAAAACAAGGCAACATCATTAGCATTGTAACGTGGATACCAACAATGTGGTAGTTTCTGAGAACGACCCATATATTTTATTGCTAGTTTGATTTACAACTGCTGCTTAAAAAGTTATGTGTGTGTTTCCCCCCATGGAGATGGTATATTTTGCTCATGTCCCTGCCGGCTGATGCCATCTAGAAATAGTGTGTCCCATACACCCGATTGGCCGGAGGGATCCATGTGTGCCTGACAGGGTGGCTGAATGAGTAGCGTACCCGATTTCCTTCTGTCTCAAAGTAATGGCACATATTTATACTTATTGCTTCCTAGCATGGTGCTTGTCATTACTAGAAATGGGGCATTGAGTAGTCGAGTGAAGGAGACCCAATTGAACACGATTGAAATTACCCCTACTTAAAGACAAAATCTAACAAGAAAGTACTTTTTTTTATCTGACGTAGCTTTTGGTGCGGTGCTCATTCGGCCACAATCACCTCTTGCTGCCGGAAGCAAGTGGTGAATCTTGATGTGGTCCAATTTGTAAAATTGAGCAATTCTCTTTTGTTTTACTATCATTATACACATATTGTTCACTGATTTGCCTTTGCCTTGCTCTATATATGGTTTATTTCTGTGTAATGATAAAATTGTGTTCGTGGCTTTTTTGGGGGGAGGGGGGGGGGCAGTACTCATTATAAACATGGCCAACGGTATTGGGCCATTGTCCCTAGTAATAGTAGCCTAATGTATATGATTGTATTGTGGGGGGGGGGGGGGCAATACACCCAACATTACTGGAATAAGTCTGCCGTGGTTTGTGCTGCATTGATGTGCCGATTTTACACTGCAGGTGGTATGCATGGTCTTTTCACTGAAGTAAAACCAAAAAAACATTTAAGCCCTTTTGAGGGCGGTTGGTGTGTTTCCCCCGCCCCCCATTCGTAGTTTTACTAAATAAATTGTATGGATTAGTAATAAAACCTTTATATATATATAAATGTCTAATTTTATTTCCCCATGTCACGAATATATAATTGTGAGCTTTAATGAGTGTCTATTGGCACTTTATTGGTTATTTGCTTCTACGGGTAAAAACGGTGGGCTGAATAATAATAATAATATTAATAATACAAAATTAAAAACCGTTCTCGTCGTGAATGTGGCATATCCTGCCGACAGCGTAAAACAACCGCCAATCAAGCATTGATGTGTGGTAGTAGTATTTACCTCCACTTGTCATGAATATCAGTCTAGTTTTGGAGGCATTGGTTGCCCGTTCTGATGACGACTTGATTGGTTAATGCGCGTTGGTATCACCTCCGGCACTCGGGTACTCAGGATGTGAGTTGCATACTTAAGTAATACCAATGCTTACATTGGTCGACTTGGTTGTCCCGTGCTTTATTATTCCCTTCTTACCTACCGACCGTATCAGTTACCCTTTTAAATGGTTAATTATGGTTTGCTGCTCCTGGTATACTTTTTTTTTTTTAAATGGTTTTATTTTTAAAACGATTAAAAAAAAAATCTCTAGTGTTCCCCACATGATCTATATTGTCATCCTTTGTTCGTTTCGAAACTGGTCGACACGGTTGGATGCGTCACTACTTATGGATACGGCTTTAGTTTATGGTGTTACCAAATAACATAACAATATAAAGGAGGGGTTGGGGGCTCAGTTCAACTTGTGTCATTCATTTCTCATGAACACACCCTGGCGGTGTCTACGTGGGTGAGACACTGGCTGTCGTCGTGATAACGACCATATCATAACGGCACGGGTTTTCTTAGCAGGGTAATTTCGCTTTGATCGGCCAGGCAGGGCCCCCGCGCTGCACTTTGAGCTGGGAGTGCGGTGCGATTGTCTTCAGTCAAGCGTCCTTGCACCGAACGCCCAAAAGCCCCGATCCCGTGTTTTCTCAGCGTCCTTAGGTGACGGGGAGGGTGGTGGTAGAGTTGAGGGGAGGGGAGAGCGGGACGTAGCTCGGCCGGGAGAGTGTTCACCTGTGAAGGTGTCAGTCACCCTATCGATCCTGCTCAGGGGAACCCATTTGCAGCTTGGGCTATGTTCCGTTCCAACCAGTGGTTCATCAAAGGCTGTTGTATTTGCTGTCCCGTCTGTGGAAGTGCATATAAAAGACCCCTTGCAGCAGCTTATCATAAAAAGTAGCCTGTACGGCGGCAGCATGTTTCCTCCCAAGAAATGTCCGAGTGACCGTTTGTTCGATGTCCAATAGCCGATGATAGAAAAATCAATGCGCTCTAGAGGCGTCGTTAAATATAACAAGCTTTACATTATAGTTTTGGGGACGGTGGGGGGGGGGGGGGGGTGCGTCTGCGTAACCTCGAACCGCCTCAAGCGTGGAACCTGCATTTGGTGTGCGCGTCCCAGCACCGACCCCCCAACACACACACACACCCCCACACACTCCTCTTCTCCCTAATCACACTTCAAAGCCTCACTCGGTGTTGTGTCCCTGCGGCCTCTAGTGCTCTGGATAGTGGTTCGCCAACTATTTTTGGACCAGATTTGTGAAGGCCGCGTCATCTATTTTCTCGTTAGGTCAATGTGACCGGGTGTCGATACTAGTTTCACTTTATGGACAACGACAACCTGGGTATTGGATTTGGGTGGCGACATTTGGAGCCTAGTTTTATAGTAGAAGAATTAAAAAATAATAAACCTGTAGTGGTGGCGGTTAACCCATTCATCGCTCACCACCTCTACTCCCACACACATATTTTACTTGTCAAAATTGAGCTGTCCAATGATGATCTAGTATTCTCTACACTTAAGCTAAGATTCCATATATGTGGCATCCGAATGTCATATATGCGGTGTAGATATATGCCAACCCCCGACATTTGTTGGGGGTTTTCCCTCCAAATTTGTGAAGGAACAGTATTGTTTTCTATGTCATACGCAACAGTATTCGCATTCGCATGCCGCACTGTTCGGTCCATGGGTCGATCCATTCGCATTCGGACGTATGGAAGCACCACTATTCATTTACCTGCTTTTCGATTTTTATTCGCATGCCGCGTATAAGGAATCTTTGCTTTACACTGTTTCAAAGTAAAAACTCACAATTATTGGCTGCATCTGTGCCATTCTCTGTCGCGAGTATTGAGGTTTCTTTTTGTTGTTGTGGGTATTGGGTTGTTAGCCATATAATTGGAGCCCTAGATGGTTGGGTAGTGGGGATGGGAGTACCAAAAAGAAAAAAGCACCGGGAACTACATGATGTATTGCCTTTTGAAAATCATGGTAGGATGGGCAGTTTTCATTTTCATTTCTAAGAGTTTCAATTTTGGAAGTAAAATATTTTAACTAACCAGTGGCTACCCTCTTTTGCTGCAAATTGTCATTTATTCCACAGAAAATGTAAATACAATTAATACGATAGCCCGACGCATTTTTGAGTTAAAAAAAAAATTCAAGGACGGGCGGGGACGATCCCCATTTGTCTTGGGGGGGGGGGGGGGGCCCTAAAGGCTTGGCTGTGCTTGGGCTAGGTTTTAAAGTCGTGGTAGGTTCATTAACGTGAAATGGGCGAATTGTCATGATCAAAACGATAGTGCACGGTGGCCTGTTTGTTGTGGTTTATTAATAGCAAATTCCAGTTTCCTGTTTTAATTCTGTTGCTTGGCGACTGCGTTAGTTTGGACGGCATCGTCACGCTAACAATAGTCACGCCGCGTCTCTTTCCGCTCTCGACCCCCCCACCCCACACACACACCTCTAGCTTGTGTCGCGATGCGCCTGCAGCGAATCCCTGCGATTTGTTGACCCACTTGGGCGCATTTTTACGACAATGCCCGGGTGATATCGGCCTCTCATCGTTCCGTATTAAATAGCTAGTGTGTGTGTCATGTTTCGTGGGAGTCGCGTTGTGTTGTGTTGAATAGGTGGGGCATGCTTGTTTGTTGTTTTACGTCCTAGCAACATCTAAAGTCTTGGGGTTTACTCGACCGGGAACAAATTCCCGACCTTCCGCGAGCAAGGCACGCGCTGTGCCGATTAGGCCACCGCGCCCGCTGGTGAGGCATGTTGCGCCACCTAGTAATGGTGGGTTCGTGGCTGCATTTTAAAGGAGTGCTTTATTTAAGGTATCCAGGATTGAGAATTCTGGGGGATTGAGAATTCTGGCTCCTAGACTGACGAAATGTCACACCTGATTGATGTAAGTGTGTGAGGTTGGTGGTCTTAAGATCGGGAGTTCGGTTCCCGGCCAAGTCAAACCAATGACATAAAATTCACACTTGTCACTTCCTAGCCTGGTTCTGGGCATTAATAGGATAGTGCAAGGACTGGTTAGCTCAGTGTCTGGTCATGGTGCCAGTGGCCTGATTTCCCTGTTGGCAGCAAGCACTATACAATCGGCATGAGTGCAGTCACAAGTTGGTACCCACCACCCTGATATGACCTTAGATGTTGCCAGGACATAACACTCCAAACAACCAACCATTATTCAAGTTAAGTAACTGATTTTGATTGATGGGGACCTAGATATGTTGTGGAATTGTTTCTTTGTTTTGTTAGTTATATTATATTATGTTGATTGGTGTTATCATGTTTACTTATTTTTAAAGGATTACCTACGTGACATGTTTGAAGTGAAGGCATACAAGTTATAACAATACATTTGTGTGTGCACATTGAAATACTGAATATGGGCTTTGACCCGTTTCTAGTGTGGCAACACAATAAATGAACACCAAACTGTAATAACTGTTTGAGGACACCAGTATCAATATGTAGTATAACATCTAGGTTCTTTGTACAGTTTTGATGCTTTCATTGTATTAAACTGTCATACAATTCTATTCGAAGGCGCTTGTTATTATAAGGATATGGCAAGGACGGGTAGGCTTAGTGTCAGGTTAATGTGACTGGGTGGGATATCAGGTCATGGTGCTGGTGGCCTGATCTCCCAGTGGCGCAGCACTATAAAGTCATGAGTGCGCACTGTCACAAGTCGGTACCCTTCCAGATATGACCTTAGTTGTTGCTAGGACGAACACCAACAAACAAAGCACTGTCACAAGTCGGTGCACCTCCTGAGATACAACCCCACTATTCTATTCGTATGTGTCCAGGGCATTTCTTTTAGGCACTTGGCGTTGACACAGTTCGCGCTGTCAATTGTTTTGAGGGTGTGGGTTAGTTTGTGCTCAGTGCGCATGCCCGGGAGTGGGCGGCGTCTCTGTCCACCTCTATACAGTTGTTGGTATGCAGGAATCGTCTGTTGCCAAGCTGGAGGTCATGTGATCATGGCGCGGGTGGGTGGGGGTGCGTTAGTGGTGACCGGTTAGCGTCTTGGCCCACTTAGGAACGACTAACTGTACGCGCACTAGTGTTGCAGCACACCAGTGCTACCGCTGGTCTCCCACAGGCCTTTGTGTACACTGTGGAACTGTTAAAAGCTTGTTTATGCCTAGCATTAACCCGAGACCGGTCGTGGCTTCCGACCGTCTTCTAGCAACAAGAGCAGGATCGGGCGCAGGTCGGCCGTGTCGAGGCCGATTAAAGATGCCAGTCTCGTGCCGACTGTCGGCCCTGTTAGCTGTGTGTGTGTGGTGCGAGTCCATGTGCGTGCGTGTGGTATGTTTGTCTGTGTGTGTGTGGGGGGGGGGGGGGGGGGTAGCAGCTCTACAAACATTACCAATTGTCGGCTGGCCTGGAATTTTCTTAGGTCCTCATAGTTTCTCCAGTTCGGAAATAGAAGATTGGTCCCCTGTATTTAGCATGGAAGTTAGAAAGGTACGCTTGACCTCCCTTGCTCTCTACCTCACCCAGCTTAAAAGCGGCATGGTCCGTTCAAAGAGTCTTTGTTTTCTTACCCAGATTTGATTCTTCATATTTGTTGCATAGAATGAAATACTAATACTATGTCGATTTAATATAACTAGGTACCGGTAGCGCCCTGTAAAAGTCCAGGAATGGTGTTTTTTTCATCAATATTCACATGCTTGTAACTATTTCTGTATGTATATGATTTTGATGAAATTGCATAACCTAAAACATCAACATATGTTCTATCTGGTGTTGTTGAATTGAATATATAGTAAGTTTGTATTTAAGTAAACTCCAATTGTATGATGAGTGTATTTAGTGAATATTCCTTCATTACTGATGTAAATGAAAACAACTGTGAAAAAAGTTATCTTTAATTGGCTCACGCTTCCTTGCACTACATCTTAGAAAGTCATTGGTGGTACCAGAAGAAGCGCAATGACCTCAGCTTTCTAAGCATATAGGTTTGCCCGAGGTCAAATTTTGCAATTTAAATAATGTATTTCTAGACAATATTCATAGGAAGTTTAACCAATTGGTTAAGCTACACTGAACATTTAAAGGATCATTAAATTGATATATTTGGTTTTCCGACATTTTGTCTTTATATGTTCAATCAAAATTAAATATTTTCCTTTTTTTTTTATTATTAATATTGATATCAATAATATTTATTAGTCTCAGTGGATGGCTATAATACTGTGCCAAATATGAGGAAGCTTCAAAAGATCGTTTTGCTGCAATGAGCTTTCAAAGATTTGAATGTTGAAAAGATTTCACTTACAGCTGTTTAAATGCAAACAATTACTTTTTGACATTTTAGTATGCAAATATCTTTTGATTATCTGAATATAGATCTCTGAAAGAAAATAAGGTGGTGTTACACTTATGAATAGGTGGAACTATTTAGCATTTATTCAGTCTTATTTCAGTTTCCCAAGAAAATATCATGCTTTGAAAATGGCTATTTGGCCAAATCAGAATGATATTTTTGTTATGAATTGCACTTTTTTGACATTCTCTGATTACACTGAAAACACGAGGACATTTGTTTCAAGTCAGTATGTATGAAACACCATGAAAAAAAACTAAGTTTATCCTGAGCAAATGCATATGTTGATCGCTACAATGGACAAAGTTTTGTCCCATTTTACTTTATCACCTTTTGAGACAGTCTCGTATGTACGATGGAAATTGGTTAGCAGAACACCCCCCCCCCCCCCCACATCATTCAACTTTTTATTATGTTTGGTCAAAGTTCCACCTTCAATTCAAAATTAATACATTTTTATATATTTAATCTTTACAAATTATTATCTCCAGAACAATACTATATATAGCCCAACTGGTTTGGGATTTGGGTTTCTAATTTCACCATCTACAGGAAGGAATACAAATATTGGACCTTATTTATTTTGCTGCCAGTACCTAATATAACCGTTTACTGCTGAAGCCTATGTCCAAATTTCTACATGCACACCACAAAAAAGGTGTTTTCACTTCAAGTTAGTTATTTTCACTTCAAGTTAGTCATTTATAATACGTTACTAAGTTAATATATTCACCACAAAATTATCGGACTATGCAACTCTAGCCATCTGACTCCTCACCACGATCCAAATATCTAGTGTCTTCCAATGTGAAGACTGATTGGGGAATCAGTAAGAGCGCTGGCTTCCCGTGCGGAAGGTTGGGGATTAAAAAACCAGACGGAGTGACTTGTCACTACCTACCCTGGCGTTTGGCATTGCTAGGATAGGTCATATCTTTAGATGTTGCTTGGACATAAACCTCCAACCAACCCGATGTGCAGGCTACCTAATCAATGTGGTGGTGCTTGGTTTTTATTTTTATGCTGGTGCATATGAAGCGGTTCTAAATGCATGAACGGTCCAGACGGGATGGCCGAATGAGCTGAGCAAACGTCTCCCGTTTTTAGTGGATCGTGGTATTCGAACCCTTGTGGCAGTCAAGGCAATGACTTAAAAATTGACATTTGTCGCTTCCTAGCCAGCTCTAGGCATTTAGGATAGGGCAATTACTGGTTGCCTCAGTGTCAGGATAATGCGACTTGAGTTGGATATGTTGTGGTGCTGGCGGCCTGGTCTCCCAGTGGGTCAGCACTGTGAAGTCGCCATGAGTACACACTGTCATAATTCGGTACCCGTCCTGATATGAACTTTTAGATGTTGCCAGGACGTAAAACTCAACAACCAACCAACCAAATGCAGCGAAAGTAACGGAAGGGTCATTTTATCGTGGACACGGTTGGGTGGTTTCTGGGACGGCGGAATTTGACCTCTGGTCCAGTTGACCCACGTGACTTGTCGACAGTAGACTTGCTGTAGTCCTTATTGACCGCCGTTAGAGGGCGCAGTCAGTCGCCTCGGACGGCTTATGCATAAACCATGGTATTTGGGCGCATTGAGGTAACGAACCTGCGCCTACGTGTCTATTGAGGTCCGATCAAAGCAGAGCCTCTGCGCGCACACTACAGTACATACGCATTTCTTGACACCCGTCGCGTTGCCATGGCAACGGCCCAAGGCGTCCTGGGGCTCAGCCTGGTAAACACCCCCCCCCCCCCCATGTCAGCCTAGATTCCTGTGGCCCAGCTTTGGTGGTGTTGTGGCAGGGTCTCTTCTCACACTGGTGGGGTTTGACCTCAACACACCCTGGCCAGGAATGTGTAACAAATTTGGTGTCGCCAGGGTGACACATATCGCTCGGTGTTTTGTTACTCCTCCTTTCAGTTTTGTCATGATGGGAATCTCTTCTCTCTCCTCCCAACCAGTGGTCCACAACTGGTTCATCTAAGGCCGTAGTGATGCGCTGTCTTGTGCTTTTGCATGTTTGGTAGTTTTGATGGCAGTTAAGTCAAACCAATGACTTAAAAATTGATTATCGTCGCTTCCTAGCACTGCGCTTGGTATTATTAGGATAGGTCAAGGACTGGTTGGCTCAGTGTCAGGATAATGTGTCTGAGTGGGATATCAGGATAGTGGGATATCAGGTCACGGTGCTGACTGCTTGGTCTCCCAGTGGGGAAGCACTATAAAGTCGTCATGAGTACGCAGTCACAATTCCAAACAATCCTGATATGACCTTAGATGTTGCCAGGATATATAACTCCAATAACCAATCATCCGACGGTAGCTGTTTGCACCACATATTAGAGGTGTGTTGTATGTAGTTGAGCTAAATGTCGCTGTAAGGATGCTGTGTGAACTACGGTTGGTGGTCCGCTCTCCCCGTGGTGTTGTCACAGTCAGTATGTGCATGTAGGTTTGGTTAGTGGCGTTACTCTCGTACAGCGGGGCCCTTTGTTCCTGTTGCCGGAGGGACTCATTGTTTCGCCGAGGGGTGGGTCAGGTTGGTGACTGTTTACGTGATGAGCAGTGATAATACGCGCCGACTGATGCTATAGGTGTGGGTTTGCCTTACTTTCACCTTCACGGTATCCTCCCCGGCCCTCGGGCTGTCGACTTGAGGGCATGCCAGAATCTGACCACCAACAAGAATCTGACCCACTTTGGACTTTAGAATCACTCCCACAACGACGGGGCCGGGCGGGAGGTGTGTGTGTGTGTGTGTGTGTGGGTGGCCTAGTTTTAGTTTTTCTCTAAATCTGTTGGTGTTTTGGCACTGCAGTTGGAACACAGGACAAAGGTGCGGTGAACCAGTCTTCTTGCGTTCACATCCGGGGTATTTCCAGTTAACAATCTGCTGTGTGTAGGAGATTGGGGAGGGGGGGGGGGGAGGAAGGGGTCTCTCGTATGTCTACACACTAGTATTGTTCTCTAGGAACCATATGATAATGGTTTCACAATGTGCTCATAATAATGAGGCCGTGTGAACAGATTAACGGTGGGTCTGCATGAGTCGTTTATAGCAGTACAAATATTGGGGTGGACGATCATGCCACTTCAGTACATCCAGTTATCACCAGCACAGATTAGGCGTCACTGTGTCTGTGTCGTGGGTGTCTGCGACGCCATAGTGTGGCTGTGTCGTGGGGTGTGCGATGCCAGCGTGTGACTGTCGTGGACTGTGCGGCACTGTAGCTTGATTGTGTCGTGGGGTATGCGGCACTGTAGCTTGATTGTGTCGTGGGGTGTGCGACACTGCAGTGTGGTTGTGTCGTGGTGTGCCCGACGCCATCGTGTGACTGTGTCATGGTGTGTTTGACACTGTAGTCTGCGCTACACCGTAGTGTGGCTGTGTTGTGGTGTGCGCGGCACTGTAGTCTGCGCTACACCGTAGTGTGGCTGTGTTGGGGTGTGCGCGACACTGTAGTCTGCGCTACACCGTAGTGTGGCTGTGTTGGGGTGTGCGCGACACTGTAGTCTGCGCTACACCGTAGTGTGGCTGTGTCGTGGTGTGCGTGACACTGTGGTGTGCGCGACACTGTAGTCTGCGCTACACCGTAGTGTGGCTGTGTTGTGGTGTGCGCGGCACTGTAGTCTGCGCTACACCGTAGTGTGGCTGTGTTGTGGTGTGCGCGGCACTGTAGTCTGCGCTACACCGTAGTGTGGCTGTGTTGGGGTGTGCGCGACACTGTAGTCTGCGCTACACCGTAGTGTGGCTGTGTCGTGGTGTGCATGACACTGTGGTGTGCGTGGCACTGGTGTGCGCTACGCCGTAGTTTGGCTGTGTCGTGATGTGCGCTACACCGTAGCAGAGAGCGTGTATATAAACAGATGAGAGGGACAACTCCCATACTAGAGCATGTAACATCTGCCGACTGTGGCGCTCCAAGTGGTGGTTGTTGAACAGTATATGACACAGCTTTCAAACTGAAGGCATTGTCAATGGTCGTGTGCAATCTTCATCCAGAAAAAGTGAAATATCTCTAAAACTACACCACCTAGAAACAAACTGATTGGAATACACATAGAAAACATGTTTACCAACAAGATTATATTAAATTGATATGGTTAGGGTTCTGGATTTCTATTAATTTGGAATAAAACTGACGTTTTTCACTATGCGTACGGCAAACTCAAGGCATTGTCAATGGTCGTGTGCAATCTTCCTACAGAAAAAGTGAAATATCTCTAAAACTACACCAAATAGAAACAAGCCGCTTAGTACACATATAGAAAACATGTTTACCAACAAGATTATATTGAATTTATAAGGTTAGGGTTCTGGATTTCTATTAATTTTGAATAAAAACAAATGTTTTGCACTGAGCGTACCGGCAAACTCAAGGCTTGTTCAACACTAACCGCCAGGAACGCCACTGTAGCCTGTGTTACCGTTTTTCGCGGGAGTTGTCCCTCTCATCTGTTTATATACACGCTCTCTGACCGTAGTGTGGTGTGTGCGGCACCGTGGCTGTCAGGCAGCGCCGACTTGTTTGACACCCGTGACTTGTGCATAGTGACGCCGCTCATTTGTATCGCCTGGTATTTATTGACACTGACATGGAGGTCAAGTTGGTCAAGAGACGCTCTTAGCCCATTGCCGCCCCACCTGGCGGCGGCGGTAGTGAGTCGCTCTGCGCCTCCATGGGTTCGGCAGCCTGAGTCGAGGAGTGTCTGAGGGGTTTTCGGGGGGGGGGGGGGAGGGGGGGAGTTCGGCAGTAACCTTTAGCTCACATGTGGGATGCCACCGGGTCATGGCGATATGGGAAGGCTGCTTGTCACTTCCTAATATAGGTGATGGTTTGGAGAGTACGGCAAGCTTTGGTGGTGGTTGCCTCCATCTGAAAAGTGAAAATGGAGATTTGTGTCTAACTGTACTGTATTCTGTTCTACTGTACTCTGTTTTACTGTACTCTACTCCGCTTTCTTCCCGTATCTGCCGCTCGGTATCCAGGCCCGACAAGTGGAGGTGGCAATTTGTGTCTACTCGACTCTGTTCTAGTCTTACTTTACTCTTACTCTGTTCTACTCTACTTTCCCGGTATCTGCCTCTCGATATCCAGACCCGACTTGTGGAGCTCCCTCCCTCTTGACGTCCGAATTGCTCGGCTGTAGGTTGAGCAGCTCTTCGCTGATGATGAAGCAGCAGTTGGGAGGGGGGAGGGGCAAGGTGAGCTGCTCGCACCATGCCTCGTCCCAGCCACCCCGGCGCGAGCCCACACCGTGTGACCTACTTGGCTACTAACTCCTCGGCTCAGCTGCTCGGTTGGGGGGGGGGGGGGGAGGGTGCAGCGAAAGGTCACGTGAGATAAACTGCGGAACAGAAAGAAGTGTGGTTCAGATCCTGCTCTGGTCGAAAAGCCGATGGTTATGACCGCGGTTTGAAGCTAATCAAAATACAGCTGTGACTGGATTCGCCTTCTAATTCACGCGCTCACTAGTGGGGGGGGGGGGGGGGGCGGGGGGCCATGTTGGTGGGCCGGGGGGGGGTGGGGGGGGGCGGGGGCTGTGGTGGCGGCGGGGGCTGTGGTGGCGGCGGGTCAAATATGTCGCCAACTCAGCGTAAGAATAGGCTGGAGTCGATATTGTTTTGGGGAGTTTTCAGTCGCATTGGTGCGCTGAAGGCTGCAAATCTGCAGCACTGAATGGGCACCGCTGAAAGCAGCCCCATGTGGCTCTGTACCTGAATGCGTACTGCCTCTACTCTACCTCCGGCAATATTGTACTTGGCATGCTATCAACATTCAAGCCTTGGTAATAAAGTTGCATAGACCGATGGTTTTGAATTTCTGTATTTTTTCTGAGATGAATATATTATATCGATCACCAGTATCTACTTTACATTAGTTCAAAGTTACTTTTATTTTAAGTGGTAAACTTTTGAGATATTTTAGGTGCAAACATGGAAAATTATTTTTGGCATGCTTGCCAAAACTCTGCCACCATAGTCATCTGCAGTAACAGGTTGTGTTAAATTGACTCAGTATTGCCTTCTATGCCGAAACAGATGCTTAATAAGTGCATCAGTATCTAAGTTAGATATGTAAAATCAAATCTAGATAATTGGTTTGGTTTTGAAAATTTGATATTTCATCAGACTATGCAGCTATAATGACGCTGATAGAATATTCCCTCTCCTCCCCCTCTCCCTCCCGTGACGTACCATAATTGGATGAGAGTTACAAATGGCGCTGATCTTGCCCGTGGTAGAAACTTCTGACCGATGTGAGTGGTATGCATGGCTTTCATTGCCGCTAATGACGTAATATGACCACCATTCCTATTTTGGGCGAAAATCCAAGAACCCTGAGTATAGGAGGGCGCGGACATGCGCGTACTTAGCAACTATTCGAGGCGGTGAAAACAATGGCAGTCACCGCCTTGAAGTTGAAGTGAATGTAAATATTTAAACAAAAAGCACAAATCTAGTCACTGCTACGATCTATTTCTGTTACTTAGAACCATAAATATTCAATCGGGATTTGAAATTTTATTTAGGTGTATAACTTACTCAATAAGTGAAATTCGGTCAAATTAAAACCCTAAATCCGAGCAGTATTAAATCCGGCGGCATTATTGTGAATGCAAATAAAACAAACTGCACAAATCTATTCACTGCTACCATCTAATAATGTTATTTAAGAGCATAACTTACTGTAGGCCTAAGAGCTAGCTAGTTACTTGGTGTATATGTCAACATATAATATACATTTATATACAGGTAATGCTCGTTATAACTAGGACGTCGACGTAAAGATCCCAACACATATTATTTCCTCATGTATGTTCAATTACTGGAGGGATAAAATATATAACACATAGCACCCGCAACTAGGGCAGCTTGGAAGCGCAGCTAGAGCTTCAATGCATATCTAGATAAAAGAATCATCAGTAGTGGCAGGTCTAGACATGGGGATGTAGCAAGAGGAATCTGCTAACTAGATGAATGTTGGTGAAGGAGGAGGATGCCTAACCGGCTCGCCTGCATTTACCCACCATGCACCTCGTCGTGAAAGTGGGTCACTATTTGGGGGTGGGGTGGGGGCTACGCCACGCCCCTGGTGGTGAGGTTGGCGTCGGTCCTGGTGATGGGTGTCTGTCAGGGAGGGGGCGGGGAAGGGGTGGGGGTTGAGACGAGCAGCGCGAATGTCCCCGGTGTGTTCTCCACTGAGTGACTCGCGACTGTTGGATGTCTCGTCCCATCTTGTGTTTGTCTTCCATGCGGGGAATGTATTGCTGTGTCTGCTCAATTTCACTCACCTCCACAATCCTGCCTGTTCAACTGAAATTTATCTAAAGCCATACGGCTGAAGATTGTTAATATTCACAGATGAAAGATCTCCGCGATTTTTTTATTTTTTTATGTTCACCGATTACGTTGACAAAATGCCTATAAATATATATATGATAGGAATTAAGTAAATTTATTAGAATCTCTTATTGTTAATATCTATGGTGTTGACCTGCACCCCAAAGTTATTTTATTCATGTGTTCACTTCAAATATCTCCAAAGTTAAGCGATTTATACCTGATCTTTAATCTAAAGTATGGTAGACAATAATGATTATATCTATAATAATGGCAGAAACTAACCATTATGCGGCTTTAAAGCATTAAGTTGGATAGACAATGTTTTTGAGTTTCTGCTATACCGGGGGGGGGGGGTATGATTGAAGTGTTCAAATATCTCCATGGAATCTACAAGACAGGCAGCCCCCTTATCAGAGACTCCAACACCGGGACCAGAGGACACTCCCTGAAGCTGAGGAAGCGGTACTCCAGACTGGACCTGCGACACAACTTCAGCTTTAGGGTGGTTGACCTGTAGACTGACTTGCCGGAGAGTGTCGTAGCAGCGGAGTCGGTGTACTGTTTCAAGGCCCGACTGGATGCATACTGGTCAAGCATTATATATCTTGTAGGCAGTGACAGTTGCTACAATCCACCAAATCTGAAGAACTGTCTCGATTTCTATTAATTAAGAGTGGCTAACAGGTACAAGGCCTATTATAGCTGTATCCTTTGATTGTTGATAGATAAGCTACTTTTTAAAAGTGGTAATGTTGGAGACAATTTGAGTGAAAATATGCTACAAGATGTCGATATGCGAGACATCGACAGTCCGGCCTTGTGTTTCTACATAACACCCGATCCACCATTCTCTTCCAACTTGTATTTACATTTTTGTTTGCTTGCCTTGCAGAGATCAACAAAGTACGGGTTTCCCTATTTCACCTAAACTCCAACAAAGACTCACAGTTACTGCCAGATGCACAAGGACCCGTCGTCACATTATCGGAGAAACTATTCGTACCAGTCAAAGAACATCCAGATGTGAGTAGCAGCCTCTCGAAATTCTCCAAAGGGACCAACTTGCTAACCAATTTAAAAACATTCCTATATGGGTTTAAAAAAAAATAGTGCAGGAACGAAACAAAATAGTGCAGGATGAGTTTAGTTGCAATATTGAAAGTTGCATAGCCCGATGCTTTAGAGATCCTGCCTTTTAATATATGGCTATGCCCTACCATGGTTTGAAGTAATTTCAATATAAGTGGCTAATTTTGGAGTAAAAACATGCCAAATTAAAGTTGGCGTGCATATCAAAATTGGCACCATGCGTTTCCGCAGTAACAGGTTTAACAAATAGGATATTCGATGCAATGACAAGTACACCAGTATCTAATTGGATGAATCGTTATAATCTAACTTACTTTAGATCAACTTTTATTAGAAAGTGGGAATTTTTGGGACATTTTTTAAGTGAGAATTTGCTGTGGTTATTTTCACGTGCACTGAAATTCTGGTCAATATGGCTTTGTTTACTCGAGCATAGCATAGTAGCACCAAACTGCTATAAATGCTTAATAAGAACACCTGTATCTTAAGTAGGATATGTAGGGTTAAATCTAGTTATGTGTTTTTTTAAATATTATATATAGTTAGTATATGTATATACGTGTATAAATCATCGGTATGAGGTATTTTCCTATTATTATTATGATCCGTTATCGTCCATTAATGGACTCAGATTGATTTGCTGCGGCACATTCGCCTACGGTGGCACCGCCACCAGCAGTTCTTTGTACTTATTCCTCAGTCTTTGTATAGATCACTTGCTGCGAAAAGTGATCTATACAAATCTTAGCTCTTCTCCACCTCAGCTAGGATAAGTTTACATATATATAAACAATTTTATGCTTTCATCGGATTAAACCGTGTCAGTCGTTCGTAGTATTGGCGCGGAGTGTTTCAGACACTCCACAGTGAGTCTACAGCCTACAGTTGTCAGCCTAAGAAGCACCACCACCACAACCACCACCTCCTCAACCACTGCCCATATATATACATACATATACACAGAGACTCGCACTTCCCCTTCCGTGAAGCCGACGAGATCGTCGAATCGGTAAGAGCGCTATCTGGCTTCCCGTACGAGAGGTCGTGGGTTCGAATCCTGGCCGAGTCAAACCAATGACAAAATTTATAGCCTTCCTATCTCTCAGTGGGTCAGCACTGACTATAAAGTCACCATGAGTGCGCACTGTCAAATGTTGCCAAGGCCTAAAACCCCCAACAAACAAACTTACCTGGATTGTGCCGCCCTGTCCGCTAGGTGTGAGTGTAGTCGACTCCAGACCGAGGCTCAGTTCCGGTGCAGGCTGGTTTCTGCGATCACGAACACATTTGCTTTCTTTCTTCTCCCGCCCACAACGAAGACAATGTTTTCTCCTTTGCGAAGGACGATTTCTAGCTTGACCTCCCACGAACCCGAACCGCTCTAGTTTATTGGTCGGTAAACTCCGAAAACCGATTTCCATCAATGTGATGAATTTATTTACCGTACCCATAACAGTTAAGTGTATCAACACTTGTTTTCACCGCTGGCACACCTGTGTACAGTATTATATTTGCAGTATAGATCTGCCCCCCCGACACACACACCAGTCACCTTGGTGTGATATATATTTAATAATGTCAATGAATGGTCTGCACCTAATGTTGACACCTAGATGCATTTTTATAAGACGGGTTCTATATCCCGCCTCCCAAACAAAGGAAAACCCCATTAAAGGTATGTTTATAGATGTCTATGTACTTGGCATGAATCCCCCATTACTTTTTTTTCTGTCGTTCTTTTTGTTCTTTTCCACTGGGCGCCTCCGGTGGCGCGTCGTCGTGTCGCCGGTGCCTGTATATTGCGGTGCATTTATACATACATGATCCGCCCGAGGTAACCTGATAATAATAATAATAATAAAACATTTATATCGCGCCAGATCCAGCAAGCAGTTCTCAGGCGCTTTACATAACAAACAAATATACAGGAAAATAAATTTCACCTAGTTAAAAGCAGGTTTACCTTTTTTTAAAGCAACAACAGATTTACAATCAGTGATATATCCTGGCAGAGCATTCCACAGTCTCGGGGCAGCAATACTAAAAGCACAATCCCCAAAGCCTTTGCGTCTGCTCCGAGGAACTGCTAACTGGCTGGAGGCTGTGGAGCGCAGTGTTCAAACATTTGTTCTCTCCTGGAGCAGATCTCTCATATATTCTGGAGCCTGATCATGCAAGGCATGATATACAAGAAGCAGCACCTTGAAATCAATTATCTTCTCCAGGGATTTCAGCACAGGAGTGATGTGATCAATTTTCTTTGTACCCGTCAACAACCTGGCAGCTGCATTCTGTATACGTTGCAGTTTTGAAATACTTGACAGCAGCAGACCATACAAGAGAGCATTACAATAATCCAGGCGTGAACCAATGAAAGCATCAGTAACCTTCTCTAACGAGTAACCGGTCAGGGCATCCTTGATGGATCTGAGATGTCTCAGTTGCATAAATGATGCTCCACACACCGTCTTGATGTGATTAGACATCAAGAGTATTGTCAAAGATCACACCTGATAGCTTAGATAATGTTACACCCGCGGTGTACTGAACCCCACCCACCCGTCTGCTGTTACAACTTTACATGTGTGTGTGTGTGTGTGTGTCTGTCTGTCTGTTCGAACCCCGACCGAGTCAAACCAGTGACTGGACAACATCGATACTTGTCATTGCCTAACCTGGTGCTCTGTATTAATAGGGCGTGGGCATTGGCTGGTTTTGCTCAAAATGGGGATAATGTGAAATGTTTGGAAATGGAATATTTGGTCATTCCAATGGGGCAGCACTGTTCCGGATAAAGTCACCATGAGTGTGCACTGTCAAAAACTGGTGCCTGTCATGATATGACCTTAAATGTTGCAATGACGTTTAAAAAAACAACCACCACTTTTCTATTTTTAAATATTTTGGGTTTTTTTTCTCTCTGACCATTGAAACCACTAATCTTTCACTAATCCCCGAAAAGCCAGTTTGGTTCTTGTTCCTACTCCCTACGATCCTATTTTCTATCAGGTGCAGATCCAGCAAAATGATTAGACAATAGAATTCCCCCACACACTCACACTCACACAGTGATAACCTACGCACTGTCACAAGTCGGTACCTGTCCTGATGACCTGTGATGTTATTACGATGTAAAGCACCAACGAACCGTGATATGTATGTTGACCTTGCGTCGCGTACGAGAGAATAATGTCTTGCGGATGTCGTTTCATGTGAATAATGCTTAAACAAATAGCTGTTAGGAATCACTTTTATCAGGGAATATTGACATCTGACTTCCACCGTTGGCGTGTTTAGAAATGTCCATTCGGATAATGTGTGATTATGGTGCAAGACTTGCTTGAACCATGCGGGTTATTGGTGTAAAGTTCTGTATTTATCCGCCTGTTGTGTTGGTACGACGGTGGGGATGGCGCTCGGGGGGGGGGGGGGGGGGTATCCGAAGGGCCAAGGTTGAACTAAATGGAGCCAGCTGGCGGGGGTGGACCTGCCTTACCCTACTCGTGCAGCCGAACTGGAGTGTAGGCCGCCTCTCCTATAGAGGGCCTGTAATGACGTCACGAGGCAACTTTCGGTGGCCATATTGGATGACATGCGGAAGGCTGGCAACTGCCTGCACTGTGGTTATTTACGGATTTGTTGGTTTATTTGTCACTGTTTTGAGCGGTTTGGCTTCAGAAGTTGTTGCTAAAGTGCTGTAAGTAAGCACATTGGAGGTAAACTGTCCAGAACCTCCAACAACACAAGAAAGCTCTGTTTTACTGCATCTGCATGCATTCACAACATGGCTGGGGAAGGTGCTCGTAATCCAAGATGGCAGCCCGCTGACCGCTGATTGCTAAGTAATGACGTCACGTGCACTCCCTCAATTGGAACATTGTTTTCACCATTAGACAGTTTTGTGATAGAAAGCCCGAGCCTACACTTTTACCGACCCAAGGGATTTTTAACCTCCCACACCATATAGACATGGTATGAGAGCAACTGGCCTTTGATGACGCTGTATGTTATCCACAGCGGTGTTGACACATATATATTTTTATAAGATGGGTACGAGATATATTGACACTTGCTAAAACCTTCTTCTGCCATATTAAAATCCCGTGCAGAAGGGCCTAGGGTTAAACCCAGGATCGAGTCGAACCGAGGACATTACTTGGTTGTTGGCTTTATTAGAACTGGGACAGCTCAGTGTCAGAATAATATTACCCGAGTCATTATGCCAGCAACATGGTGCATCTGGGGTGAGTTGGGATCGGTTTGGGGGAGGGGGGGGGGGGGGTCAGTGCTATAGACTGATTTGCCGCGGGGTATGCGCACTATCCTGGAATTCGGGTTACTCGGAAATCCATATATCTTGCACGTTTTTATATAATATATATTATTCGCCATGAATATAATCTGTAATTGTATGTTGTATGTTGGTATCCACCTTGGTGTTAACCTCATTCATGTATATTATTCAACATGAATATAATCTTTAATGCCACTGGTAATCGTATGTTGGTATCCACCTTGGTGTTAACCTCATTCATGTATATTATTCACCATGAATATAATCTTTAATGGTACTGGTAATCACATGTTGGTATCCACCTTGATGTTAACCTCATTCATGTATATTATTCACCATGAATATAATCTTTAATGCCACTGGTATCATATGTTGGTATCCACCTTGGTGTTAACCTCATTCATGTATATTATTTACCATGAATATAATCTTTAATGGTACTGGTAATCACATGTTGGTATCCACATTGAAGTACGCTCCATAGTCCGATGAAAACATCAAATTTTCAAATTCAAAATAAGTATTAAGATTTGATTCTACATATCTAACTTAGATACTGATGCACTTATTAAACATCTGTCGCCACACAGAAGGGAAAATTGAAGCAGTTGAATAGAACCTGTCACTGCAGAAGCCTATGGTGTATTGGCAAGCTTGCCAAAATTAATTTTCCATGTTTGGAACAATTATTTCAAAAGTTAGGCGTTTAAAATCAAACTTACTTCAAACTAAAGTAAGGAAGATTATAACAATCAACCTAATCTATTTATCTCAGAAAATGACAAACTCATAACCGTCGGACTATGCAACTTTAACTTCAACTGTTGCTAGGACGTGACACCTCACAACCCCATATGGGCGTCATGCTGTGGTATCTGGGTGCTGCTCGACCTGGGAAGGTCGTGTGTGCCGTGAACTAACGGTGGTTCAATAACCCATTAAACTACCGTATTGAAGCACAGGAGAAGGGCAGCAGGGGGCGGGGGGAGGAGGGATTTGTTATTACTACTCACACCGCGTCTATTGTGAACCTGAGTGCATATCAAACAAGATGTCGCCCAAGTGCCCTTCCTCCCCCTCCCCCTCCCCCGGTCATCTCATACACCTTCCAGCTAATTGCCCGGTATCAGCGGAAACAATCTAGCTAGGCATGGTGTAGTAGATAAAAGATTCACCCGGTACACGGGTGAATACCAACGTAGTCTAAATTAAATACGGGCGAAAATAGCTTTAGTATGGAACAAGAAGTAAAATGCCTGGCTCCAGTGTCAAATGGTTACTTATATTGGCACAGATTTAGTGAAATGGGAGAGAATGCAAAAATCCAAGATGGCGGCCATAGAACGCTGTCGATTTCAATTTTAAATCGTATTAAACTAGCTATTTTATTATATTTTTCAACTCAAAGGTAGCGGGTAAATATGAAGACATCTACAAAGAATAAATGTTGCTTCTTAGATTGTGAAATTAGGCTCTCATTTCATTAACCCGCTTTTTCGACCGTTTTTATATAAGGCTGGTTTTCACCCCATCTACAAAGAATAAATGTTGCTTCTTAGATTGTGAAATTAGGCTCTCATTTCATTAACCCGCTTTTTCGACCGTTTTTATATAAGGCTGGTTTTCACCCGTGTACTGCGAGTACCGGGTGAATCCTTTATCTAAGGCATGGTGTCAGTAGTACTCCAACGGAACTCTTCTTGCTCACTCATTTCCCACTCACTCATTTCTCAATGCCTCCTCTTTCTACATCATTGTCAGCAACCCATTTTTTTCTTCCCCCCCCCCCCCCACCATTTCTTCTCCGTTGCTTTCCCTCTCGACGAGCCTGCTGCACAATTTTTTTTGTACTGATTTGTTGGTTTATTTGTCACTGTTTTGACCAGTTTGGCCTCAGAAGTTGTTGCCAAAGTGCTGTAAGTAAACACATCGGATGTAAACCACCCAAAACCTCCCAGAACACAAGAACACTCTGTTTTACTGCAGCTGCATGCATTCACAACATGGCATGTCTAGGGAGGGTGCTAGCAATCCAAGATGGCTGGCCGCTGACTGCTGAGTGATGAAGTCACGTGCACTCCCTCTATAGTGCACACGTGGCCGTGGCTGTGGCCGTCATGACGGGCCCGGCGAGGCAGGGCGGGGCACGGCCCGGCCCCGCCTGATTTATAGCCGTCACACAAGGTTATTTTGAAAGAAAATTCGCAGGGGAATGAAACGCAGATGTCTCCCCGGCGCCGAACGTAAGGGGATCCGGCGTGGGTTACGAGAACGGGACCCGCCTCAAGGGGGCCCGGGCGACACGGCAGCGCGGGGAGGGGAGGGGAAGGGAGCCCGAACTAACAACTGTTTGAACACAAGTCCCGAGACGCGAACGTGACATGGCGTCGCCAATTTACACTCCGGTGTAGGTTGTCGTGGTGACGTAATTAATGACCCGTAAATGTGTTGGACGCCGACTGGAACATGAAAAACATGAAGGAAAAACACAACAAAGTCGGTCCTCGTTAGGATGGGACGCGACTATTGCCGCACATTCGGGTCATGACTGCAGTTTGTGTGGTCTTGGGTGTATTTGATTATTGGGGCGCGATTTCATTTGATTGCGGAGACGCAGACGTTATTTGATTGCAGGGACAAGCCAGAAGCTTAGAATTATTAGGACACGGCAAGGACTGGTTAGCTAAGTGTCAGGATAATGTGACTGAGTGGGATATCCGGTCGTGGTGCTGGTGGCCTGGTCTCCCAGTGGGGCAGCACTATGAAGTTGCCATGAGTGTGCACTGTCACAAGTCGGTACCTGTCCTGATATGACCGTAGATGTTGCCAGGATGTAAAACTCCAATAACCTATCTACCCGATTGCAGGGATACGATGTCAGTTGGTGTGGTGGTTTGGTAATTTGGTGTGATGGTAGTTTCCGTTTAGATTGGAGATTAACGTTAGTTGTTGATCTTTGACGAGTGTTAGAAGCTATTGCCCGCGATTGTGGTTCCAGTCTGTGTTCACTTTTAACGTCTGTAGGCCCTACCTCCTGATGTAATACGCAAGGGTAGTGTGCTAGCGTGCAAGCTTCCTGTGCGGAAGCTCGGGAGTTTGAAATCTGACCGAGTGAAACCAATGATGCACATAATTAATACTTGTTGCTACCTAGACTGGCCCTTGGCATTACTATGATATGGTAAGGACTGGTTAGCTGAGTTAGACACTGTGACAGCGGGGAATCGTGTCAGGGTACTGGGGTCCTGTGTCTCAGTGGGGCAGCACTATGAAATTGCCATGAGTGCACTGTCACAAGTCGGTACCTGTCCTGACATGACCTTAGGTGTTGCCAGGACGTAAAACTACACCAACCAACTAACCGTAGATGTCAGTGTAAACCCATTCGCTCGCTCACTCATTCACTACTCATTCACTACTCATTCACTCACACTCTCTCCTCTCTCTCTCCCTCCACTCTCTCCCTCTCTCTCTCCCTCCCTCTCTCCACTCTCTCTCCACACTCTCCACTCACTCACTCTCCACACTCTCCACTCACTCACTCTCCACACTCTCCACTCACTCACTCTCCACTCTCTCCACTCACTCTCTCTCCACTCACTCTCTTCTCTCTTCTCTCGCGCTCTCCCTCTCCACTCTCTCACGCACACTCTCACCTCCCCCGGCTCGTGCGTGACCCGGTGCTGGCAGTGCCGACTGGGGGGTTTGTTGGTGCTGCAGCCCGCAGTGGGCGGTTAAACCGAGGAGGTGCCGCCGTGTGGGAAGGTAAGATCAGAAACACCAGCTGCCCGGAGAAGGTTACAATTACAAAGCGGTCATTAGACGGGCAGGCTTCGCGCCGCCCCCTCTAGTAACGTCACCGGCACTGCTGCCTTCCACGCGCCACCTAGCGGCAGCGTCTGTTTGACCTGTGATGCTGGCTACATGTGCATTCTATCATATATGAGGTGTTGTCTTGATGCTGTCAATATTGTTCAACCATGTCTGCTACTGGACCGTATAGCGGGAGTTGTGGGACGCTGTACTGCTATCCTTTAAGCTCGTCTGCGCCCTTATAGCGAGAGCTGTTGTAGCGTGTTGTCCTGGCCCTTCCTTATAGCGGGAGTTGTTGTAGGGCACTGTACTGCTACCCTCATATGTTCTGCCTGCAACTGGCCCTTATAGCGGGAGTTGTAGGGTGTTGTACTGCTACCCTCATTTCTACTGCCTACAACTGGCCCTTATCGCGGGTGTTGTACTGATACCCCCATTTGTACTGGCCCTTATATCGAGAGTTGTTGTAGGGCACTGTACTGCTACCCTCATTTGTACTGACTGCAACTGGCCCTTATAGCGGGAGTTGAAGGGCGTTGTACCCCCCATTTGTACTGGCCCTTATAGCGGGAGTTGTAGGGTGTTGTACTGATACCCCCATTTGTACTGGCCCTTATATCGGGAGTTGTAGGGCACTGTACTGCTACCCTCATTTGTACTGCCTGCAACTGGCCCTTATAGCGGGAGTTGAAAGGTGTTGTACTGATACCCTCATTTGTACTGGCCCTTATATCGGGAGTTGTTGTAGGGCACTGTATTGCTCCCGTTATTTGTAGTGCCTGCAACTGGCCCTTATAGCGGGAGTTGTAGGGTGTTGTACTGATACCCCCATTTGTACTGGCCCTTATATCGGGAGTTGTAGGGCACTGTACTGCTACCCTCATTTGTACTGCCTGCAACTGGCCCATATAGCGGAAGTTGAAAGGTGTTGTACTGATACCCTCAATTGTACTGGCCCTTATATCGGGAGTTGTTGTAGGGCACTGTATTGCTCCCGTTATTTGTAGTGCCTGCAACTGGCCCTTATAGCGGGAGTTGTAGGGTGTTGTACTGATACCCCCATGTATACTGGACTTTATTGTGGTAAGGCGATGTGTTGCTGCTTGGGTTGTGACGAAATCGATTCCAATGTTCTCACAGATTCATAACATTTTGTTGGCATCCTTAACAACCAATTGTTCACAATGTCCGACAACGTAAGGCCCCCCCCCCCCCCGCACCTCCCCAAACATCACTCACCAATCGCTGGGCAGATTGTCCAAGCCCACGGAGGTATTTAGGGTGGGGTGGGGGTGACGGAGGTGTTCATTCCACCAAGAGCTGGTTAGTTCTCACGCGTGGCTCTCAGGTGTCAGCAGCTCTGGTTCTCAGCTGACTGCAGGCAGGGAGGTCGTGTGAACGCTGCGTCCATCACTACGGTAGTAACGAGGCCTCTGGCCGCCTTAATTCTATGTACGGTAATCACAAGAACATTGTGGCGTAGGGAGGGAGCTGCTCTAATTTCGGCGTTGCCCTAGAGTACACTGGCTGCGCTGTCTATCTTGCAGCAGCACACACAGTAGTAAGGACGGTGGTTTGGGTGGGAATTGTCTCGTTTATATACGCTCAGCAAGATGCTCGTTCCTCTCTCGCCAGTTTGCCCTGCCCAGTCTTCTCCTTTTCCACTGTTTCTGGCTAATGGCCGCCTATTTCTGCTCCAGGTTTTTTTATATGCAGGGCCTGCCAAAGTCTTTAAAAGTTTTAAACTTCATTTGCCCCATTTCAAGACCTTGAATTTAAACCTATTTTGGGTAATTAGTCTTGAAAAGCCTTGAATTCCATTAAACTGTCCCCACTGATCTAGATTAGTCTGAAATTGGCATTGTTTTGCCCAGAAATCTAAAATGAAAATAATCACAATCCCGGGCAACAGCTTCTAACACTCGTCAAAGATCAACGAATAACCGCCTTGATATAGCCTTGAATCCCATATCTTCACATGTGTACAGCGCATGGATATGAATACTGTGGATTTGGTAGACGCAGATGAATAAATTCTAGTACTATGTTAGTCTGTTAGTCTAGCACCCTCTGGCTAGTTGTTGTAAATGTAAGTGATTAGCTGTGTTCAACATGGATACTTGACAATTTGGGTAGATTGGACACAGTGTTATGGCTGGGTGTAGAGTGCACTTGGGTTGTGTTGCGTTGTAAAAAGCACATTTTGAGTAACCATTATGTAGGTAGCTATGCTCTAATGTAGGATTTCCCTCTCAATGTTAGTTCTTGGTAAAGTCTAATCATTTAATATAGCATTTTAATGGGGTGTTTTTTTTAAGTCACCATTGGTGTGCTATTTATTACATCAAGCTGTGATCTAAAAGACTGCCTTGTAAATAGTGGATAATAAATGGGTTGGAAGTAGGTTAGAATAACGCCATTGTTCTTGCTCAGTTAGTCTAGTTTGGGGGCAGGTTGTAGTGTATTCTGTTTGTCCCACCTTGCCTTCCCCCCCACCGTCACTTTTTATTTTGGGCATGTGGCAGGGACTGGTGGGTGCAGTTTTGCTACATTCATCCATTTACATTTCATTTATCACAGTGAGAGGCGCAATTCCAACCAATAAAGCCATGGTATAAAATCAAAATAAAAGAACCTATCCCCGAGTTGCTGTATGTGGCGCTTTTCAACTTGGGAATACTCTATAGTGTAAGCCCATCATGACACTAGCACACACTCACTAATGTCTGCCGTGCAGTAGTATTCGCTCTTCAACTTGGGAATATCTTATAGTGTACGCCCATCTTGGCACTAGCAGGCACTCACTCATGCCTGCCTTGCAGTAGTATTCGCTCTTCAACTTGGGAATGTCTTATAGTGTACTCCGATCATGGCACTAGCAGTAGTAGCAGGCACTCACTAACGGCCGACTTAGCAGTATGTCTTGTTTTTCAACTCGGGAGTATCCTATAGTGTATGGCTATCCTGTCACACTTGCAGTAAGGTCTTCGTAACCGAGTGTGGTGCCTTGTGGTTGAGTGTCGGGTTCCCCGAGTTTTCGGCGTTTGTGTAATCTTGAGCAAGGACTTAGTGCATTTGCTCACCTTCTTTGCTTTACTGCGTCTCCAGTGAAAAACGACCGTTGTTTCTCCATGTCTCTGTGAAACAAACTTCAGCCTAACTAAGGTCACTAGTATTTACTAGTGTGTTCCCGATTTACTGCTGATTTAAACATGAATAACAGATATTATTTCAGACAGTCTGTTTTAAAATCTGCTCTGACCGTTATATATTACCGCATACGGTCATGGGGGGGGGGGGGGGGCTCTCCCTGGTGGTTATTGCAGAGGTCACTCGGTGCTAATGACCCTCTGTAGTGATTTCAGGAAGCACCAACCCCCACCTTCTGCCATATTAAAGTTGCATTGTCCGCTGGTTTTGAGCTTCTGTCATTTTCTAAGATAAATACATTAGGTTGATCGTTATGATGTACCTTACTTCAATTTGAAGTAGTTTTTATTTTAAATGGCTAACTTTCAAGATATTTAAAGTGTGAACATGGGAAATTAATTTTGGCAAGCACACCAAAACTCTTGACACCATAGGTATCTGCAGTAATCGGTTCTATTAAATTGCCCCAATAGTCTCTTCTATGTGGCCACAAATGTTTGATAAGTATTTAATTTAGATATGTAGAATCAGATCCTGATAAATTTGTTGTTGTGAAAATTTGATGTTTTCATTGGACTACGCAGCTTTAAGCTGTAGCTGCGACCCGGCATGCTGGGTCTCGGGTTCAATTCTCACTAAGCAGGGATGAAAGATCTCTGCGATTTCACGGATTTCCAGGATTTTTCCTGTAGCTATAAGTGTATATTAATACGTTGCCCCAGTCCTGATATGACCTTAGATGTTGCCAGGACGTAAGATTCCAACAACCAGCCAACCAATACGTTGTTTCACGCTGCAGCACCATCAGCGTATACTATTACGTGCTTCAAACGCTGCAGCACTATCAGCGTATACTACTAAAACGTGCTTCAAACAACGCATCACTATCAGCATATACTAATTTGTGCATCAAACACCACAGCACTAGCAGCGAATACTACTAATACGCGCTTCAAACGCCGCGGCACTAGCAGCATATATCAATATGGATGAAACCCGACTTCTGGGAGTTTTCAGCGATTCCCTTACAATGTCTAAGCCTATGGAAGAATATCAGCATTTCCGCTTTTTTTTCCCAGAGATCACTTTCATCCCTGACTAAGGGACCAGTGCGACTCTGAAAATACCCGTGGGTGTTTTTTGTTTGTTAATGTTATTTCTATACCAACATAATTACAAAAATGCTAATAAATGTATAGGTATTGGCATTAGAGGCGGTGTGCGAACCGGCGCTGGTTTAGTGGCGTGTTTGTCGCATTGATCATTGTGCTCCACTGGTCCGCAGCCAGTTAATAGCCCGCCAGATCTCGCTTCAACCCCCTCTCCCCCCACCACACACACATGCATGCGCACACTCTCCCCAGTCCTTCTTCCTGCTGGAGACCAGACGGGATGGCCGAATGAGTTGAGTGTCCGTTTCCCGTTTTGGTAGATCGTGGGATTCGAACCCTGGTCGAGTTAAACCAGTGGCTTATAAAATTAATACTTGTCGCTTCCAAGCCAGGTGCTCGGCATTATTAGGATATGGTAAGGACTGGTCGGCTCGGTATCAGGATAATGTGACTGGGATATCAGATCGTGGTGCTGGTGGCCTGGTCTCCCAATGGGGCAACATTGAATCGCCATGAGTGCACACTGTCACAAGTCGGTACCCGGCTTGATATGACCTTAGATGGTGCCTGGACAACTAACCTACTGCTGTCGCCGGCTGTGTGTAGGTCGTCCACAGGCCAATCTGCGCGCACACACACATTCCCAGAAATGTAGTCTGGGAGGGCGTTTGTGTGTGTGGGGAGGGGTCCATACTACAAACTGTTCGAGTTTGTAACGATGCCTGAGGACCCACAGGGTAGGTGTACGGTGGGAGTAGTATCAAAGATACTATACTACTATATTTGGTAGTATCCTAGATAAAAGATTCACCCGGTACGTGTAGTACACGGGTGAACGACAACGTAGTGTAAATACAGCCAAAAATAGCTTTCGTATGGAACAGGAAGTAGAATGCCTGCCACCGGTGTCAAATGGTTACTTATATTGGCACAGAGTTGGTGAAATGGGAGAGAATGCAAAAAGACAGGATGTTGGCCATAGAATGACATCAATTTCACTTTTAAATGTTAATAAACTAGATATTTTATTATATTTTTCAACTCAAAGGTAGCGGGGAAATAAGACATGTAAAGAATAATTGTTGCTTCTTAGATTGTGAAATTAGGCTTTCATTTCCCCGCATTTTCGACTTTTGATATAGGGTTGGTATTCACCCGTGTACTGCGAGTACCGGGTGATTCCTTTATCTAGTAGTATCCCTACTGTTGGGGTTGGGGGTGAGGGGGGGGTTAATGTCCCTACTACAATATTTCCTCACGCTGAATGAAGTGTAAACACATTTCTTCCCGCATATCCATCCATCCAAGATTAACGGAATCGGCTTTTAATGAGGGAGGATTCACCTTTTACGACAATCTTAATAAGTCTTATGCAGATCTATATTTAATCCGACATCACTTAACGTGAATTGTGAATTGCGCACCTGCCATGTACCCTACGTGAGCATCACTTCTGTATTAAACCACGTTAGGTTGTGCGGCTACAGCTACTACCCGCATTAACTATGCAGTAAAGCACACATTAACATTCATATGCATTTCCTTATGGCCAACTGTCTCCCTGACCTATTCATTCTCAGCGGCATACATAACCACTAACAGTCTAGGCTTAGTTATATAGGTGAAGGCCCTGTCACACCTCACCGGATTCGGGTAAGCAGACAGAAACCGAACAAAGTCTGGTTTGTGACCGTACAAGTTTTGAACATGCACAAAACTAGGAACGGATGCCGCCGGATTGATGTCTAAGGTTCTGGTCGGTTTGAGTATGTTTCGTCTGTTGGCTATCCGTTATATCCGCTTCATGTCCGTTCATCCAGCGGCCATTGACATGACAGCGCAACATTTTAATGCATTTTAATACTTATCACCACCGGACTAGACAATTCTGTCCGTTGCTTAATGAGGCGAGGTGTGACAGCCGCTTAACCATCCAGGAGTACCTAAATCATGTCTAATGGTGCTGTCACATTACGACGTTTCTCGCCGACGTGTCACTTTTTGGCGAAACGTCGGGAGATTTCTGGAAGCGTTACGCGCGCGTTGGTAATCTGTTGCTTTTTTGTTTGTTGTTTTACATCCTACCAACATTAAGGTCATCAGGACGGCGTGCCAAACTTTTTTTTTTTTTTCTCACAACGTCGGCCGCACGCTACCAATACGTTGCGCTGACGCCGAAAAGTTTTACGTTTTTCGACGATTAAAAGTGATTTTGCGCGTTGACGGCACACCGGCGAGATACGTCGTAGTGTGACAGGGCTATAACCCTTATATCTTATTGTTGTAACACCAGGGGTGTATACATCAGGAAATTTAAATTGTAAAAATTTCTGTCACGTGGCAGGAAGACTAGTGTTCCTGTGCTGGAAAATTAAACTTTGTTCCATTAATATTTTTTTTAAGCACCAGATATATTGATTGATTATCTATTGATTGATAGATAGATAATACAAAACAGTTGGCTTCCCACAATAAAATACCGCCCGCAGTGGTGTTCAGTAGGAATAGCGATCGTCTTCTCTGCTTCAACCCAGGAGTTCTTTTCTTTTGTTTAAATTGTGGGAATTTTATTTCCCTTGGCCACAACTATACAATTGTGAGCTTTTTAATTTAATTAGTGTCTATTGACACATAATTGATTGTATGCTTTTAAATGTAAAAGCGATGGTCTGAATAAACAGTTCTCGCTGTGGATATGGCCTATGCTGCCGACACGGCATAAAGCAACCACCAATCAAACAATAAATCTTTAAAATAGAAAACATCAGCTAAGCTTGTTCCCATCCAAGATTTGTAAGCAAAATACTGTAAATCCTGCGAACCAGGTAATTAATGACGATGGCGGGATCCTTGTGTCGCATTAAGATGGCCCACGTTGCTGATGTGACCCCCCGTCACCATGTCAACCGCACCTCATTTACCCATGAAGCCTCTCGGTACTAATTTACTCGCGATGCCGCTGTCACTCATTCCTATGGCTCACTCAGTCCTCTGCATTCTCCCCACCTTTGAATTAATATAGCAGTACTCTTATAACTAACATTCCTACGGGTTTAACTTTCTGAAGTGGTGTTCATCAACTTTGTGCAACTTGACGTTAAGGGAGAAATTATCAACCCAAATGTGAGATTAATTGGTGTGAAAGTTTGTTCAATGCAGTGAAAATAGGCGTCTGGGGAGATACAGTAAAACCTCTCTACCCGTCCTGATATGACCTTAGATGTTGCTAGGACGTGAAACAACAACACAACAAACAACTCTAAGCCGACCACCTCCATACTCCATAGACCAAACACTCTCCCCCCCCCCCCCCCCCCCCCCCACCCCCATATAGATCGCTTTAGTTGGGTACTAACAATACCATTGTAACCATATTCTAATTCCCTAAATGGACCACTTAGTCAAGGTCGGTCGATTTAGACGTTTTACTGTAGCGCTTCTAAAAAGTTGTGAGACAGCAGTTTGAATTGTTAAAGTAGAAATTGTAGATGGGGTTCCTGTGGCACCACGGTCACTATGGAATATAGTTGTGGAAAAAGTCCAGGTCGTAGGTGAGCATGTTTGTTGTTTTACGTCCTAGCAAGATCTACGGTCATATCAGGACGGGTACCGACTTGTGCAGTCCACACTCATGGCGACTGTAGTGCTGCCCCACTGGGAGACGAGGCCACCTGCACCATGACCTGATATCCCACTCAGTCATCTTATCCTGATACTGAGCCAACCAGCCCCAGCCCTAGCCCTAGCCCTATCCTAATAACGCCCGAGCGCCTGGCTAGGAAGCAACCAGTATAAATTTTAACGTCATTGGTTTGACAAGACATGGGTTCGAACCCACGATCCCATGGTCTACCAACACGGGAGACGAATGCTCTAACTCATTCGGCCATCCCGTCTGGTAGGTGAGCATGTAGATGGCGCTAGCGACGTGCGTCGGCTCATTTTGAAAGCACTGCGACCATTTTGATAGCACTGTTAGATAATACTGACTGGTATAACCGAAGTCACAGAGAGCAGTATCCCTGCCTTGTGTCGTGGTATCTAACCTCCGGAGAGTATAGCTTTCTTTGTCTTCTAATTAAGATGATCTGCGCCCACAAAGACTGGCCTTTCAGCTGTCCTTGGTGGTAACATAACCTACACCCTTCCCTTACTGTCTCCCCCCCCCCCCCTCCCCCTCCCCCCCTCTCCCTTTCCTTCTATTCGCTTTCCTCCGCTCCGCTCCCCTCAAGGACCCAGCTATCTGCCCTTGTCATGACCTCGTGCTACACAAGTTGGCAGTACTGATCGCCATACTGCGTCCGTGTCACGTGGTCGTCACTGCGCCCAGGTTACCGCCCCTGGCTACTCACTCCAACCCCCCCCCCCCCTCCCCTCCCCAGACCGGATGGTCGAATGAGTTGAGCGTCCGTCTCCTGTTTTGGGAGATGGTGGGTTCGAACCCTGGTCGAGTCAAACCAATGACTTAAAAATTGATAGTTGTCGCTTCCTAGCCAGACACTCTGCCTTATTAGTAGGTACAGGCAGCGAAATTTTAAAATATGCAGATGGTACAATATTGTTATTCCTTCCTGTAGACGTTGAATTTACAAACCCAAATCCAAAAATAGTTAGGCTATATATATTATTGTTTTTGAGATAAGCAATTTAAAAGAATTAATATGTAAAAATGTATTAATTTCCAATTAAAAGTGGAACTTTGACCAAGTATAATAACAAATGGAACCATGTCAGGTGTTTTCTGCTAACCAATTTCCATTGTACATATATAAAGGAATTTAAACTACCAATTGCTAAATCAGTTCGTCAAGCAGATTTTTAATAAGACGATGTCAAAAAGTGCAATTCGTAACAAAAAAATCTTTCTCATTTGGCCAAATAGCCATTTTCAAAGCATGGTATTTTTTTTGAAAAACTGGAACAATACTGAATAAATGCAAAATAGTTCACATATTCTTAACAGTGTAATAGTCTATTTTTTTCCAGACCTCTATCTGCAGAGATTCAAAAGATATTTGCATCCAAAAATTTGAAAAAGTGTAATTGTTTGCATGTAAACAGCATCTGTAAGTGAAATTTGTATAATTTTCCTATCTTTGAAAGCTCATTGCAGCTAAACAACCTCTCAGATTTGGCACAGTATTACAATAAGCATTCCCTGAGACTAATAGATATTATGTATATCAATATTATATCCAAAAATATGGAAAATATTGAATCTTGATTGAAAATATAAAGATAAATTGTTAGAAAACCAAATATATTAATTTGATAAATCTTTAAATGTTGATTGTAGCTTAAACAATTGGTGTATCATCCTATAAATTGACAGTGCATATCATCTGGTGGTAATACACATTATCGTTTTAATATTCAATCTAGAAATACAAAATGTGCATTTTGATTGCATATACAAAAGAAAAGTGTACAAAATCAAAAATATAAATTTGTTCATCAAGCTTTGAACACTCACTGTGGCTTATCTAATAGTTGGATCTCCTTCAAATTTTGCACACATAGCATATGGAACTACTGCATGTTAGCTATACCACAGATTTAAACTAAAAATATGAAAAGCTGTATTTTGATTGCAAATACAGATTAAAAGTGTATCAAACCAAAAATATTGATTTAAATAAATCTTTAAATATTCACTGTACCTAAAGCAATGGTTGGATCTTCCCCAAATTTGGTAGAATATTAGATTATATATTTTGTGATATAACTCAATAGACATCAATGTAAAATACATGTTTCTACATGGGTGTCATCATTGTGAAACTAGTATGGTCAGCAAAGGCCCAAACAGGTTGGTTGGTGTCAATATTCTGCCTGCGCCTCCTTGGAATACATGGCACTATAGTAAGATTGGTATCAATAGAAAGGTAATTAAATTGTCTTTCTATCCATACCAAATCTTATTAGGTTTAAAATATTTTTTAATTCAGTAGATGGGCTTTAAACTCTCAAAATTATTTAAATTGCAGAATTTGACCTGATTGACCTTTTTGACCTAGGGCAAACCATATATGGTTAGAAAGCTGAGGTCATTGCGCTTCTTCTGGTACCATCCATGCCTTTCTACGAGGTAGTGCAAGGAAGCGCAAGCCCATTAAAGATTAGCCTGTTTTCGCAGTCGTTTTCATTTACATCAGTAATGAAGGAATATTCACTAAATACACTCATCATACAAATGGAGTTTACTTAAATACAAACTTACTATATATTCTATCCAACAACACCATCAGATAGAACATATGTTGATGTTCTAGGTTATGTAATTTCATCTAAATCATATACATACAGAAATAGTTACAAGCATATGAATATTGATGAAAAAAGCACCATTCCTGCACTTTTAATGGGCGCTGCCGGTACCTATTATTAGGATATGGCAAGGACCGGTTGGCTCAATGTCAGCATAATGTGACTGAGTGAGATATCAGGTCATGGTGCTGGCGGCCTCGTCTCCCAGTGGGGAAGGACTGTAAAGTTGCAAAATGTGTGCACTGTCACAAGTTGGTATCCATTCTGATATGACCTTAGATGTTGCTAGGACGTGAAACAACAAACAAATCCTCTTCCCCCCCCCCCCCCCCTTACACTTACCAGCCCCACCCATACCCCCTTAACACTGGGCTCATAATTCATGTTATTATTGACTGAGCGTGGATCGAGTTTTTGTGGAGGCCCCCGTTGGCCTACTGGGGCCGACTGACGTCCTCTACCGTCCTCTAACGTCCTACAACAGTAAGACGCCCCCAGGGGGAGATGGGGGAGGGGGGGGGGCTGGTAATGACGCTGGTACAGTCGCTCAGAATGGCGCAGTTTCCAATAACTTGTACTTTTCGGGTAGTGGGAATGGGGCTTCTAAAAAAAGTATTGTACCGATATTGGTTCAGGTATACATTTTTGACACTTGGGAAAATAATAATGGCGGACATGTTTTGCATAATAGCCTGCGTTCTAGGTGTGTATGGACGTATATGGGGGGGGGGGGGGGGGAGTCTTATGGTGTGATCGGGCAAAATATGAATAGGTTGGTTGGGTCGGAGTGAGCTGCTCTGCACTTCTCTGCTCTGCTATAATAGATAGTGCAATACTGCCTATAGGCACATCGGCTCGTCGATGTGACGGTGGGTTTTTGGAAGTTAATCTCAATTGAATGCATTTGAAGTCGTTGTTTTTGGAGTTCCTGATATTTTCCCTCTGTTCCCTCCTCCCCAGGGTGGGACAGTAACTTTTTTCCCCCACTTGCCCAATCGGGCTAGTGACTGAATTGTTATACTTGCCTGAGTGGCAAAACTACTTGCCCAATTCAAGTCAGCCAATTGAAAGATCATAAAAATGACAACTTTCAAGTCACTGAGAACTTCACCAGCCTGTGAAGTCCTTACTGTCCCACCCTGCGTCCCCCCCCCCCCCCCCCCCCCCCCCCCTTCCTCACCTGGTTGTAGCCTCCATCAGTTGCTTGATTACACCACTACTGCGGGCCCCCTACTCGTTGCGCTCTAACGTTGGATTCTGCGGCAGTCCGTAACTAACGTGTAATCAGGGTTCCGCGGATCCTTAAAAAGTCTTGAATTGATTGGTCCATTTTCAACGCATTGAAAAGCCTTAAATATGGTAACTTTTCTGTGAATGGTCTTAAAAAGGTGGATGGATTTCTATTATTAGGATTTTCGTTTAACAAAAGTTGGCAGGTATGCATTAATAGGATAGGGCAAGGACTGGTTTGCTGTGTCAGGGTAATGTGACTGAGTGGGATAGCGGGTCATGCTGGCCTGATTTTCCAGTGGGGCAGCACAATAAAGTTGCCATGAGTGCGCAGTCACAAGTCGGTACCCATCCTGATATGACCTGAGATGTTGGCAGGACATAAAACTCCAACTGGCAGCACCGGGGTCGGGGTAGGGGGCGCTGATGCAAGGAACCAGTGCAGTTTGCATTGACCTAACCGGCCCAGTCAAATCAAAGACGATAAAAAGGAGTGCATTTTGCTTCATTACTGACCATCAAGACTAGCTACAAAGGAATGTTAATCTACCCTGCTTAATAAAGGAATATATTAATGTGTGTATGTACATGTATAGTATATGTATGCTGCTAGATTTTAGACATGCTGGCACAATCAAAGTTGCTGCCATATCCTGAAAGTTAATATCGATCCCTGTAGTTCTCACCTCCAACCAAGGATCCTTTTCACAAAGCCAAACGTGTGTAGTTGATGAATTCAGTTGACAATGCATTGGCAGCTCTTCTGAACTATTATTGACATGGCTATGTTAATAACAGTACGCCTTAACCCAAGCCTAGTCTAGATGGTGTAACCATGGCGACGTCTAGGCTCGTGTAAGCATCGCCCCCCTCACTTGTACATATTATTTAATTTAGACAATAGCAATCACATTTAGAATCCATGTGACTGCCTTCTCAGCTGCGTTGATTGGCCGGCAATTTATGGAACGCCTAACTCTACATCTGAGGGCATTGTCATGGCAACCACCTGTGTTGTCGAGGCAAGATGGAGCAATGCATGATGTATATCACTCCAGTTGAGGAGGGGTAAAATTAATGTCTTAGCTTTAATTTCGCTTATTTTGACTATCGTAATATTGATATAAATATGGCATTCATTTGCTGATTTTGCATACGATTCACCTACTGTTTTCTAGGACATGAACCCCATCCCCAGTTTGCTGTAGATATCAATGCATTACAACTTGGTGTATCTACCTGGTGTGTGTTGTGTTATACCTGTCGTCTCCTAAATTAACCGGTCTATTTGTGCTTTGTTGCAGTTTAACTTTGTCGGTCGGATATTAGGGCCTCGTGGAATGACCGCAAAACAGTTAGAACAAGACACAGGATGCAAAATCATGGTACGAGGAAAGGGATCGATGCGGGACAAGAAGAAGGTAAGGCTGCATTTGTCTGGCACCTCAATGTGGCGCCGCGCCGGCTCTCCCCTACGCGGCGCCACTGCGCACACCCATCGTAACACCACCCTACTCCCTCCCCACTCCACACCGCCAACGCTCGGCCGCCAAAGAATCCACCACCCCCGACCACGTCAAACCAATGACTTACGAAATTGATACTTCTAGCTTGTGCTCGGCATGGACTGGTTAGCTCAGTATCAGGATAATGTGACTGAGTGGGATATTAGGGGTCATGGTGCCGGTGGCTTGGTCTCCCAGTAGGGCAGCACTATGAAGTTGTTGCCGGTCCTGATATGACCTGGGATGTTGCTAAGACGTAACCCGCGCCCCAACACGCAAATATAGTGCCTCTTTTCTCTGTCTACCTTTTGGTGTCTCGCGTGGAGTTCGGTTCCCGGTTGAGTCAAGCCAATGACTTATAAAAATTCATACTTGTCGCTTCCTAGCCTGCCGCTGGGCATTAATAGGATAGGACAATGACTGGTTAGCTCAGTGTCGGGCTAATATGTCTGAGTGGGATATCGGTTCATGGTGTCAGCGGCCTGATTTCCCAGCACTATGAAGTCATGCGTGCACACTGTCACAATTTGGTACCCGTCCTGATATGACCTTGGATGTTACCAGGATGTAAAACTCCACCAACCAACCTTTTGGCACTTGTTTGCTATCTTTTGTTGGCTAAGTTTGGAGCAGCAGCTGGTGTGGTTTCCAGTTAGGAGCAGCTTGTTTCTGTATTTGTCGTCCCATGTCATCAAACGCATGGTTATAATTCAGTGTTGATGTGATTCTAGCGTTGCCATGGCCATTTTGTTTATTAGTCTTAAGCTAAGATTCCATATATGTGGCAATCATATGCGCATTCGCACCGATCGGTCCATTGAGCGGTCCACTTTGCCATCCACACATTCACAACCATACATATGGAAGCCCACCATGCTTTTCCATTATATTTTTTGCATTCGCATACAGCGTATATGGAATCTTAGCTTTAGTATGCAATAAGTGTGTTAATTGGACATTTTTAAGATGCATTGCTGTAGCCTGCAGTTGGTGTTGCAATCTACATATGAGCGGTGATGTAGATTATGTAAGTTGTAGAGCGTTGTACCTGGTATCGGACACTGCAGGTGGCTTGTTATGCAGCAGTTGACATCGTCAGGCAGATGTATATGCTTATTGTGGGACTGGTGTATGGCTTGCATTATGGGTAATGGGAGTAAGGGAAGTGTTCTTTCATTCTCGCTGAGACGACGGACGTAGGGGGGGGGGGGGCTTGGATGACTGGGGCATGGTAGGGGTGGGGGTGTAACAATGCGAGGTGACTAGGAGCTGTATGTTACATTGTAGGACTCTGAATGGGGCGTGTTTTCGAGTTATATTTAGGGCGTTGTGAGATGTGTTTTTTAAAGTGACATTTACATTCATTTGTTGCTGTAGTGATTTGTGTAAGGCCTTGTAGGTCTGCCATCATTGGCCCTGATGGATGGGCGGTTGAGTGAGTTAGTAAGAGACCGAGGTGGCAGTGTGTGTGTCGGTGAGTTGCGACTGCGGGGCTGTGTCTGAGTGAGGTGGCAGTGTGTGTGGGTGAGTTGCTAGTCCGGGGCAGTGTGTCCCACACAGTGGCAGGGTTGGGCAGTGTGTATGGGTGAGTTGCTAGTGCGGGGTAGTGTGCCCCCACACAATGGCAGGCGAGCCAGGTGTGTCTTGAGTGAGTTGGCAGTGTGCGTGGGTGAGTTGCTAGTGCGCGTGGGTGAGTTGCCAGTTCGGGGCAGTGTGCCTCCACACAATGGCATGTCTGGCCATGTGTGTGTGTCTGAGTGAGGTGGCAGTGTGCATGGGTGAGTTGCCAGTTTGGGGCAGTGTGCCTCCACGCAATGGCATGTCTGACCATGTGTGTCTGAGTGAGGTGGCAGTGTGCGTGGGTGACTTGCCAGTGCCGGGCAGGGTGCCTCCACGCAATAGCAGGTCTGGCCATGTGTGTCTGAGTGAGGTGGCAGTGTGCGTGGGTGAGTTGCCAGTTTGGGGCAGTGTGCCTCCACGCAATGGCATGTCTGGCCATGTATGTCTGAGTGAGGTGGCAGTGTGCGTGGGTGAGTTGCCAGTGCCGGGCAGGGTGCCTCCATGCAATAGCAGGTCTGGCCATGTGTGTCTGAGTGAGGTGGCAGTGTGCGTGGGTGAGTTGCCAGTGTCTTGAGTGAGGTGGCAGTGTGTCGCAGAGTTGGCAGTGCGGGGCAGTGCGTCCCGGTGACACCCCGACCGACACCCGTCCCTCGGGGAGCAGGGTGCTACAGCAGCGTTGTGGAACTTGACGCGACTTTGTGCGACCATCTGCAGACACAACACAGTCTGAGTGTTTGAGAAACACGGCCCGACGTCGTCGCCCGCCGCCAGGGGGCCGACGTTCACTTAGAGGGACTCCCTGAAGGGGTTTATACACACAGCACCATCCTCGGCTGTCTGACCTCTAGGAAAATGGGAGTCTTTAGGTGCGCCATTACCTCTGGTCAGATGGTGATCAGATCTTGGTCAGATGGTGATCAGATCTTGGTCAGATCGTGATAAGGGTTGGCGGCGGTGGTATTAAATTTTTTTTTTATTAATATAAATAATCTGTTAGTGATCGTTTGTTTATTTTGCTCATAACGGGTAAGGGCAGGGAGAAGGAGAAACCATTTTGCTTTAGCAAGTTTTTTGGGGGTGTTTTTTTTTTATTGGGGGGGGGGGGTATTTTGAAATTGCACATTCTGCTAAGCTAATTTGGGACACGGCAGAGTACTTTCTATAATTGTAATACTTATACTTTCCTCTTCTGTTTATAGTTAGGTGTAATAAGCCTGATCACTCTCACAGCAGAGAACTAAATGGAGAGCGGCAGTCAAGTAATGAAAGCATTCTTTGTCGCATCGCGACCGACAGCATGATGATGTAATAGCCTGTTAGCGTGTAGGATCTGTGATAATTATAGTGGTCATGCGGCGAGGATGATCTGTGATAATTATAGTGGTCATGCGGCGAGGACTGACTCTACCAACTGTCGTTTTTGGGTGTCCCCCCCCCCCCCCCCCTAAATCGGGGGCGGGGGGCGGGTTGTCCTGTGTGTAGGTATGTAGCCTTGTTCTGTTCACTTGTCCGTGACCGTCACTGACCTTCACTGACCTTACCCTGCTCCGGTAGCGTGACTCCGGACTGATGCATGGCCAATATGAGGTTCTCAGTCGGTCATGCTCCACCGAGCACGGCCAACAGCATCACATGCGCTAAAATGGCCGTTTTGGACGCCTCAGTGAACCCCCCGGCAATGTGCTGGGGGGTAGGGGTGGGGTAGGTGGTGTTATTGTGGGGTGCGAGTAGATTTATTATCAGGCGTTATTGTGATGGAGGTGTCGGGTGCACAAAGGTCATGAGGTTAGCACAGTCACATGGTGCACTCCCACACTGCACGGTCCTCACACTGTGGGTTGCACGCACAGCCAAGTCGATTTGTCTACAGATTATTAAATGGCTGAATTATTTGTTGCACTCACGTGGTGCACTGTCCTCACTGTGGGTTGCACGCACAGCCAACAGTCAACAGTAAATTTGTCTACATATTATTAAATGGATGAATTATTTGTTGTACTCACATCGCGCACTCCCACACTGCACGGTCCTCACACCGTGGGTTGCACGCACGGCCAACAGTCGATTTGTCTACAAATTATTAAATGGATGAATTATTTGTTGTACACACATCGCGCACTCCCACACTGCACGGTCCTCACACCGTGGGTTGCACGCACAGCCAACAGTCGATTTGTCTACAAATTATTAAATGGATGAATTATTTGGTGTACTCACGCGGCGCACTCCCACACTACACGGTCCTCGCACTGTGGGTTGCACGCACATCCAACAGTCGATTTGTCTACAGATTACCAAATGCATTAATTAGTTGTCCCACTCACATGGTGCACTCCCACACTATGACTGCACAGGTCCTCGCACTGTGGGTTGCACCCAGAGCCAACAGTTTAAATGGTTTATTTGTCCGAAGGGTTAAACGTATCAGCTCTGGCTGCTAATTTCGATAAGTCTAATCTGCTAGATGCGGAGAACTGGGCACTTCATTTACACATGAGTGTCTTACTTATACAATGATTGTACCTGTAAACTGAATAATTTAAAGGAAACCAAGAAAAGGAAAAGACGGCCGAATCGGTAGAGGGAAGGCTTCCCATGTGGAAGGTCGGGAGTTCCAATCCCGATAGAGTCAATCCAGTGACTTTCAAAATTGATATTTGTCGCTTCCTAGCCTGGCGCTCGGCATTAATATGATAGGGAAAGGACTGGTTAGAACAGTGTCAGGATAATGTGACTTGGGTGGTGTATCAGGTCATGGTGCTCCCAGTGGGGCAGTACTAACGTTGCCATAAGTGCACACTGTTACAAGTCGGGACCCGTCCTGATGACTTGAGGCGCTGCTAGGAGGTGCGTGTGTGTGTGGGGGGGGGGGGGCGGAGTCAGTGATACATTTTGTATGGTGTGTGTGTGTGGGAGGGGGGGGAGCAACCTGAGCACGGGCGCTCAAAAGTTCCTGGTCGACGTGTACTCGTGTGCCCTCCGCTGCGGCTCTCACCCGGGTGTGCGCCGGTTGGTGCCGCCTTCTCGCGCAGTGAATTATGGGCGCGCATATAATCCCGGGCGACGAATTTAACCACCCGCCACCACTCGCCCCACCCTGCGCAATAGGCAGAACGGCCTTAGGATGTGTAAAACCCCAGTCACACGAGGCCTGCGTTCGTTTCCGATCAATTCGCGATGTCAAAACGTCCTCCTTGCGCCCTCCTTACGCCCTCATTGAGTCCTGGCGCCGCGAAATCGCCAACCTCCCGGTGCCCATTTCGGAAATTTTGGGCGCAAGGAGGTTGTTGCTGCTGCACATGCAACCTCCTTGCGCCCTGTTCCGGCGGCGCCATTCAAAATGGTTGGCGCCCTGGCGCCGCCTTGGGTTGGTGGTAACACATGCGATGCTGCAGTCACCATGTGGTCGGCGCCGACATGGCGCCTAAAACGTGTTTGAATCAATGTATCCAATGGAACGCTGGGTGGTTGGCGTCCTTGTGGGCGTAGGGAGGTTGGCGGCGAACGCTGTCTCTCGTGTGACTGGGGTATCAAGCTCACTTGTGGGATTTCCCCATCTGGGGCCAAATGTAAGAGTCACAATTTATCGGCTGCGGAGTTAAGGGCGACCGGCGGGTTATCTATTGTCGGCGTTAATATATGTGTCACGGGGGATGTATTTGACCAAAGCGCGCGTGGGTTAGCTAACGTTTCAGTTATTTATAGATTTGGGAAATCCCTCTGCGTTTGTAGCCATATATTAGGCTCAAATCTATTCAATGTGACCATATTTAACAGAATTAGATCCAGAATAAGTGAAATTTGATCAATTTAACCCTAAATTCGAAGCAATATTAACGATGCCGCCGTAAGGGCGGCGATATTAATAGTTATATTTTTCTAATCGACGATCGTACAGTAAACAAAACGCCGCCGCCGCCAGTATGGACAGCGATGTCAATGCGGCGGCTGCGGCAATTTGTTTACATTACGTTCGTCGATTCAAAAATATAACAATTAATATCGCCGACAATGCGGCGGTAGACCTTAATAACGCTTCGAATTTAGGGTTAAATTGATCAAATTTCACTTATTCTGGATCTAATTCTGTTAAATATGGTCACATTGAATAGATTTGGCCCGAATCGGTCCCTAACCTGCACGTGAACCCAGGCTCACGTGGGAGTTAGTGACGGCGACGTTAACCCTCGAGGCGGTAGCCTAACCCGCCCTGATACATTGAGACTTTGGCCGCTAACCCGGGAAATCCGCACGACGCGTGGGTTACAAGCCTTAACCCGGACTCTTACATTTGGCCCCAGACGCGAGTTATTCCAAGTTTAAGAAATTAAGATTTTTCTTTTGTCTTTTTTTTTCTTCTTAGCAATAAGAAACGGCGAGTTCGATTTAGTTGTTGGGAGGTGGCCGTTATCCTTGTATTCTCGTGGTGCAATTCTCTATTTATAAATAGTGCAAACCTGCCCTTAAGAAACCGCAAGTTAGATTTAGTTGTTGGGAGGTGGCCGTTATCCTTGTATTCTCATGGTACAAATCTCTATTTATAAATAGCGCAAACCTGCCCTTAGCAAAATGAAACATGTGGGCGAATATGCCTCAGCTGAAGAATCTTGTTTTTAAGAACTCAACATTTTCCCGTTTACGAAATGCTCACCAGGGCCCTTTTATTTCTAGTGGTAGTGTGAGTTGTGTCGCTTGGTGGCGCTGCGGTGCCCCGCACTTGGTGGCTGGTGTCTGATGGCATTATAAGCAGCTGATATGGCAGGCCGTGTACACAGATTGTGGTGTCCTGTGATCCTAAATAGTGCAAATCTGTCCGTAACAAAATGAGACGTGGGTGAATAGGCCTAAGCTGATGCATCTTATTTGTAAGAACTGGACATTGTCCCGTTTACGAGATGCTCACCGGGGCCCTTTTATTTCCTGTGGTAGTGTGAGTTGTTCCGCTTGGTGGCTGGTGTCTGATGGCATTATTAGCAGCTGATGAGGCAGGCTGCCCCAGTGCCGTGTACACACGTGATTGTGGCGCGCTGGGACCCAGCGATCTAACTAGCCGCCAGCATGTCATTATGCACCAGCCGTCCGCCCCGGCGTCCTTGAAGGCGTGTCCGAATAAATCGAGTCGGCGACAAGTCCCAACGCAAATGGCCAGCGGCGGCCAACTGAATGGGGCGGCGGCTTCCGGACAGACTTCATATTCTTATCTGTGCGCATGCGCGTTGAAGGGTGTGGCTGCGGGAATGTTTAGCGCGCCCTTGGGCGGGAGGGCGTTGGGAAGGGCGAGGTCGGTATGTGTGAGTGGTGGGTTATGTGTGTCGGTGGGGGGGGGGGGGGGGGGTAATATTTCCGGTTGTACTTTCGTGTTGCGACCGGACGCGGTGTCAAATCGGTATGAGTCCTGGCCGAGTCAAAGCAATAAAATTGATACGCAAGGAATGGTTAGCACAGCATCAGAATAATGTGAGTGTGATATCGAGTGATGATGCAGGTGGCCTTGTTTCCTAGTGAGGCAGCACTATGAAGTCTCCATGAGTGCATGGTCAGTACCTGTCCTGGTATGATCTTAGTCTTCCAGATTTATCCGGAATTCCGTGCTTTTGATCTACCCGATTTTTCCCGGGTGGTCAAAGTTTGCGACGATTCCGTCTTCTCCCATCACTTTAGAAGTATGACAAAAAAATCATCCAATATTGTCCTTATTGTCAGGCGTTTCTCATGTTACTGGTATATTCTAGCAGTTGTATAAAGCCAGCTGCTCTTGTCATGGTACATTGTTGCCCTAGCATGGTTGTACGCTATATATAATATAGACTGCACAGTCGGTGCTAATATTGCTGGGAGTGAGAAACCTAATGGTGGCACATTTAGAGGCATGGATGGGGGGGGGGGGGGTGTCATGTGGCATTTACAGGTGGCTGAAAGCAGTGAAACTTTAACCAGATATTGGTGATGGGTGGGAGGGGGGGGGTGTTATGTGGTATTTACAGGTGGCTGAAAGCAGTGAAACTTTAAACCAGATATTGGTGACGGGGCGGGGGTGTTATGTGGCATTTACAGGTGGCTGAAAGCAGTGAAACATTAACCAGATATTGGTGACGGGGCGGGGGGTGTTATGTGGCATTTACAGGTGGCTGAAAGCAGTGAAACATTAACCAGATATTGGTGAGGTGGGGTGTTATGTGGTATTTACAGGTGGCTGAAAGCAGTGAAACATTAACCAGATATTGGTGAGGGGCGGGGGTGTTATGTGGCATTTACAGGTGGCTGAAAGCAGTGAAACATTAACCAGATATTGGTGAGGTGGGGTGTTATGTGGTATTTACAGGTGGCTGAAAGCAGTGAAACATTAACCAGATATTGGTATGGGGGGGGGGGGTGTTATGTGGTATTTACAGGTGGCTGAAAGCAGTGAAACATTAACCAGATATTGGTGAGGTGGGGTGTTATGTGGTATTTACAGGTGGCTGAAAGCAGTGAACCATTAACCAGATATTGGTATGGGGGGGTGGGGGTGTTATGTGGTATTTTACAGGTGGCTGAAAAGCAGTGAAACATTAACCAGAAATTGGTATGGGGGGGGTGTTATGTGGCATTTACAGGTGGCTGAAAGCAGTGAAACATTAACCAGATATTGATTGGTGGGGGGGGGGGTTTTATGTGGCAGTTACCGTGGCTGAAAGCAGTGAAACTTTAACCCAGATATTGATGTGGGGGGTGTTATGTGGCAGTTACAGGTGGCTGAAAGCAGTGAAACTTTAACCAGATATTGGTGAGGGGGGTGTTATGGGGCATTTTACAGGTGGCTGAAAGCAGTGAAACATTAAACCAGATATTGATGTGGGGGGGGGTGTTATGTGGCAGTTACCGGTGGCTGAAAGCAGTGAAACTTTAACCAGATATTGATGTGGGGGGTGTTATGTGGCAGTTACAGGTGGCTGAAAGCAGTGAAACTTTAACCAGATATTGGTGAGGGGGGTGTTATGTGGCATTTACAGGTGGCTGAAAGCAGTGAAACATTAACCAGATATTGGTATTGGGGGGGGGGGGAGTGTTATGTGGCAGTTACAGGTGGCTGAAAGCAGCGAAACATTAACCAGATATTGATGAGGGGGGTGTTATGTGGCATTTACAGGTGGCTGAAAGTGAAACATTAACCAGATATTAGTATGGGGGAGGGGGTGCGATAGTATTAAAATGTGTTGCTCACTTATAACTTATACGGAAGAAAAAAATTGTGATGGGGTGGTGCATGTGAACGCGGGTGCCGTATATATACGCAAATATAATTCGACTTCAAGTATAGGTTGAGGAATTATCTGCAATTAAGCCTAACTCGACTGGTTGTCGAGCTTAATTTTATTTACTGACAAATTAAACTTAATTCATACTCAAGACCATCTCCCACCAGGTGAGGATGACTGAATGGTTAGCTTCCTGTGCAGGAAATCATGAGTTTGACCCGGACTGGATCAAACCAATGACTTGCAAAATTGATAATTGTCACTACATAGGCCTGGGACTACACGGTAACGGAATATAGCAAGGACTGATTTGCTCAGCCCACTTAGTCACATAATGCTGATAATATCAGGTCAGACTCCTCTTGCCACAACATGTCATCCTCGGTGCCATCCATAATCCGTCGGGGGAGGGGGGGGGGGGGCGTATCGCGAGTATAAGACGACCTTAGAAGTTAGAGTGGATTTTCTTTTTGTTGATGCCCCAATTTGACCGTCCAAAGGGTAAAGTGTTTAAGACTCACAGGTGGCGCCAGTGTGGCCAATACTGTAACTACACGTGGCCAGTTAGATAGTATATATAGTGAGTATACTATAAATATAATATAGGGAACTTAAGATAGGGTCCTTGTTTATATTCCTGTAATAATTATAGAGCACTTTTTTCTACTTTTTTGGGGAGTGTAAATTTGATTAATTTAAATCCGGTATACGGTAGTTAGTAAGGCGACAGGTGTCGCTGGTGTGCGTCTGCGCGTCGCCTCGCCGTTCCCTGGTGCGCATCAGGTTGTCCGCGTTGCCGTGTTTGTTGGTGCGTTGCCATGTTGTGCGTTTCTAGTTGCCTTACCTAGGCTACCTTAAGGCCCGCTGTACCCCGCCGACTGTTGACTAAGGCCGTGTCTCGTTGCTTTCTTGTCGTTTAGAGCCCCCATCATCATGGCAGGGCTCCGTACCCTGTGTCTCCCGCAGCACAGAGCTCCTCGGTAAGCATATCTAGACTTGTATAAGGACCGGGCCAGCTGCACTCACTCACTTCTATGACACTGTTGGCAATTTCTCATTAAGTTCATGAGCCCTTTTTGGGTTTAAAAATAAATATTAAAATTTGATTAAGATCAACAGTTCGGGCATGTATTCTGATAGATGGGAACTTTTATTGTAGTATAAAAAGTTTAAATTTTTTCGAGGAAGACCCAATTACCCAGAAATAATGATTTTTGGTGTGTTTTTGTTGTTGAAATAATTGAAATCCCGCACAAAACCATGTCCCAGTTGTTCCTTCCTCCTAAAAACAACTGATTTTTAGACACTTTACCCAACCGCACATTTCGCTCCCAACACCTGGTCAGATTTAGTAACCGAACTGTTGGTTAACCTGGTTGTGTGTAAGTAGCTGGACATGACTGACTGGTGCACACTTGGAAGTCTAACCGCACAGTTAGGACTGGTGTGTGTGGTGGTGGTGGTGGTGGTTGGGGGGGGGGAGGGGGGGGGTCTGGTGCTAATTCAGCAGTGTTTGTCGAGTAATCTGAACATAGAGGTAGAGGGCACACACTGAACATTGGGAAGTGGGAAAGGAGATTGGGATTTAAGCAATTCTACACTCGTCACTGGAGGCGCATAGCAAACTAAATGCAGGATCCTGAGCTGAAAAGTATTGGAACTTTATTTGCCCCATTTCAATGCATTGAAAAGCCTTGAATTCAGTTAAACTGTCCCTACTGATGTAAATTAGTCAGAAATCGTCATTCAGAATGGCGATTTCGGGCTAAATCCGATTGAAGTCTTGGAATACCTATCAAAAACAGCCTTGAATGCCACATCTTCACATGTCTACGGGCCATGTAAATGGGAAACGCCAGTAGAACTCGTGCAGAAATCACCCCACCCACCCACCAACAAAATAAAAGCAACAGAAGTCAGGTAGACCACTGTCACTTGGGGGATGGTTTGTGGCGTCAAGGTAACTTCCGGCGTCCCACTGAGATGGATATAGATGGGAACAGTGTTAACATCACGTAGAATACGAGGATGGGCGAGTGAAATTATCATTTCAATGGCTAATATTGATCTGTCCCTTAGTTAACCTTGAAATATTCCGTTCGTCCAGCAACGGGTTAGGTGGGAGGGGTGTATGGTTGATGGTTAACATTTACGTTCTTAGTTTACCATAGTTTAACCCCCTAATTGTTTGATAGTGAATGCAACTCATCTTCATATGGTTTGATAGCATTGGTTGTTTTCGTATAGCAATGTAATAGTGGTAGTCGTGTAGTAATGTGTGTTTTTATACGGTGGTTTTAGTATAGAAGTGTTTTTATACAGTGGTTTTCGTTAACTTGTGATACAGGTATACTACTACTCAGACTGAGTTGTTGGGATGGCCGAATGAGTTGGAGCGTCCATCTCCCTAGATAAAAGATTCACCCCGTACTTCCAGTACAGGGCTGACCGACAACATAGTCTAAATGCGGGCGAAAATAGCTTTAGTATGGAACATGAAGTAGAATATGTGGTTCCATGATCAAATGGCTACATATATTGGCACAGATTTGGTGAAATGGGAGAGAATGCAAAAATCCAAGATGGCGGCCATAGGACACCATCGATTTCAATTTTAAATCGTATTAAACTAGCTATTTTATTATATTTTTTAACTCAAAGGTAGCGGGTAAATATGAAGACATCTACAAAGAATAAATGTTGCTTCTTAGATTTTGAAATTAGGCTCTCATAAAGACTCAGTTCATTAGCCCGAATTTTTCTACGTTTTTATATAAGGCTGGTCTTCACCAGTGTACTACAAGTACCGGGTGAATCTTTTATCTACCGTCTCCCGTGCTGGTAGATCGTGGGGTCGTGATACTTGTCGCTTCCTTGCCAGGCACTCGCCATTATTAGGACATGGCAAGTACTGGTGTGCTCAGTGGTGTGACTGAGTGAGATACCAGGTCATGGTGCTGGTGGCCTGGTTTCCCAGTGGGACAACACTATAAAGTCGCCATGAGTGCGCACTGTCACAAGTTGGTACCCGTCCTAATATGACCTTAGATGTTGCTAGGATGTAAAACAACAAACAAACTACTCAGACTTATTTGAATTGACAATTTAGAACCAGTGGACATCAGAACACGTATTATTTGATTGTATTATCGCCCACTGCTCGTCTATTTCTGTACATTGTACACCCCACAGATCTCTCTTCCCCCCCCTCCCCTCTTCCCTCCGCGCTCCCCATTGTTGGCCGGCCTCTGACCGGCCCGCTGTGGGTGAGTTCGCTGGTGCCTGACGGGGTTGTGAAATGGTTGGCCGATGGCTCGTCAGATGGCGTTGCCGGCCTACGTTCAGTACTGCTGGCCACTGACGGGTGTGAGCAGTTTGAGTCTGTGCTCTCACCGTTCCTCCGAGTCGGACCATGTCTTTGTCACTACTCACCGAATACCTACATGTTCACTGTAGGCTGCAAGCAATTACTTAGCACAATGCAGTTTGTAATCGGTGATAGGAAATTGTTTTAGGTGCTAAGAGATTTTCTTTACTGCTAATTCAGAATTTAATCCGCAAAACAGGATTTGTATCTGTTAATGCAGGATTCTTAGCCGGTAATGCGAAGTACTTCATAATGTGGGATTGGTAGTCCGTAATACGAAATTCTTAGTTGATAATGCAGAATACTTAGCCCGTAACTATGGTATTATTTCAAGCTAATCTAATCCGTTGCTAGGTTTAAATTTGATACATTGAATGGAATGGGATTTAAATGTGCGAGGACATACTTTGAATATTGACTGTATCTTATTGTCAGTCAACTTCTTATATGACCATGGATGTTGCCAGGATGTTAACTCAAGGTCAGCCCCCCCCCCCCCGCCCCCCACCTTCTCGAGGTCACCCCCTCCCACCTTCCCGAGGTCGCCTCCCTCTCCCCCCTCCACCCAGGCGCGCGCTGTCTGATGGGATGTGTGAAGATGAGGCGTCACCTGGCGGCGTTGGGTGATGGTGGAGTAGTGATTGCTTCCCACCCAATGTGTGGAGGGAGGCTGTGGTCAGTGCCTGGTGATGGGAATTCTGCAGGTCGGGCAGTCGAGACCACAATAGCTGCCTCCCCCCACCCACCTACCCCTCCCACTGCGCCTTGCTGCCATGTCGAGCAAGCCGTAATTGCCGGGGCCAATTGGTGTGACATCCAGGTCCTGTCAACTGAAGGCCTGCCTGGCTGTTTGTAAGGGACGCTGGTGGACTGAGAGTATAAACAAAGCATCTACTCCTAGCCTGCTTTCAACATTGTAATCTTCTCAACAAATATATTTGAAGCAGTCGGTACATGCAGGCTGAAGCCATGTTCATGGCTTGCTACGTGTGACCAGACGGGATGGCCGAATGAGTTGAGTGTCCGTCTCCCGTGAGTTGAGTGTCCGTCTCCCGTTTTGGTAGATCGTGGGATTCGAACCATGCCGAGTCAAACCAATGACTTAAAAATTGATACTTGTCGCTTTAGGATATGGCAAGGACTGGTTGGCTCTGCGTCAGGATAATGTGATGTCAGGTGGTGCTCGTCACCATAAGTGCGCACTGTCACAGGTCGGTACCTGTTCTGATATGACCTTAGATGTTGCCAGGACGTAAAACCGCAACAACCTACTTACATTCATACGTGTGGATGTATAGCATGCTGTGACTAAATATTGGTCCACGTTTCAGCAGTATATTACAACCTGATGGCAGTCGGTGACATTTTTATAATCCCTGAGTAATGAACGGGCGTTTTTGTGCACATCTGTAGACGTCATGCATGGGAACTGCGGCGAATGTTGACTGATCGCGTTTTCGCGGATTTCCGCGATTATTTATATTCACCAATTGACGTTAACGTTGCATAGTCGATGGTTTTGAATTCCTGTATTTTTTCTGAGATAGATATATTAGATCGATCACTAGTATCTACTTTGCATTAGTTCAAAGTTACTTTTATTTTAAATGTGAAACTTTTGAGATATTTTGAGTGCAAACATGGAAAATTAGTTTTCGCGAAAACTCGTCGTCGGTAATTACCGAGGCCACTTTCATCCCTGATTTATGTGATATGGATATATATGATAATAGTCAACCATACATTACAAATTAGTTTTCATCAAATGTACATGCTAAACATATGCATGGCTTTTTACAAAAAAAATCTGTTGTATCAAATGAAATCGATAGTTTCTTTTTATAAACACAGTACTGACTGGTAAAACGACTAATTTGCGGATGTCGTTGATCGTTCTAGTTCCTGTCTCCCAACCTCGGTTTCAGCGCATGCGCAGTCGGAACCGTGATGTAGTCTATTGATGTCAGGTAAACAGTGGGCGATCTCATTACGGACGCATTCTGCTGCGGTCGCGGTATATGGCTTTATGTAGGGTTGGAAGTATTTTATTTTACAGTAGCGACATGCTATCAACATGGCACCAGCGTCCACGTCTGGGGGCGTCGTTTAAAAATCACCAACACTATATATAACTGGTCTTTTGAACACATTGAACACTACTTGTCAACACAATAAAACTTGGGTATCAACATACATCGTCCTGCCGATGGCGGTGGTTACTGGTAGCTGCTTCCTCAGCTCCTACCGTACGTTCCCCTCGGTTGATTGGCGTCCACGGTCCGGCCTTTCAAAGGGACGCTCGACCACCAGATCAAAGCGCCGCCCTCCGCACACCACGCACCAGCTGCACCTTCCCGCCGCTTGTATCTGGGGCCTAATTTCAGAACGCTCTGATACCACTGCAGCCCTCGGGGCGTCACCTGGTGGTCGCCGAGGGCTCCACTGCCCCTCCACTGCCCCTCCTCTCCCGCTCTACTGTCCCCTGCCCTTCCCTCCCCCTCCTTATTCTCTCTCTCCCTCCCTCTTCTCTCCCTCCCTCTTCTCTCCCTCCCCCCCTCTTCTCTCCCTCCCCCCCCCCTCTTCTCTCCCTCCCCCCCCTCTTCTCTCCCTCCCCCCCCCTCTTCTCTCCCTCCCCCCTCCTCCCTCCTCTCTCCCTCCCCCCCTCTCTCTCCCTCCCCCTCTTCTCTCCCTCCCCCCTCTTCTCTCTCGGCGTTCAGGTGTGACGCTGTGCTTTGATGTGTCCCGGTGGCAGGTGGATACAGTTCCCTGTGATCCCTCATTGTCCCGGGCTCGATAGTCATCTCATCTCACCTGACCTGGTCTGACTGAAATTCAATGCGCATACATATAAATTTAGAACCAATTCTTTGTACGAACGCCTCTTCGCCACCCCCACCCCCACCCACTCACCAGTGGACTAGCGGGTCGGCTGATATAATACTGGTTGGTGTACGGTCGGGGTGCTTGCTGACTAATCGGTGGGGGTGGAGGTGAGCCATACACCGGTGAATACCGTGACGAGTTCACGCTGGGGAGGGGAGTGGGGGAGTCAGTGATCCATGAGGAACAAGGTTAGTTACAGCAGTGTGGCATCTTCCCCTCCTACCCTCTACCCCTACCCCTACCCCACGCACACATCATGCTGTACAGTCGATTGGTTGTTGGGAGTTTTGTCCTGGCAACCTCTAAGGTCATATAAAGACAGGTACCGACTTGTGACAGTACACTCATGACGACTTCATAGTGCTGCCCCACTGGAAGACCAGGCCATTAGCACCTTGACCTGATTTCCCACTCAAGTCACATTATCCTGACATTGTGACCCAACCAGTCCTTGCCCTATTCTAATAATGCCAACTGCCAGGTTAGGAGGTGACAAGTATACATTTTTAACCGTGGGATCTACCAAAACCGGAGACTGACGCTCAACTCATTTCGCCATCCCGGCTGGTCTTGCTGTACACATTGTCGACATTTAAACTGAGTGCTCAGTTCAGTGTATTAATGCGTTATTTAAAAAGTACCAGCTGGAATGCCCGAGTCAGGGAACCAGTCTCGGCTTTGGGCACGCCGTCTGGACCGGTTTGAATAGAATTAAAATAATCATTTAGTGACCTAGTTTAAAAGCACAATGCCTCGCTTCGTTTGCTTTTTTGGGAGGGGTGTGCGGTTGTTCTTAAGAATGCACTTGTCCCTATAACAACAACAAAAAGGCCCTGCGGCCCAGTACCGCTGGACACAGTCAGTCAGCTCTCTTGTCTTAACCTCACACCGGGCTCTCTTGACAGTCCCTGACAACTGTCTGCGCCCGTAGGCACTGGTACTCCCCACTACTTACTTCGTACTCGCCTCACTGCGTACTCGTCTAACACTGCAACAGAGGTTGTCTGGTGGTGACCCAGTCCCCCTCCGCACTATGGTTGTCCTGGTTACAAAAGTTGAGTATGGTGGGTATTGTAGGGGAGGGGGGGTGCATTCCGAGAGGTGGTTACTTAGCGCCAAGTGCGCCCTTCCACCGGCCCACCTCTTCTCACTTCCCATTCCCCTACTTCCCCCTTCTTCCCACTTCTTTCACCCTAGCCCTCGGCATCTCCTTGCCTCACTTCGCACCGCACCTCTCAATCCACCTCACAATCCACCACCCTACCCCCCCCCCCCCCCCTTTGGTTAGTTTCGTCCCCTCTCTGCCCCTTCGCCCCTCTCCGGCCTTCCTCCCTCCCCTTCTCTTCGGCCTTCCCTCCCTCCCTCCCTCTCTCTCTCCCTCTCCCTCTCCCCGTCCTTCCTCCCTCCCCGTCTCTCCGTCCTCTTTCCGCCCGCCCCCACCCTGGGTGTGTTGGCGCTCGGGTGGCTCCTTAGCACGGCGAGGTGTTGGGGTTGATTCGGCGCGGGTCCCCTGTAATACAGATGCCACGATCAGCTTGCCGAACCTCGCTCCGAATCGGGCCCGAGCACGCGAGAGTCTCGTAAAGCAGTGTGCGGCACAGTCCTGGCGTCACTAACAGTCGCACCGCACCGCACCGCACTGCACTTCACGGGGAACTGGGCAGGCGGGACAGGCGACCCAAGTCCGCGGGCAGTCCCAGCATCACTAATGGCTGGCGCACACCTCCTGTTTACGATTCGCGCACTAAAACTCGCGACCCGACCCGACCCGCTTAAAACTGAAAAAGGGCCGATTCATTTTTCGAATCACGAATCGCAATCGTAATCGGCCCATTTTAGCCCTAAAACTCTGTTTTTAGTCGCGAATCGCAATCGCTAGGTGTGCGCGGGGAGCGCACACCTAGCGATTTTTGTGCGCGAAACGGGCAGTTTTAGATCGTATACGGTAGGTGGGTGCGCACAAACGGGAGGTGTGCGCCAGCCTTAGTCGCTGTGTAGTTTTACAAGTACTGTGCGCATAGCCCCATAGCACACGACACAGTTTCCAGGCCTTTAGAAGTGGGCGTGGCCGCACTGCCGGGGCGCCAATTAAAGCAGCTGCACTGTAATTTTGTTGGCTGTTCCGTTCACATTTGATATTTAATAGGCTATAATTTGAAGGTTTAGAAATGGTGCGTAGGAGGTGTGGTATGTGTTGGGGGTTATTGCTTGGAGAGACTCTATACTCTTGCTAGATTGTGGCCATAACCCTGGCTTAGGGTGGCTTAGAGGCTTGTGTGTTCTTTTCCCACTATAGTAAAAACACCATTTAAATATAATAAAACGAATACTCTGGGATCTTCTGCGCAGTATGTCGGCGCTAGATAACCCCCCACCCCCACCCCCCGACATCGTATACGTGTGTAGGTGGTGGTGGCGGCACGGATGAAACCTGCAGCGTCATATAGTCTAAGCACCTCAAGTAGACCGTGACCACTGGTAAAACTCGTTTTTGGCAGCAAAATTATCACCGACTGGCTCCTTTTTGTAATCGGGATGTCCCACGTCATTTCCCCCCCCCCCCCCCCCCCCCCCCCATCCTTTCCTTTTCGGTTGTAATAGCAGTTTAAAGGTAGCGGTCTACCTGATCTCAGCAACAACAAAAAACCACCACCAACCACCAACATCCCTTTAAAATAAAGAAGAAAGTTTTAAAGAAGAGAATCACGGATGCAGCCAGCTAGCCACCTGGCCACTTCCCACAAGAACCTACTAGTGTTGGGCAGTGTGCGTGTGTGTGTGGGGGGGGGGGGGTGTTCCTCGGGTGGGGGGTGAAGCGTTGGGAAACGGCACAGGTATTTAGAGTTGCTGTAACGCGGCGTGCTGGTCGCCGGCTGTGTGGCGACACGCCATTTTGAGATTGGGGATGACTCGCTATCCGCTGCTCGCATTTCTGTGATCACGTGGTAATTGACTGTCCGGTACTGGGGCTGTAGCAGTGTGAGTATTGGTTGTTGGAGATTTACATCCTGGCAACATCTCAGGTCATATCAGGGTGGGTACTGACATGTGACAGTGCGCACCTTTGGTGACTTAATAGTGCTGCCTCACTGGGAAATCAGGCCGCTGTCACTAGGACCCGATATCCCACCATCACATTATCCTGACACTGAACTAACCTATCCTATTAATGCCGAACGCCAGGCTAAGAAGTGACAAGTATAAATTTTCTAAGTCATTGGTTTGACTCGACAGGGAACCAAACTCCCTACCGTCCGCACGTGAGTCCCACGCTCTAGCGATTCGGCCACGGCGCACGGCGCACGGTAGCAGGGTGAGTGTGTTGTGGTGTGAAGGGATTTTAGCAACAACAGCAGCAGCTGCCTATGGCTACGTAAAGGCTGCATTCCATATACGCGTAATGCGTTATGCGTTACGCGTTATGCGTTATGCGAATGCCAGCATTCCATATACGCGTAATGCGTTATGCGTAATGCGTTATGCAGTGAAGTATATAAAAAGTACACACACACAGAAACACAGAAATGAGAAATATGAAGAATGGGACGGTGCAAACATGTAGGTTTATGCGGCGGACCTGTTAGGAAGCAGTCTTCATGAGAAATGTGAAGAATGGGACGGTGCAAACATGTAGGTTTATGCGGCGGACCTGTTAGGAAGCAGTCTTCATATTTGGGACGGTCCTAACATCCCTCAAAGCAAGCTAAACTGAGCCATGTTTGCACCGTCCCATTCTTCATATTTCTCATGAAGACTGGTTCCTAACAGGTCCGCCCCATAAACCTACATGTTTGCACTGTCGCATTCTTCATATTTCTCCTGATATGACCTTAGATGTTGCTAGGACGTAAAACAACAACAAACAAACAACAAACAAACAAACAACAAACAAACAAACAATCTTATTTCTCATGAAGACTGCTTCCTAACAGGTCCGCCGCATAAACCTACATGTTTGCACCGTCCCATTCTTCATATTTCTCATGAAGACCGTAATTATCAGTCGCCTCCTCCAGCCTTATATCAATGGACAAATGCGACTGATGCTTTTCTGTTCACACCACCTTGTCCCGGCTGTCCGTAATTATCAGTCGCCTCCTCCAGCCTTATATCAATGGAGAAATGCGACTGATGATTTTCTATTCGCACCACCTTGAAGTGCTTCCTAACAGGTCCGCCGCATAAACCTACATGTTTGCACCGTCCCATTCTTCATATTTCTCATGAAGACCGCAATTATCAGTCGCCTCCTCCAGCCTTATATCAATGGACAAATGCGACTGATGCTTTTCTGTTCGCACCACCTTGTCCCGGCTGTCCGTAATTATCAGTCGCCTCCTCCAGCCTTATATCAATGGACAAATGCGACTGATGCTTTTCTATTCGCACCACCTTTACGCATTACGCATTACGCACCGATCGCTACATGGAGCGATCGGGATAATGGATTTTATTCGCATTCGCATTACGCATTACGCGTATATGGAATGTAGCTCATAGGTTTCAAGGTATTTCGATTTTTTGTCGCATTCGCATTCGCATTACGCATTACGCATTACGCGTATATGGAATGCGCCCTTTAGGCTATGTGTGGCAACGGTGTGTGTGTGGGGGGGGGGGGGTGTACATGACTGCTCGATTCGTGACAGCCCTCATTTAATAACAACAAATGATGGCGCCACACTGGGTTACAGTACTCTATCAATGCTATCAGGACGCAAATCACTGGACCCCAATTACTGTGGTGGGGGTTGGGTGGCTGGGGATTGGGGAGTTGGCACGCCACTGACAGGCAAGTGGCTAACATTACCGAACAGGACCCACTCGGCCCGCACCATTTATACTTAATTGCCACACCCACCCACCCTTCCTACTCTCCCCCTGCCCCGCCTCCCACCTCCCCTCTCCCCTCTACCCATCGCTCATATCGACAATGCTTAGCAGCAGCCTCTCTGCACCACGAGGTATTAATCCGAGTAACAAACGCGGCATATTGGCTATGGACGGCTGCTGAGAGTCGTATGTGCGTGCGAGCTGCTCGGTATAGCGGTGAGTGGGAGTGGAGGTGGTTGCACCGTGAGTAGCTCATGCCTGACTAACGAGCACGGCAGCACGCCGAATAACCGCCAAACAAAAGGCGGCAAGAACAGCGCCCAGTTTTCTGTCTTTTAATGAATCCGCTTTGCACCATTGTTTGACGTTTTTGAGCGATTCTATCGCCGCAATGATTTGCTTTAATAAGCATCATTTTACCGCATTTGTTTGCACGCAAACCTAGGCGTCGCTTTAAAAAAATGTATTATATAGGGCGGTTTTTGTCTTCTTTTTTTGTTTTTGTTAGATGATGTAGATTTCTGGCCCAGTGCTCTTTTCAGGCCTGATAAATTTACCCATGTCCAATGCGGGTATTCCTAGTTCCGCTGGTTCCACAGGAAGAATTGAAACAGCAGCCCAGCAGGCTGGTTCACAGCTTCAACTTAAACGTTGAAGGTGGGGTGTTTTTTTTTATTTAATGTAAAATATTAGAAACAAATGTATGGCAAGAATCGTACTAAGTGGGTTCTTCAGATGGCATGTGGTTACGTACGTGTGCAAAGTGAATTATAGGGTCTGCAGTGATGGATAGGGCTGGGACTGTTTGCTGAAGCTGCGACCCGGCATGCTGGGTCACAGCTTCAGTCTTTCCTGGGGGATGAATAGCTGTATTGAAGTTGGCTCGGCCCCGGTGGTGCTTGGTCTGTTATATGGTGTCTACATTTTGCTGCCATGTCAAACCTTGCCACTAAGCCCGACCGTTGGTGCTCGGTGGTCTGTTATATTGGGCCATATGCAGGAGTCGGTGTTAGAGCGCCGAAAAGTCGGTATGCACGAGTCAGTGATAGGCCTAACACCGCGCGTTTAAGGTCCGCGACACTAACCCCATTTCATATGACGTTTAAGGGCGGTGTTAGCGTAAGGTTGTGTCCAAATCTATTCAATGCTATCATATTTAACAGAATTACATACGCAATAAGTGAAATTTCATTAAATTAACCCTAAATCCGAAGCAATATTAACGCTGCCGGCACATTGGCGGCGATATTAATATTGTCAAATCGACGAACGTAAAGTAAACAAATCGCCGCCGCATCGACATCGCTTTCCATACTGGCGGCGGCGGGGGTCTGTTTACTGTACCTTCGTCGATTCGAAAATATAAATATTAATATCGCCACCAATGCGGCGGTAGCCTTAATAACGCTTCGAATTTAGGGTTAAATTGATAAAATAATGAAAGTGTTACGCGCTCCTGCATACGACTTGACAGAGTTCCCGACGTCGGTGATAGCTAAACGGTAACAGGCTCTAACACCAAACCCCGCTAACACTGACTCCTGCATATGGCCCATGGTGTCTACATTTTGCTGCTGTGTAAAACCTTGCCAATAAGCCCGACCGTTGGTGCTCGGTGGTCTGTTATATGGTGTCTACATTTTGCTGCCGTGTTAAACCCTGCCAATAAGCCACACCGTTGGTGCTTGGTCTGTTATATGGTGTCTACATTTTGCTGCCGTGTTAAACCCTGCCAATAAGCCACACCGTTGGTGCTCGGTGGTCTGTTATATGGTGTCTACATTTTGCTGCCGTGTAAAACCCTGCCAATAAGCCACACCGTTGGTGCTCGGCGGCCTCTGTATTGGCGTGCACCGTCTGTTACTCACACGCACAGTGGCGGAACTGTTACAAACCCACACTTAGTCCTCAGTGCTGAATGCCACTCGGTGCTCTCCACGGTTGAATGCTCCCCGATGAGTGCTTTACCTGGCACCTGAGCGTATACTGCGTATGTGGGGGGGGGGGGGGGGGGGGGGTGGGGGTATCGTAGGCACACCCTGGTTGTGGTGGATGAACAGTATGCGGTGTTAAGCGTTCGGTCACGCTTCGCTGAACGGGCTCCAACAAGCGGCTCTGGCGACACGGCTGATTGGTTCGGCGCGCCGAATCAGTGTGCGTCACTTCTCACCTGGCGGGAACTGGCTGGGATGGCGTGTCGGCAAATAGAGCTGTCATGCGCAGTGAATGGATGTTGTTGGCGGTGACGTCAGTGTCTCTTTATTTTGGTTTATTTTGTATGTCATTCTGCCCCCACCCCCCCCCCCCCCATCCCCGGAAAAAGTGGTGGGAATGCTTATTTAGCAGTGTTTATTATAAATTAGCATCTGTGACGTGAAACTGGGTTTTAAACAAAAGTGCCGTCCAGATTTAACAATCCTGTCCGTGTAAATATTTGCGTAATGCATTTTTTTCCACAACTTTTGAATGGGACATATCGCCCAGATATGATTTCCAGTTTCTGTATCGTAACGCCGTTTGACTTTCAAAGCATGTCAGGGGTACAATTAGGTAGCCTTGGTTACTGGCCCCCAAACCAATATTTTTATATTATAATGCTATTTGGCTTTCAAAGCATGTCAGGGGTAGAATTTGGTAACATTGGTTACTGGCCCCAAACGGACATTTTGTATGATAATGCTATTTGGCTTTCAAAACACACCAGGGGTAGAATTAGGTAGCCTTGGTTACTGGCTTCCCACCAATATTTCTGTATCATAATGCTATTTGGCTTTCAAATGATGCCACAGGTAGATGATTTGCGTAGTTTGCTGTGTAAAGTGTTAAGATGCCATGTGGCTTTCCTGTGTGCTCTAACCGTGTCTTACCTTGTCTGCTCCAGGAGGAGATGAACAGGGGCAAGCCGAACTGGGAGCACCTGAACGAGGATCTACACGTGCTCATCACAGTCGAGGACACCCGCAACAGGGCCGAGGTGAAGATGAAGCGGGCAGTGGACGAGGTGAAGAGGTTACTCGTCCCCGCGGTAAGTGTTGCACCCCCCCCCCCCCACACACACACACCACACGCACACCGGGGCGCGGCAGTGTAAACGACAGCTGTGCAGATAGGGAGTTGCACACGAAATGTTATTAGAGATTCTTATACCGGAAAGATCCGTCATGCGCAGTGAATGGGTCCGGTCCTTGAAACTTTATTTGCCCCATTTCAAGGCCTTGGATTTAACCTATTTTGGGTCACATCATGAAAAGCCTTGAATTTCATTAAACTGTCCTCACTGATCTAAATTACTCCGAAATCGGTGTTTGCCATTTTCTCCTTAAATCCAAGTGAAAACGAATTGAATTCCTATCAAAAACAGCCTTGATATAGTCTTGAATTCCTTATCTTCACATGTGTATGGAGCCTGTATTTTAGATTCAAATAAAATGGGCTATGCTTCATCCATACCAGGTAAACTTTGTATAGCTATACAAAATGTAGATATGGGTGTGTATTTATGCGTATATATTTTTATATATATTTGAAGTTTTATTATAGTGGTCGCAACTAAATATTATATTTATTGTGGTTGAAACTAAAATTGATATACAAAAATAGATTATACTTATTAAACTAGTGGGTGGAACTTGCTGACCCTGCTAGTTTATAACGGTTGCCCCCCAGTGTCGTGCTAGTTTACAACCGCTGCCCCCCAGTGTCGTGATGTAGACTGGTGGTCCCCGTGCATGCATGTCTATGAGTTGCAATGTTACTAAGGTTTAGTCCGGATAACTTAGGTGCATTTCTATTGTTGTAGCATTAGCGACTTCCCTATGTTTGTCATCTAACAGTAATTGTTTATTTTGATTTCATACTGGCAGCTGTTACTAATTTCACTGGTAGATTAGACTAAGCTGAACTATCAAGACGACTTTCGCAGTATAATATATTGTAGAGTAACATTAAATCGTATCATTGCTGCAATAAAAGCCTAACCACATTGTTTAATAAAAACTGAGTAACATTAAATTGTATTCTTGCTACAATTTTAAAAAAACTAACAAAGGACCTTAAGTAGACTTCTAACATTGTCTCACGCTGTCATTTTACAAGATTGCTGTAATAACATTGCTTCTGCCTGTGCACTGTTAAATGTTCTGATTCAGTGGTGGCGCCCCCTGTCTGTCACCCGACTACAGACCACGTGACCCGGAACAGTAGTCACGTGTTGGGGCCAGAACGCGCCACGTTGGCAGCAGTGAAAACTGGAAAGGGTTGCGGGTTGGGGGGGGGGGGGGGGGGGGCTCTCCTACAGGCAGTTTAACATGTTTGGTGGGCTGCAGTCCTGTGAACATCTGGGCGACCAGAGTTCAGTGTCATTCTGATTCATGCCTCGTCGGCGGCCCAGTGAATGTGTATCTAGTCATGGAAGCTACCCTCCCAATACAGCACCGGATGCGGTTGCCGAATCGGTAGAGGACGGGCCTCGCATGCAGAAGGTCGGGAGTTCAGTTCCCAGTCGAGTCAAAGCAATGACTTATAAAATTGATACTTGTCGCTTCCTAGCCAGGTGCTTGGTATTATTACTATCGGGCAAGGACTGGTTAGCGCAGTGTCAGGATAATGTTACTGAATGGGATATCGGGTCATGGTGTCGGCAGCCTGATTTCCCAGGGGGCAGCACTATAAAGACTCCATGAGTGTGCACTGTCACAACCAACCATCGGCGGCCTTCAGTGACTGTCAATTCGCCACTTTGGTGCGTGTATCTCAACAGGGAACATACCCACCCACCCACCCTCCCAATACAGCACCGGGGGGGGGCTTATTTCAACATGCTGAAATTATTTCATGTATTGACAACAATGCCAAATATAACCGAAAGGTATGTTGACAAGATGCATAATATGTGACAGTTCTTTCATGGGGAGGAGGGGGGGGGGGGGGGGGGGGGGGGGTGGGGGGGGGGGGGGCTAGTGCCCATTTGGAAATTCTGCCGCCCACTCAAGGGGCAGTCACTACGACGTATGGCCTTAGCGTATGCTGACGTATCCGATTTTCGACCAACATGTCGGCACACGGCGTCATACGCTACGTTGGGCATACGTCGAGTACGCTCAGGATACGCGTCATAGGTTGGCGTAGGTCGAGCCGTTAACAAATTTGTGTGCATGTTCAAAATTTTCAACATTTATATAGCACCCGCCAACCTATTTTGATTTGAAATTTATTTCAACACGTTACGCACACGCCGGCGCCATACGTCATAGTGTGACAGGGCCTTCACTAGACTAGTATGATGTCTACAAACATGTTATTCACTTTGGACATTGAACTCGTGACTTGGTTACGGTATTGTAGTAGTAATACCCTCGACATGAGCCTCACCATGACGTGGTGATGGAGGTGACTACGCCGTAGTGTCAGCGTGCCGAGTAGACGGCGTCCTTGTGTGAAAGTAACATTGTGTGTATGTAATAAGTTAACCAGAGGGCATGGCCCAATGTGCTCAGTGCCCGATTACCGTCCGGCCCGTCATGGGGTTCAGTAAAGCCAATCACCTACACATATGGCATCGTTGGACTAGAATATTGAGCAGTGGAATGACGACTAATATTGCCTGTGATTGACATTCCTCCTGCTTAGTCAACGAATGTGTATATTTATGTTACACGTTCTATGACATCGCGCCGTCACCATTATGATAGGCGGCATAGCACCGACTGAACCCAACATTAAGTACCTTTACTAGTGGAAGCAAAGTAACACTATAGACGCCCACTTCGGTGTCGTACCTGAGAAACTGGTTAATTTCCAAGACACGTTAAGTTTGGATCGCCCAGTTGACTGGCCTTTAGTATGTTTTTATTCCTGTCCCTATCTTTATCTTTCTCCATGCCTTTGTTCCCGTCTCTCCCCCTCCGTATTCCCCTTCCCCTCTCTCCCTTCCCCTCTCTCCCTTCCCCTCTCTCCCTTCCCCTCTCTCCCTTCCCCTCTCCCCCTCTCATCCTTCCCTCCCCTACCCCCCTCCTCTCCCCCCCTTCCCCCTCCCATCTTCCCCCCCCCTCTCTTCTCTCCCCTCTTCTCCTCTCCCCTCTTCTCTCTTCTCTCTCCTCTCTCCCCCTCTCCTCCCTTCCCTCCCATCGGCACCGAGCTTCTCAGACGTGATGGCTCGTGCCACGTGTGTCGAAAAACCACCCGCACCACTAGGAAAAAGACCAAAAAAAAACCCACACAACTAAAAGCAAAAGACCACGGCCTGTGTTGAGTCGAGGAAATAGTTGAGGGGCCGTGAAGGAGTGGTGTGGTGGTCGACACGAGGCCTCAGCGACTCAAGTAGTGTAGCTGCATTTTAAAATATATGTGATGTATACCGTACTGTTGTGTACTGTATATTTGATATATATCGGCAATGGTTTAATTCTGCCGACGTTAATAACGATATGATAAGAGAAAGTGTACAGTTGATTCAAAACTTCACACTCGGGGTTTTCTGTCTGCCTCCTGCCGACCGCCAAGAAGAAACGACCAAGTTGGCCGCCGGGTGGCGGTGGCGGTGGCAGTGGCAGTGGCGGTGGCGGTGGCGGTGGCAGTGGGGGGTGGGGGATGTAAGATGGGGGGAGGGCGCTCTCTGCGCGTCTGCACATGTTCCTTGAACTTTGAGCTGTTCGACTCGAGGCGAGCGCCACGGGCGCAGCCTAGTGCAGTGTTTTTGGTTTCTTTTCTTTTCACAGAGAAGGGAAGTGCTGGGTGAGTGGTGGGACGGACATGCAGGCACGCTCTCCCTCCCCGGGCCGCCTCCTGGTGTCGACTTACTTACACCCTTCCCCCCCCCCCCCCCCCCCCCCCCCCCATGCTCACTGCCGGCCCCCTGCCCCCTCTTTGTGCCCGCCTACACTACTCCGCTCCAACTACAACCCGCCCCCACCCTTCCCTGCACGCCACTTTTGGGTCTGGACCAGCAATAACGCGTTGTTTTCGGGTGTGTTTTTCCCCCCATATATTTTGTTAATTCTCCACCGCCCCCACACACCTACTGCTGCTGAAGGAATGTATACTGGGACAGACACAGACCAGTCTCCCAGCAAAGCGCTGTTTAATAGCCAGCTGGTAGGGTATTGTATTTTAATTTAGGGATTTGATTTCCACACCATCCTCCGCGGTTTTCTGAGTTTAAAAAAATAATTCTTGTGATTCGTGCAGATCCAATGAACAATACAGGTGGTGTTATAAGGGCCTTACTGTGTATAAAGAAAAATGGAAATATGTAGATTTTCCTGTTGAAAATACTTAAATTGCATGAGCTTCCGAGGCTGTGCCCTGGACCCCTGGTCGGATTTCGCTGATGGCCACTTACATCCCTGTATATTATATAACATAACATGTGACACACACACTCAGTACACACATACACACACTCTCAGTACACACATGCACACTCAGTACATACACAGTACACACACACATACACACACACATACACACACACACACACACACACACACACACACACACACACACACACACACACACACACACACACACATGCCCCAGTTAACAGTGGTGTCAAACTAAAGGGGCTGTCACACTACGACCTATGGCGTTAGCGTATGCCAACATATGCGCTTTTCGACCAACACGTCGGCATAGGCCGTCATAGGTTACGCGTAGGTTGGGCATACGTCGTTATGCTTTTCATAGGTCGCATGGGTCGAGCCGCCAAAAATTTGTTGTTCAAAATTTAAAATCTATGCCAGCTTGTGGCTCATACGTTTCTCATACGCTGGATGTATGCCGGCATAGGTTACACATAAGTTAGGGGTAGGATGGCATAGGTTAGCCGTATGTTGAACCTGCGTCCTCCGCCTATCTCTGGAGTGCATAGCGTACGCCTAGCTTACGTGTAACGTGCCTCTAGCGTGTGCTGGCGTACCCCGAGCGTATTCCCAGCGTGTTGGCTGTCTGTCACACTACTACGTATGGCCTTAGCGCATGGCAACCTATGCGAATGTTGACCAACATGTCGGCATACTGCATCATAGGTTATGTATAGGTCGAGTACGCTTGGGATAGGTTGGCGTATCTCGACCTATTTTTATTTTCAAATTATTTCGACACGTTACGCACACGCCGCCCCCATACGTCGTAGTGTGACAGGGCCTTAAGCCACCTAGAATTACTGTAAATATCGACCTGCGAATCACCCACACACCCTCCCCGGAGCTGGCCTACGACGGCCGAGCGGCTGCTTTGTGCACCGTCGGGTTACCCTCCCCCAACCCCACCCCCTATCCCTATCCCTACATGGGGGATAGATGGCGCTGCGTGTGCAACCAGAAGTAACCCAGCGGAACGCCGCCTGTCGTCGACACAACTCATCTGGCATGGGTGCATCTGTGTTATAACACTCTCCCCCACTCCACTCCTCCACCACGCTTCCACCATTCTTGTGGGTAAGGGCTGTAATACAAAATGTACTCTGCACAGGGGCCATATGCATGACGCGGTGTTAGCGAGCCAAGACGGTGTTTGGCTGGATTCCCCCGTTTAGTGGTGAAAAGTGGCATGCATGAGTCAGTGATATGGCTAACACCACAAGCGTAAACTAGGTTAGGGTAACCCTGTTCCATAGCTGGTTTACTGGTGGTGTTAGGTATTGATTAGGCCCAAATCTATTCAATGCTATCATATTTAGCAGAATAACATAATCAAAAAGTGATATTTTGTCAAATTAACCACAAAATCGAACCACTATTAAGGCCGCAGCTATATCGGCGGCGATATTAATATCGACGAATGTAAACTAAACAAATCGCCGCCGCAGTGCTGGCTGGTGCCCGGCGGTGTTAGGTACCGATTAGGCCCAAATCTATTCAATGCTGTCATATTTAACAGAATTACATAGGCAATAAGTGAAATTTCATGAAATTAACCCTAAAGTCGAAGCGATATTAACGTAGCAGCTACATCGGCGGCGATATTAATATTGTCGAATCGACGAATGTACACAAAACAAATAGCAGTGCTTGCCAGGAACAGGCTCAGCAATAACAAGGCTAGCGGTGCCCGGCAGTCGTAGCTACCGATTAGGCCCAAATCTATTCAATGCTATCATATTTAACAAAATTACATACTCTAAAAGTGAAATTTTATCAAATTAACCACAAATTCGAACCGACAAGGGCGATATTAACGCTTCAGCTACATCGGCGGCGATATTAATATTGTCGAATCGACGAATGTACACAAAACAAATAGCGGTGCTCACCGGCAACAGGCTCAGAGGGATTTCGCAAATCTATAAATAAATTCACATTTAGCTATAATGAAAGTGTTTGGCGCCTGTACATACCGCGTGGCATAATTCCCGACCTCGGTGATAGCTAAACGGTGTCAAGCTGTAACACCAAACGCCGCTAACACCGCGTCATGCATATGGGCCCAGATGTAGTGGGTGGGGAGGGGGAGAAACTGCATCTGTTGCTGTCGTCCGCGCCTATCACATGGCGCGTTGTCCCCATGGTGACGGCGCGTTGTCGCCTTGGCATGTATTTTTTAACTGTGCTGAAGTTAGCTTTAGCGCACACTAGGTTGTGGTTGTGTGTGCTCTTTTCCTATTTCATTAAATCTAAAACCCACTTGCAAAGCCCATGGTACGCCCCCACTCTCACCCCCTCACCCTACTGTAGGGGTGATGGGGCGACGGCTGGTCAGGTTGTGACACTGCACATTGACTTGTCACATGTAGGAACCTCTTTTCTATCTGGTCGTGCATCAGCCAATGAGTGTGTGTGGGGGAGAGGGGGCGGGAGGGTTAATGGTGACCCAGAACCCTAAAATGACGCGCCGGGACCCAGCTGGTGAGCTGCCACCACGGCCGTCTTGGCCCAAGTGCCTCGGGTGTGATTGGCTTCTAAGCGCGAGTAGTGGGATGTTATGCAGGGATGAAAGGTCTCCATTTTTTGGGGGGTCATAATAGGCGATTAACTACAAAAGAATGCCAAGTCTGAAGGTAGGACAGCAATTGGTCAGTCCGATTCCCGTTATGAATTTAGCTGTTGCTAGGACATAAAATAAAAGCAAGGAATGATTGTGGAAAGAGACTTGGTGGCATGAAAAGGCTCTGTCACTACGACGTACCACATCAGTGCATGCTCAACGTTAAAAAATTTGCCAGTACGTCGGCATTCGTCAATCTTTTCAGCAGCGGGGTATAAAAATGGGCATATACACAACATACACACAACGTACGTAATGTATGCAGAATGTATCTCTGACCTATTGCTAGCATATGAGAGTGTTTATTTGCCTTGCAAAACACTCGCATATGCTCACGGTGACCAACGTTACATATGTTAATCCATCGCTAGAAGTATGGCGTATACGTTAAATACGTTGGAGATATGGCAGGGGTAGCTTAGGAGTACATAATGCATCCGTTGGCAGTACGCTGACTGCACATTCCGACTGGCTGAATGTACGGCTAATGTCAAAGACCCTATAATACTAAGACCCTATAATACTAAGACGGCTCACTCCCTATCTCTCCCATGTAAATTTTGCAGTGCCACCTTGTGGTGGGTTTGATCAGCCCGGCTGCTGGTTGGTGTTTCACATGTAAACACATCATCATCATGCTGTCCGTCGCGATGCGACAAAGACTGCTTTCATTACTTGACTGCCGCTCTCCATTTTCATGAAAGCTGCCTGCAAAAGTGCTGCTGGCTTTTGCAAGTTACCAGTGGCACTCTCGCGGGGAGCAAATAGAGGTTTCACCCCGGCAAGAACATGTCAAGACAGGCGCAAAACTATTTGTCCCTTCAGTGGTTGGTCGGGAGATGTTGGGAGTTCCATACATCAACCGCCCTTGATGCTGCCACAGTGACATGGTTTTCTGTTTAGGGTTTTCTCCCTTAGCCTTCGGTTCTGTCAAGAACCTGTACCACAAGACAGTGGTTTACAACTCTGCAGGGCAGGGGTGTCAAACTCCCTGAGGTATTGCTACACCTGCAATACCTGCATACCATGTAAACACATACAATTATATTATACATGAGATAGGTAAGTGTGAATACACATCAATATGAAATCGCTATGAACAAATACACATCAATATGAAATCGCTATGAACAAATACACATCAATATGAAATCGCTATGAACAAATACACATCATCAGCATCATCAACACCATCATCACACATATTTCACATTCAGATATATACATTTATACATATAATATAGCAACTGTTTAACCAAGAGAACAGCCAGCGCACCAACTGGTGTTTTTGATCATTTTGATTACACAGTACAGGCTGAGTGAGCCGTCTCAGTATTATAGGGTCTTTGCTAATGTGCAGCAACCTATACCAAAGTACCCCGATGAATCCCGAACGTACGCTGCACGTTGAACGTATGAGCCACACGTCGACACACATTGGAAATTTTTAGCATGCACAACACATTTTTTTCGGAGCCTCGACGCATGGCGACTTATAACGACATATCCAGAACGTACCCGATGTATGCCCAATGTATACATAACATATGACAACATATGCCACCGTGTTGGTCAAAAATCATACGTCGGCATACACTAAGGCTATATGTCGTAGTGTGACATGCCCTGAAGATAAGTTACAAGGGCAGTAAAACACTCTCCAATGGACAGTCTGTACTAGAAACTGAGTGGACTGTAGTTAGGCGAGTGCTGTGTGAAACCTGACTTCTGCAATTTCCTGGCAGAATTCCCTTATGACAATAATTACTACGATATTAGTACTGTTATTGGAGCAACATTATTTACAGATAATCTCACGATAGATTTCCGCTTCTTTTTGCCGGAGACCACTTTAATCCCTGGTTATGTAATATAGGGGCTTCTGAATGGCCCGTGAAGACATAAATGTCCATACCTTGAATTGGAATAAAGGAGGAATAAAAGACAATGTGACATGGAACGTCATGATCCCGCATCAAGGCATTCTGAAAATATTGAGCCCTGATGTGGATGCCTTGTCTGGTATGGTTAGTGTCATCTACCCACCACTACCTGTGTACTAAGGCAGTGATATAACACCCGCCGCTACCTGTGTACCAAGGCAGTGATATAGCACCCGCCGCTACATGTGTACCAAGGTAGTGATATAGCACCCGTCGCTACCTGTGTACCAAGGCAATGAGATAGCACCCACTGCTACCTGCGTTCCAAGGCAGTGATATAGCACCCGTCGCTATCTGTGTACCAAGGCAGTGATATAGCACCCGCCGCTACCTGAGTACCAAGGCAGTAATATAGCATAGCACCCGCCGCTACCTGTGTACCAAGGCAGTGATATAGCACCCGCTGCTACCTGTGTACCAAGGCAGTGATATAGCACCCGCTGCTACCTGTGTACCAAGGCAGTGATATAGCACCCACCACTACCTGTGTACCAAGGCAGTGATATAGAACGCCCTACGATAGTCTAATGTTGTTCGAAGTTACCCTGTGAAATGTAGCATGCTTTCTTTAGACAACCAAGCACCGCTTGTATGTCGAGGCTGTGGTGTGAATCGGTAGTGCTGATCAGTGTGGTGTGGTGGTTTCTGTGAGATGCTGCCTGTCTAGATCCCTGAAGGGATTTCCCAGATGATTATGATAGATTCACACCGACTGTCGCCACTCGCCCCATCACCTTGGCCCTCCTACTTTACAGTAGCCCCGACCAAAGCTTAGGTGGGATCTAAAGGCAGAGGCCTCCTGCCGCTGTGGGCTGCACGGCGACACGCCGCCCGAGGCGCCACCTAGTGTGCCCACCCTGCGTCACACACGGACTGCTTCGATTCTGGGCCCTGCTCTGTGCACCAGGCACTTCTCACCGCCCTATTATTTATGAATAGGGTATCTAGATGACTGAGCATGTGCTCAGAAAACATGCAGGTATAGTAGGGCAGGCTACAAATTGACATTTATTGTTTAACGACCCCCCCCCCCCCCCCCAGCACAAAAAGCCATTGGGTGTTTATTAAATCAATGTCAACGGTAAATGCCAATGGTTTTAATACTCGTAACAATGTTAGGAATCGGGTTGATCACCCCACCGTCCCAGTGCCGTAATTCTAACATAGCAACATTGATCAAATGTTACCTGAAAAGGAATCGGAACATGGCCTTTAGTCTGCCCTATCAAGCATTGTTTAGATTGTGAAGAACATTGGTTGAATTGAGCTATTTGAATGGGAACTATATATACAGAAGTGATGGGAGAGAACGGGGCCTGTTGGCGACGGCGCCTTGTTCCTGGTGAGGTGGGTGGGTGGGTAGATTGTGGCGCTGGTACTACCTGTAACGTGTAAGGAGATGCACCAGTCAGCACCAGGTAAATGCTCCAATTCGAACGCACCCACTGTCTGCTCTCTGCTCAGCTTTCCTCGTCACTTCTCTCCCATGTATCTTCTCCTCTTCGCTCCTTTTTATTCTCCTCTTCTATCCTTTCTATTCTCCTCTTCTCTCCTTTCTATTCTCCTCTTCTCTATCCTTTCTATTCTCCTTCTCTCTCCTTTCTATTCTCCTCTTTTCTCTCCTTTATATTCTCCTCTTTTCTCTCCTTTATATTCTCCTCTTTTCTCTCCTTTATATTCTCCTCTTTTCTCTCCTTTATATTCTCCTCTTCTCTCTCCTTTTTATTCTCCTCCTTTTTATTCTCCTCTTCTCTCCTTTTTATTCTCTTCTTTTTATTCTCCTCTTCTCTCCTTTTTATTCTCCTCTTCTCTCTCCTTTCTATTCTCCTCTTCTCTCTCCTTTCTATTCTCCTCTTCTCTCTCCTTTATATTCTCCTCTTCTCTCTCCTTTCTATTCTCCTCTCATCTCTTCTCTTGCTCTCCTAGTATCTGCCCTGCGCTGCGTCACCATACCCTAGACATCCCATCTCTACTCACTCTCGTAACCCCTAAACCCCACGGCCAGTATACTTAGTGTCCAAGGCAAGAGGGGATATCAGGACACCCATGAAACCTGCCAGGGGAGGGAAGGGTAGGGGGGTGGGGTGATTCTCGCCGCGCCACGTCTACTGAGATTGATGGTTATTTTACACGGCCCCTCCGCTAACTCAGGAGAAAGGTCGGGTGGCGGTGGCGGTGGCGGTGGAAGCGGCCGAGAAGATTACCCGCTCCTCTAGACACCCACAAGCAGTCGTGACGTGGTTTTAGTCGCCTCTACGTCACTTCCGGTCAGGTGGGATTCTCTGCTGCGTCTCATGCTGTGACCGGATCTGGCAGGTCCGTCAGGGTGGGCTCTCGCTGGGCACTGAACCGTGTTCCCAGCTTGAAACTGCCGCACTCATTTATGTTGCAGCCCTACGCCGCCGGAGGGCGCTCTTTTGTACGCTGCCCGCCGTCACGTGTTCTGGAGGGGGTGGGAGGTAAATGAAGCGCCGGGTTAGCGGACCGAGTGGTGAGCAGTGACTACTGTACAACGCACGGCCGCACACTGCTGCTACACCACTGTGTGCTGCGGAGCGTGACGCCGTGACCCGCTGCACTAGGAGGGGGGAGGGCGGGGGTCAGGCAGGTATCCACCAGCCACCCCACCCCTTCTATCTGTTGCACCTCCTGCCACGTGACCCAAAGGCAGGTGGAGTCGGCGTGTTGGTCCCGGGTGCAGCAACACTTGTACAACGCCCGGGCCTTCCCCGGCCCTCTCTCCCCTCCCCCGCCCCTCTCCGCCCCAGTCACGCCGGGAAGGCCCCGGGCCTGCCTGCCCCGGCCTCCCCAATGCAATCAGCCCCGTCCAAGGTGCACCAATCTGCGCCATTCTGTGCCGGCACCCGGCCGTGAAATGTTGTTTTGAGCCGCCGCAAGTGAAGCAAATTAGATGGCCGTGTGACTTGGGACAGCCCCCCCCCCCCCCCCCCCCCCCCGTCACTGGGTGGGGGCTGGTCACTGAATGGGCGAGGTCCAACAGGTCCGAGAGGATCCGGCGGGAAACACTCCACCGGAAGAGTGTATTGACCACGGCGTGTTGACGGCCTCAAACTGGTAGCAAGTCTGAAACTGGCGGCAAGTAGGCGATACACACACGCACACATAGATTCACACATACACAGACGCGCACACAGCCTCAAACTGGTGGCAAGTAGGCGATACACACACGCACACATAGATAGACATGACCTGTTTACTCAAGTGAAACAAGAAAACATTTTAGCCTTGTTGAGGGCAGCTGGTCTGTACCACCTCATATAGTTTGCTAAATAAATTCTATCAATTATTAATAAAACTTTTCCTTTTTTTCTATGGGAATTTGTTTCCCTTGACCACAAATATATAATGGTGAGCTTTTTAATTTAACAAGTGTCTATTGGCATATAATTGATTGTCTGCTTTTACATGTAAAAGCGATGGTTTGAACAAAAAACTAACATTTCTCACCGTGAATATGGCCTATGCTGCCGACAAGCGTAAAGCAACCACCAACCAACCAATCAATCAATCAATCAATCAATCATATACGCACACACCGGCTCGTCAGTGAGTGAGCGGAGTCGGCTCGAGTCTGTTGTGGGATTCTAGACCCACTATTGAGGTGCCTGGCCTTAGTACACGACATGTTTAGAGTCCGCGTATACATTAATGCGCATAAGGAGTCTATCAGACCGTAATGTGGACATTTACCTTGTTGTTCACATGTTGTGTCATTTTTCGTCAACCACAAAGTGGGACCTGTGTTTTCTTAGACAACTGCTGGGCTTTATGGGCGTTTTCTTTTAAAAACTGCTGTTTGGGATTTTAAATACTTTAATAAAAAAAAATTCAAATCAGACCGCTTGATGTGGGGGGTTCACGCGAACGGGAAGACATGGCGGGCAACTAGTGTTAGGTTCTGCTCTGATTGACCGCGCTTTTTGACAAGGTGGAGGTAAGGTTGGTCGAGACGCAGTAATAGCTGCAACATGGCCACCATGTGGATGCGCAGCTAGATACGCGACACTGGGTGACTGGTTCACCCGTCTCCATAGCAACTGGTTGGTGCGCTGACTGGTCTCCATAGCATTTCAGCGAACAGCAGCAATACAGTCTGAATTGTTAGTGTGACCTTTGATATATATATATCAGTGCGTTTCATTAAGACGAGATAAACTACACGGTTTGAACGGTGTCCCCAACATTATGTTGAATTTGTGCTTCTAAGAACCAATGGTCCACTAAATGCACCTGGTTTTCCCAGTGCAGAACACGCTTCCCCCATAGCCCCTTTCCCCCGCTATTGGTCTATAGGTTAGTACTACCTTTTCTGATCCGTGTGTTTGTGGGGGTCGGTGAGGGGGTGTCTATAGTTCTATTGCTCAGTACTACTAGCTCTGTGTATGGGGATGGGAGAGGGGTGGGGGAATAAAGGTCTACTACTCAGTACTAGTACCTCTAATGTGCATGGACGGGGGGTTGGGGTGTAGGTCTGTAGCTGGGTACTACTAGTTGTGATGTGTATGTGCATGGGGTATGTGTGAATATTATAAATGTTTTATTTGTACCACCACACCAACTTGTTGGAGTCCCCCCCCCCCCCCCCCCCCTCCCCTCATCGGTCTGCTTCGGACACACATGGCCAGACCGGCCAGTGAAAAGAGCCGTTACTATTAAATACCAGCCGCCTTGCTGTTTGAAATGTGGCCCTGAGGCCTGCATTCCTGGCTGCATTATGCTCGGGCAAAGGCTTAGGCCTAGTTAGTGTTGGTTTGAAAAGGGCTGTTCTTGCAGCCGCAAGGCTTAACTGCTGGTGAGTGAGTAATATGCGAGAATCACACGAGGAGTATGATGCGAGTAGGTTTATTCCGTTAACTTCTCTAATTGACGGTTCCTGGGTGGTAGTAGGTAGTTGAGCAGTTGAATGAAGCAGCAACATGGTAGTCTCTTGGTATATTGTCTAATAGTGTAATATGAATGCCATGATATGCAGAAAGGATGTCCATCTCTGGTCTTATACTATGTAGGTTAACATCCGGAGGTCGGCTTTTCCCTCTCCCTCTCCCTCTCCCCCTCCCTCTCCCTCTCTCTCCCTCTCCCTCTCCCCCCCCCCTCCCTCTCCCCCTCCCCCTCCCTCTCCCTCTCCCCCTCCCTCTCCCCCTCCCTCTCCCCCTCCCTCTCCCCCTCTCTCTCCCCCTCTCTCCCCCTCTCCCCCTCCCCTCCCTCACTTCCTTCCCTTCCTTCTTCCCTCCTTCCCTCCTTAGTCACTCCACTTCCATCTTTCCTCCCGCCCTCATTACTCACTGCTCCCTCCCTTCACCCACCTCCGACCGTCCACATGTGTTGGCTGCTGCCTTGAAGGTCGGTGCAGTAGCCATGTACTCATGTGCTAGTATGACGTTGGGTACCTTCCATGAAGGCGTTATGTATGTATGCACATACATGCTGACCTCTAAGTTATTATTGGCATATCCATGTATGTACACGATTCGTGTGTATTGTATTTGTGCCAAGTTGCTATGGCAGGCGGTGGGTGGGGGAGGCACATCTCTCAGTTCCGAAGCCGCCATTAGATACTATTGTTCGGCGTGACTGTGCTTAGACTCGTTCCCTCTTCTCCTACTCCTTCCCCGTACTCTCCTGCTCCCCGACCAGGCGCAGTGGCGGAATTGTTACAGCACAGGCCTCACATCTGCGAGATCAGGATTCCGGTTCCCAGTCAAGTCAAGCCAATGATTTATCAAAATTGATTCTTGTCGCTTCCCCACCTGGCACTTGGCATTAATAGGATAGGGCAATGACTGGTTAGCTCAGTGTCAGGATAATATGACTTGAGTGGGATATTGGGTCATGCTACCGGTGGCCTGATTTCCCAGTTGGACAGCACTATAAAGTTACCATGAGGGCACAGTCACAAGTCAGTACCTGTCCTGATTGACCTTAGATGTTTCCAGGACATAAAACTCCACAATGAAACATGCTCCATTGACAAAAAGACTTGCTACTGCTACTGGGATTGTGCTGAGTAGAACATGACAAGGACTGGCTGGTTTAGTGTCCAAATATGGTTGGACACTGTCATGATACCTTAGTGGGGCAAGGCTATACAGCCATTAGGAGTGTACACTGTTGGTGCCCTTCCTGACCGATCAGATCAGGTCACATTTAACCTGACCTGACCTACTTTATTTATGAACTACCCACCACATCTTAAAGCTGCACGTCTGATTTCCACCAAGTGTTTGCCTTTTTGCCTTAGCTTCCATAACCACTCACCAGTCCAACCATGCCCGCCGCATCCCGATCCTCAGGCAACATACACACCGCACAGGCCAGTAGGATGCGCGCGCCAGTCTTCTCCCGTCGTGTTGGCGAGGCAATGCTGCCACCTAGTGGCATCTCCTCACACGCGGTCACGGGCGTTCCACTAGATGGCGGCACTGCACCTTAGGGCACGCACTTGTTGCATTGTAATGAACTGTGTGCGCTACACTGGATCTCTTGTGACCCGCAAGCGCACGAGCACACACAGCCGTCTGTGTTGCTTACGTGAGACTCGCTAATAAGGAAATGTCCCTATTACCCTCTAGTTGTGCCGCATCTTAAGCATAGCCTGCTCCACTAATATCTGTGAAAATATGCCAACTTCCCAAATGCAGTTAGGGAACGATTTACATATTCATGCATAAATATTGTTATATATATAATTCTTTATATATTATGTATATGTGACATACATATACATCTGTGATATACATATATTATAATTTAAATTGATCTTGGGGTTTATTTAATGGTTTGTGTGTGGCAGTGGTTGTAGATATTTGATTAATCGCAAGTTGAGCATGTTACGAGTGCAGCCCTGTATAGTATTATTAGGTTGAGTGGGGTTGGGTTGGAGAATGTGGGGTACCTGAGGTATGAGGTAGGGTTGGAGAATGTGGGGTACCTGAGGTATGAGGTAGGGTTGGAGAATGTGGGGTACCTGAGGTGTGAGGTAGGGTTGGAGAATGTGGGGTACCTGAGGTATGAGGTAGGGTTGGAGAATGTGGGGTACCTGAGGTGTGAGGTAGGGTTGGAGAATGTGGGGTACCTGAGGTGCGGGGTTCCGCTCGGGGCCCAGGTCCCCAGTCGGGCGCCGCCTGTGTACGGAGGCTATTTAACCCGCCCCACACTTCCGTATCCAACCCGGCCTGGGTCAACATCAGCAGAGCAGCGCGAAAATCGCGCAGATTGTATCTTGGCTAACTTGCTCTTACCATTCGCTAATTCTTCTCCCTTTTCCCTTTCCCTATCCCTATCCCCCTTTTCCATACTACCCCCCCTTTCCCCTCGCCCTTCGTCACCCTTTCCTCACTATTTCCTCAACCTTACTGCGTTTAGTTTTCAAGTGGCTGAAGTTTGTGGAGCTTGCCGTTGGTTGCCACACCGTGGGAGGGTTGGGTTGGTGCAGCTAGGTGTGCGGTACTCGTGAGTCCCCTCCGCTCCACCTGTTCTGACCCGCTTACCTGCGCCGCCGTGGTGTGCGTGCCAGCAACCCTCCCCTCCCCTCCCCTCCCCTCACCTGACCTCTGAACCAGCACCTGAGGTTGACGCGTGACGTCAACGTCCCGGCTACACGTCAGCCTACCTGGCCGCCGGGTTGGCCGGTTGTACCCACAATGCAGTGCGCCGCGACGAGTTATAATAATAACGAGCGCGGGCCTGCAGGTAGCGGCTTGACATGGCTGCCCCAGTTTGAAGCCAACCGACGGGTGGTTACTGCGTCCCGTTTGTGACTAGACCGATAAAAACTCACAATATCGTAGCGGGGTGCTTCTCCTCGCCCCCCATAGATTGTGAACTCTCCTGTAAGTGAGTCAAGGTGGGTGGGTGCCGGGTTGCTAGCTAACCGATGACTAAACCAAGGTAACCGGGGAGATATCGTGGTGATTTGTATCAGTCATATGGAAGGGGCGTAACTGGATGCCTTGATTTGGATTTCCTGTCAGGTTTCTTGCTGAATTTAATCGTTCAGCCATATATGGAGACAGTTGAGTGAGTTGAGCGCCTGCTTCTTGTTTTGGCTGGTGTATGACACTAGAAACGTGGCCGAGTCAACTATTGACTTATAAAGTGATACTTGTCTCTACCTAGCCTGGCGGTTGGCATTAATAGGGTAGGGTTGAGGAAGACCAATTGTCTGCGGTTGACATTTCCTCTGGTTAAAAACAGTTTGAAACCAAAGCACTTGCCTAGATTTGATGTTACACATTCAACTTAAGATGCTGGTGCCTTTATTAAGCATTTGTTGTTGACCAGAAGAGAATGGGAAAAAACAACCTGGCAACTCTTGGAACTTCATTTGACCCACTTCAACGCCCTGAAAAAGCATTGAATTAAACTTTTGGGTAATTAGTCTTGAAAAGCCTTGAATTCCATTAAACTGTCCCTACTGATGTAAATGAGTCCAAAATTGCCATTTTCCCCCTACCCCCTGAAAAGTCTTGAATTCCTATCAAAAACAGCCTTGAAATAGCCTTGAATTCCATATTTTCACATGTGTATGGACCCTGTATCAATTTCAAAATAACAACTAAAAACATGTTTGAATCATTCCGAATAGTGGTATAGTGTCCTCTTCCCATGTGGACATATGGACGGTCTTGGCATCAATCTTTTACTGAACAGCGCATGGCCTCCTTTCTGGACAGCCAGATGTCGGAGGTTGCGGGTGGGGGTGGGCGGTGCGATGCAGCCTTAAGGGTGCGCGCTGTAGCTAACGCTAATATGGCTAACCCTTTTGTAGCTCACTACCAACATGCACAGCAGAAGTTCACATCCTCACCAAAGGGAACTCTATTAACCGCTGCTAATGGATAACATTACTTTTAAGCCACCTAGTTCTAGCACAGTTTCATGCTGTGGTTCTAGTATACATATAATGTTCTGAATTTCATGCTGTGTTTCTAGTATCCATGTAATGTTCATCTATAACGCTTGTGTGTATATCATGTCGCTCTTGAGATGTAGTTAATTTGGAGATCCACTTTGAAGCGTCTTACCATACGTTGTTACAAGTGGTTTTCTACCATGATAAGTTGATGGCACTAAGTAAACAATAAGGGGTTAGAATGAAATGGTAGTACACTTTGAAGTGTCAGTTTTATAATTGAAAGACGCAAGTTAACATACGCGGGTTAACAGTTTGAATAGTGCTTTAAAAGGAGACGCCTTTGGATTAATTTTTTCCTCATGAGCTACTTAGATGGCTACAAGTATGTACAATCATGCCTTTCGTTATTTACGTGTGCAGAGCTATTTTGCTGTTAGCTATGGAGCTATATAGTGTTTGTATGGTAATAGTGTCATTTGGTCGAGCAGAATCCACTGATGTATTATATAAAGTAAGACGCATGTGATAATAGGTACTCCAAAGTGACTTTTTTTTTTCAATAGGTCAGTGTTACAAGTTATATATCTGTACAGATCTTTTAAATCGGGTCTCAATGATATAAAAATCATTTAGTTCGATTGAATAGCTGCAAAGTTATGACTGTTTAAAGATCTTTTTTTTTTTACCCTGATTTGGGCACATTTCCAAATTAGCCAAATCTTTTAGGGTCCCACCTGGAAACATTTTGCATATGATCTGTCCAATATTAAAGAATCTCATTCTCTATAGTACAAATAGAAGCTCAATTTTTTACAGGCCATCACTGTTAGTATTCTTTCTAAATTTCATGTCAAACTTGCTAAATTCCTTAATTTCCAGCAACCACCAATAATAAATTCAGTAAAATTTAGAAAAATAGAATATCTTCCATTTGAATTGTCCTATCACTGCAATCTTTATACCAAAATAACCAGAATTAAAAGCTCTACATGATGATATAATTGTCTAACTGATCAGAGAAAGAAAGACAAATTCACTTTTAGGAATCGCGAGCTGACAATAGCCACATTCTTGCAGTAGTCAATTCTCAGACCAACCTTGATGAGCATGATATAAATTTCAACCAAAAAAATGGTTAGTTAGACGAAGACTTGAGCTTTCTGATGATATAATTTTCAGCACGATCCCGATAAATTTTCTAGTGGGATTGATGTCCTAATGTTTTCACCTCTTCAGTTCAATCAAATTTCCCACTTAAAAACAGCCATGCTTGATATGCTAATGAAGCCTAGTTTCTTCTATGTCTTTCATTGGTGGTTATTTTTTAGCTCAGGTCACTTTGCTCACCAAGGTATCAATTTTAGGGAAGGGAGTAGCTCAGCCTGGATGAAAACAAACTCGGCGAGCATGCACAGAGCTGCCGATGGTACCCCCAAACAAGTTTCGATTGACTCTAATTTATTTCATAATGCTAACTAAAAATCAGATACCCTAAAAGACAAAAGAACAAGCTTTAATTTCATATCATTTTTATTTCAAATGAAGAATGTCAAATTTCGCGCTGCGGACACTGTATACGCCCACTTTGGAGTACCTAGTAATAATCAATGACTACTGCACCGTACCTGTTAGGAGGGGAAGCGGCACTGTGTTGCCCGCGGGGCGTGGCGGGGTGTGGCGCCGGCCGGCCCGGGTAGCAGCTCGGTGCCCCGACCTGCTCGGGTCGACTCGGCTGACCACGCTGTGACATACTGTGTTTGCAGCCAGAGGGGGAGGACGACCTGAAGAAAATGCAGCTCATGGAACTAGCAATCATCAACGGCACCTACCGTGACACGAAAATGGGGGCGAGCGCGACAGCTCGTAAGTGTGGAGTTTCTGCTGCTCTCTCTACTGACCACCTTAACCCAGCGTTCGTGCTAACCTCGTGCCATGTTTTGTGCCTTTTGCAGCCCGAGGGGGAGGATGACCTTAAGAAAAGACAGCTCATGGAACTTGCCATTATTAATGGGACTTATCGCGACACGAAATCTTCTCCGCAAATACAATCACCCACAGCGCCGTCACATCGTAAGTTGGGCGCCTCCCGCCCCCTGCCGTAGATCCATGTTGTGGTTCTGAGCCTCCTTTTCATCTGTGTGGTCACGTAATCTGCCGCTCTGAATTGGTTACCAGTTGTGTCTGCCTTCTTGACCTTTTAAGTTTTAATCACCTCCTATTGCCCGACCTCCTCAACAAGCTGCCTCTTTTTGTTTTAATATTTTATATATAATATACTGGTCTACTGCCTCAGCATCGTCTACCCTCACCACCGCTGCGCCACCTGGTGTCATACTTGCGCGTCGCTGGCTGGTGGTGGTGGTGCCGCCACCTGCATGCGCTCAACAGTGTGACTTCGGTTGGCCCTTCTGTCAATAAGCGCAACCCGCTGAACAAGATTTAACCATATCAATCAAATCTGCCGAAACCTTGTCGGCCTTTTTACTTTTTTTTACTTAAAAAAAATCAAGAACAAAAGAGAAGAATGCATTGAAATAGATTTGCACGAATGTTATCCATTTTTGTGATCTTTACGTTTGGCTGTAGTTTTATGGATTATGTTGCTCACGGAATCTTTTGTAGCTACCATATGTGTACAACTGTTATTGTACCCAATCATAGAGGATGCTGTGAAGTTTGACATAACCACTAACACGTGTTTACTAGCTGACTTTGGTTCACCCCTAAACGCGACTTTGTAGTTGTAGTAACCATTTCTAGCTATGTTTTGTCTCCGATATACACATTGTATATGATTAATATATACAATTTATGGAGTATTTTTTATAATTATTTTAAAAAGGTCACTGCTCAATTGTCAATGCCCGCCACAAACAACCATACTGTGTTTACCACTGGGTCGACTGCTTATTCCTTATGCTGCATGTTGTTTCCCCTACTTTGTCTCCTAGATGTCGCTAGTGTCTCAGCTGCTAGCATGCTTAGTGTGGAGGCATGCCACCAGAGGACGCCACCTGCGGTTTCCCTTTCAGGCGACGTGTACATGCGTAGAACATTGGTTTCTCTAGCTTCAACCGGTCCCCTCCTGCCTCTCACCCAGTACATATAGCATGATTATTAGTGTTACTGGACGGTTTGATTTGTAGCGACTTAAAACCGTGCATCTTGATATTACAATTTATTTTAAACGCCTTGTTTGAATTTGGCTCCAATGAAACACTTGCATGTTCTTTAAAAAAAATTTTTATTTGTTAGTTGTTTTTCTAAATAGTTTTTTTTTTTTAACGGTGCCCCCGTTACTGTGTGTTGTTTATATGGTAACGTAATGTTAAGGCTGCGAGAGGTCCAAGATGCTGCATTTGGTTACTAAGTTTACTTCCAAGAAATGCTTTCCCTCCCCCCAAAATACCAACCCACTTGCGCTGCAGTCCCTAAGATGAGGAGCCGAGCCTGGACAGGCTGAACTAACACGACTGTTCACCATGTGTGGGTGAGGGATTGTTAACGTGGTTAGGTGAAGTATGGACTCTGCCCACTGTGAGCCTGACGCGTAGTATCGGTACCACGATCGATACTAAAACGGCTTACACTTCTTCTACTTTCAGAGGAGATGTACTTGAATATGCAATCTAGTATGCACGGAGGTTTACTTCCGCAACGTAGGTATTCCTTTGTATTTTAGGTGCATATTTGAACCATAACCCAAATTTAGAAATTCCTAGTGGATTAACCATGCATAACACCCGCCCACCCCAAGAAGAGTGAGTTCAGTTGAGCAGGTTTCTCTCTGCTGGCTGTGTGGTGGTTTACTTATGTCGTTGCTAAGGGGGGGGGGTGAATTTGTCGCTGTGTGCCACTGTGTCCGGGTACAATTTATCCAGGCGTAGCGTGCTGCCGTCGGGCTTCGGGTTCCAATTGCGTGTTGGTATTACACTCAAAATGTACACGTAAAGCCCGCCCGCTCCAAGCAAGCGGTCTCGGGGGAAAAGTTAGGGGTTTCAAGCTGAAATTTCAACACTTAAAACTGTTTTGTTAAAAAATACTTTGTTTAAAATGTGTTCTAAGATGCTAAATAAAACTTGTCGGGGTTTATTGGAGAAAGCGATGCCCATGAATCTTTTTTGATTTAATTAAAAAATATATATTCTAACTTTATTTTTGTTTTAAAATTGAATTCTTACTACCTGTGGGACTTGGTAGACGGGGACTGAGTGGGTGGCGACTGTGTAGCGATACATGTGGCCGTACTAAGGGGTCTTGGCGCACACTTCTAACCTGGCGTTGGTCCACACGCGATCACCCACCCTAACCACATTGCAGGCTTGGTCGTTGAAGTGCCGCCCTCTGGTGGGGGGCGCGCGCGGCTCCGCCAGTCGACTCGCTCCCCACTGTAACTTCTTGCACTTCTTCTACTTGCAGAGGAGATGTACTTGAATAAAGCATTGCAATCTAGTATGCACGCAGGTTTACTTACGGAACGTAGGTATTCCTTTGTATTTTAGGTGCATATTCAAACCCCTAGCTATAATTTGTTTTAAATCTAAAAATACACTTTTTTTTTGTAAACGGTAATTTCTTCAGCCTATGCCCAGCCCAAATTCCCTGTGGTCCCGGTGTTTATTACCCCGATTGTAGGCTGGGTATGGGGTGTTTTCGCTGGCGAATTGTTTCTTAATGTCGTATGGGATGGACAAGACTAGGCCCACCGGTTTTTACCATTAAGACTTGTAGATTACCTAATGTAAGTGCGGTTGATATGTGGCTACCGTAATTGGTTTGTAAATAAGTAGGATTGAATGACAGGCAGGGGCCTCTTGTAATGCTTCTGTACTAAAAGCTTGTCTTAGGAATTTATATGGTGTTTCACTTCACTTGGGCCAGTAACTCACTCACTGATTTGCGAACACATTGCCTCTGACAATAGGATGTTCCCGCCACTCGTTGTTCACTGTACGGTGCATGTGGATATGGCGGTGATAGAATTCCTATGACTGTCATTAAATCAACTGTCACTCAAAACTGAGAAATAACCTTGAATCACAACCAAGTAATAGAAATATCATCATTTAAATTCGTGCTTCAGAGCTCGGTAATAATGAAAGTAATGGCATTGATTCAACCAGACTAAAATAAAGATAAATCACCAGTATTTGTTCATAGCCGTGTATGACTTGAAAAATGGTGCTTGATCACCCATCACTCACTCGGAGCCAAGTAGTAACTAAGAGTATCATGCATACATGTAAAATTAATCTGTTAATTTGCTTCTCGACACAAACTGACATTGATCTGTCTACTAAGAGTATCATGCATACATGTAACATTAACCTGTTAATTTGTGTCTCGACATCTCACTACACATTGGCCACACGACGCCTGCCGGTTACGAAGACGGCCGGCTGCGTGCCCTGCCCTTGTCCCTGCCTCGTGACCTTTACCTTAGCACGTGTGCGCGTGTCTGCTTGCAGATCCGCGGATGCAGCACATGATGGCGCAGGCTGGCATGCATCCTGGGATTCGCTCGCCCGGTCCGCAGGGCGCGCCCATCATCCTGGCGCCGCGCATGCAGTCGCTCGGGTCCCCGGGCCTCATGAACGGGGGGCCGCCGCCGCTCATCTCGCCCGCCGACGCCGGGCTGCTCTACCCGTACGAGGGCTACCCGTACGGCATGGCCGCGCCCGCCACCCTCCTAGAGTACCCGGGGGGCATTGATCAGAGCGCAGCGGGTACGTCTTATGTCCGATAGAGCGGGGGACTCTGTACTGTCCCTGTCCCTATCCTCCTCCAGCACCACAGCGCCCCGCTCCCGCCACCTAGTCATGCGCACTGGGGAGGGGGAGGGGAGTGGGATTAATCATAATGAACCGACAACTACATAAGACTTATTATATACCCTAACGGATTCCGGGCTAAGAATAATGCATTAATGCTGCCGCTGGAGTCTCCCCGCCGCCTCCCCCCCCCCCCCCCCCCTCCCCCCCCTCCCTCCCCTCCCCCCCCTCCTCCTCCTCCCCCCCCCCCCTCCTCCTCCTCCTCCTCCCCCCCCCTCCTCCTCCTCCTCCCCCTCCCCTCCTTCCTCTCCACCCCTTCCTTTCTCCCCTCCCCCTTCCTTTCTCCCCCATCCCCTTCCTTTCTCCCCCCTCCCCTTCCTCTCCTCCCCTTTCTCTCCCTCCCCTTCCTCTCCTCCCCTTCCTTTCTCCCCCCCTCCCATTCCTCCCCTTCCTTTCTCCCCCCTCCCCTTCCTCTCCTCCCCTTCCTTTCTCCCCCCTCCCCTTCCTTTCTCCCCCCTCCCCTTCCTCTCCTCCCCTTCCTTTCTCCCCCCTCCCCTTCCTCCCCCTCCCCTTCCTCTCCTCCCCTTCCTTTCCCCCCTCCCCTTCCTCTCTCCCCCCCCCCCCCATCCCCTCCCCCCCCTCCCCCCCTCACTACTACTGCAACCGTCACTACTACCAATACTACTACTACTACTACGACTACTACTAAAACTACTATTTGCTCTCTGAACACTAGTTAGTGGCTGGGTGGCCGGAAGCGGGCTGGAGTGGGGACAGTACAGAGGTTTGGGGTGTGTGTGAAATCAACGAATTTATCACAAAGTGACAAGCACAAAAAGACTTAGAGATACCACGACCAGCAGTATTGCTGCGCTACAAATTTCTTTATTATACGCATGGTGAAAATTAATATTTTTTGTGGATTTCCCAATTGTCAGACTCCTGCCTCCATCACCCGTTATATTTTCGTTACTGTTTTCTTTTTTAATGTATGTATATATATATTTGATAAAATATATATATATAGTGAGATTTTGTTTGTATATTGTGCACGACTGAATCATAGAATATTGCAAATATGTAAATTGTTAGCAAACCTGGGAGGGTGAGAGGAAGGGGAGGACTGGATGCTTATTCTGCATGTGTACATATGGAAAATGAAGATGCGCTTTGGAAATGGAATTAAGGGGTGGGGATGGGTTGGGATGAACTTCGCTTAGAACTTATAACCATACCAGTAGTAACACGTAGTTGCCTTTTTTTCCCGCCTAGTTATGGAATGTATAATAATATAATAATAATAATCCCACGGCTCAGTAGATGGTAGTGGATATTGTTGTTGTTTATGGTGATTCTTTGCTTTCTCGTTTTAATGCAGGTAGAAGTAGGGTGACAAGGCACTGACGACAGTCAGCTAACTCTGCGATCTTCAAATACTCTGTGATGCCCAATTAAAAGCCAGGTGGCATAACACTTTAGTTCGAGCAGCTCACCACTACGCCCTCCCGACCCCCCCCCCCCCCCCTACTGTCACTACGATGTAGCAGTCAGCAGAACTCCCTCATTTCGGAAAGGAAAAAAAAAAAATAGCCATGCTTGAACAGGAGGCTGCATAACTGAGTAATGACTGAAATATTAATATTAGTGTTAAATTACCATTACTCATGACCGAGTAATGGTTAAATCATTAATAACTCATTACTGAAATAATGGTGTTCAAAATCAGTACTCACTTATAGCTGAGTAATGATTGAAATAATGGTGCCAAGTCACTATTACTCACTCATCACTCAGGCAGCCTACTGGTGTTTTGGGCATGGTGACATTTTGGTAAGACGTGGAATTTTGGGTGTCTACAAATGGGGTCCCCCTCACTGGTACTACGGTTGTGGGATTAACCAAGTTGTAATTTTTGTTGTCCCACGAATGTTTTAATTTTCTAACACCTTGCTCCTTGTTTGACTACAAACTTACTTTAGAGACAAATATTTGTGACTGCCACATAACTTACGTTGCTCAACGCCTGCCTGTGATGGGTGCTATTTTGTATTTTTGCTGTTAATGTTAAAATTTCCGAATGGACATAAGACTTGGATTGAACCAACACGGAACACGCGAGTCACAAGTCCTTTTTATTTTATTTGTTTAAATTCAATTTTAGTAGCAGTGATTAAAGCTGCAAAGTCCGCTGAAGCATTAAAGCTTCAAAACCGAAACAATTATTTGGATTTAATTCTACATATTTAAATTAAATACTAATTATTATTATATTATTATACATTCCATAACTGGGCTGAAAAAGTCAACTCTGTCAGGGAATACTGAGTCAATTTAATAGAACCTGTTACTGCAGAAGCCTATAGTATCAGTTTTGGTGTGCTTGCCAAAGCCAATTTGACATGTTTATACTTCAAATATCCCCAAAGTTAGCCGTTTAAAAAAGTTACTTCAAACGAAAGTAAGGTAGATTTATAACAGTTTAAAATATATTTATCTCAGAAAAATGACAACTTCAAAAACCAGCGGACTATGCAACTTTAAATTAACGTAATTAAACACCAATCACCGCCCGGCTGAGCTGACAATGTCGGAAGAGACGAAATTAATATGTGACACCTGGCTTTAAATGGAGTTTGTTATGTTAATAATAATAACGATAATCCAAGCTCGATCAACATCTAAGACTGATGACGCACCTGGCTGCCCTGCCACCTAATCCACCCTGTCAGACCTGTGTACACATCCACTACGTATGAGGCGTACTACTGTCGTGTTGTGGGCGGCAGCCGACACAGTTCTAGCATTGGCAGCTTTCTGACACAAACCTCCAACCAACCCCCAGTATTGATCCTGTTGGCAAAACTCACATAGTCTCTTCATCGAGTTCCTTGCTTACCATGGTGCACAAACTTGCAATATTCCAGATTTTTGCACAGATCTAACCTAAATAATACTAACATCTAGCCGGGGGCAAACAAAACAAAACCAAACAAGCAGAAAGTTTATTTATTTCTTAGATTTCTATTTATGCATACAAGTGTACATTTTAAATACAAGTTTTTAACTGATTAATTTTAATTAATGAATTAATCCCTTTCATTAATGCTACTGCGGAGTGGGAAGGCGCGGCCTGTGTAGTTTGCAATGACTTTGGCGCTCGCTGCGAGTTACTCGGACTGATTTGCTGTGCGGAGTAGAATTTGGCCTGCGCGTCAACAAATTGCTGTTTAAGCCCATGTAAGCTGAAAGAACAGACGAAGGTATAAACCACTATGTACATACACCATGACTGGAGGAACTGCCTGTGAGCAATGATGCTGATTTAAAAAAAAAAAAAATTTTGTTGGACAATGTGTCAGAAACCTGATAAATGGTACTACTGTGATGATTTCTTATAGATACGGTGATATAATCTATCTATATGTATTTGTATTAAATGTGGCGGCTATATTTGAGATGAAGGTTGGCCATGATTTGGCTGCTGCTGCTACTACTCTAAAACAAAACAAAAAGTGAGATGAACTGTCGGTGTGGGCGACTGCCCGCCAGGCTACAGGGTATAATTGTGACGGTCTGCGTAGTGATGTGGAACTGAAACAAGAGAAGGGACATGGTGGTGCAGGAGGCATGGCGGCCCGGTCCGTGGTGCGACTTGTGAACTACGTGTTAACAATGGCGGCTGTTTTATAAGCAGGTGCAGTACGCAAAGTGAACAGGGGACACCCCGTTGGTATGCGAGAACACCCCTACACACGGGTCTCTCTTGCCTAAGTTGTACACCAAGGTTAGTTGAATGTTACAAGTTGATGCATTTATACTTTTTTTCCCACAAAATATATTTTTTTAAATTTAAATATCGCTATGTATACATATATATTGTGCAAATATATAAATTGATGTATATATACTGATATGTGTGTAATGTTATCTATATATATATTATATATGTATTAATATCAATATATATATATATGATATATATATATACACACACACACACCATGATAGAAAACTCACCAGCCTAGCCTCAGCAGCTGACTTCGACGTCATTCCAACTTGCACAAAATCCACCCACCTTTTGTTTTGTTTTTTGTGTGTGTATACAGACGATACCTCAATTGATACTGATCCTGCCTAGCGTTAGAACGGCTGTACATTGCCGCGACTGAGACCCCGCTGTGAGACCAGGTGCTGGGTCCATGCTGGTGATTGAGTGATGGGTCCATTTGTTAATGTTGAGTAGGTGGAAGGTGGGCGGGTGGGGCGGAGTTGGCCAAACCAGAGTGGGCCCCCTACCCGGCTCGCCCACTCGAATAAAACCAGTTTATATTTTGTTTGTTTTTTTTAAGCCGCCATCCGACTTCAAACCATTTATGTGATCACACTATATGCAAATTATTATTCGAATACTATTTTTTATATATTATCTTTATTACGACAATATTGCTCAAAGAGTATTGGAAGATTTATGTTATCTAGAACAAATCTCTAGTCAATAGATTAGGGATGCGAGTTCAGCGTGTTATGGAGGTTGTGAGGGTTTGGAAGTGGGTTTTCCGGGGGTGGGGAGAATAAAGTAATGAGCTATATATAAGGTATATATATTATAATATATATATATATATCTCATGCCATGACATAAGCCAAGATGTAGCAACATGCCAGTATGCTGGTAAATCAAAGTTTTGGGGCGGGGGGGGCGGACTATGCCCACCGGAATGGGCCATACCTGTTCATGCTCCTACGGGATCCTGCAATCTGCGTAGACAGACTATGTAGCTGTTAGTTCTATCTAAACTGTTATTGAGTAGGTTATATGCTATGTTGAATTGTTTTGCTTTTACTGATTATACGCATAGTAATTATTTTATGGCCCGTTGTTAAGCGGTGCGAGGGGAGGTGGTAGGATAATTGTGGGTTAGGTTAGTCGGAGGCGCGCCAGAGGCCAGCGAAGAAAGCTGATGGTAATCATCTTTTTTTTAAATAAATGTATATTTTTTTAATAATTTGAGCGTGGCTTTAGTTTTCTGCTCAATGATGCACTGCGTCTTGAGAAAGCAACAAAAAAATAAAATGCCATGGGCAGTCGGGTACAGATAGCGGAATCTCTGATGTAAGTGAATTGTGGTGAGGAATGCTTCGTACAGGCCTAGAGTTTAATGGTCAGGAGAATTCCAAATATAGTTGTATATTTTGTTTTGAATATTATTATATTATATATATATACATATTCTATATATTGATGAATATTTTGGAAATAATTTTTTGTTTTTGAATATACATGTCACTATAAAATGGCTGATGATTTAGGATACTGGGTTTACACAATGAGTGTATTATTGCGAAAGTTTTGCATGCCTTGTTTATGAAATAACCTGACTCGCGAGGCCCCACGATTCATTGGTGACAAGTTATGACACATGTATTAATGAATAGATCATCTACACGGTAAAGGATGAATTGTTGATTTGTATATATTTGGATACATCACATGCAATAAAATTATGGATACATGTAAAAAAAAAATTTATAATAAAATATCACCAATTTTTTTTATCTCGCTTTTGAATTTATTTAATTGTTCTATATCAGCTTCAAACAACCAAACCCACCCACCCAAAATAATTGAGTTTTTGTATGTCACCTATTGAAAACTAAGCTTTAAAACGCGACTGAAATTAATTATTAGCGGCCACTGTAAGAGATCTGAGATTAACCTAACCTTGAGCAATCATCGTGATGGATATGGTAGAAAACACTAACTTGACTTACTAACACTCGACGTTTAAGGTGGTGCTTCGCTGTCTGTGGCACACTCGTCTCCTCCGCAGGGATTCGCTGACCTCTGACCCCTGGCTGACCGGGTCAGGGGGTCAGCTGCCCGCAGCCTTCTATTTTCCAGTCAATGTAGTGTTTGTTCACCTATAAGCTTTCCTTTGATAAAAGCATGCAAACGGCTACTACCGAAACCTCACCATAGAGGGGCTTGAAACTTAAAACAACAATCTCACCCAACCTCTTGATTGATTGACTGATCATACATAACCAGCAGCACACACGTTAACCGTCAGTGTTAGTCAGGGCCAGTCTCATCTGTTGTTTATTGTATTGTGAATGCATTTTTATTGCCATATAGACTAACTGATCTTTCTCTTTCTTTGTTTTTTTCACTTTAACCCCAGCTGGCCACTAACACTTACCACCCCGGCACACACAGAAAAAAGCTCCGTGCGTCTTGTGTGGGGGGCTAGCCGACACAGCACCCAACGTTATTGACCACCACTCCACCTACTATCAGTATTACAAGGCCCCGAGGAGTAAGGCTGTTCTTGGAATTTGTTTAAATCTTTTACTTTTTTTTTTTTTAAAGCGCGAAGAAAATGATCAACAACAAAAAACAACCAAACTAACCTGTAATGTTTTAGCGAAGATTTACTACCGGGTTAACCTGAGGAGGAGGAGGAGGAGGACTGTTGTGAAGAGATGCTCTCTAACGAGCAGCTCCTCTCCCCAACTTATATGATCCATGTGAGGAGTTAACGTACAAAAGTGCCTGCGAGACCACTGACTAATGTTACTAACTGTAGGGGCGGTGGTATGGTGTGTGTGCCTGCGTGCCAACCACTGCCCGCCTGCTGTCACCGCCACCTGTCGGTGCTCGTGTACATAGATACAAACAAACCAGAATGTATACTTACTACCATATGATCGCCTCTGACGCAGCTGAACCAATAGGATTACTATTAACACCTTGATACTGCTGGAGTACTTATGTGTTTTTTTATTTTATATATATATTTTTTAACTTGGTTAATTTTTTTGTTCTCTTCCTGTTCTGGTTTGAGCGTTAGCCACTTCTCTTAATAGTACTACTGTCCACCATCACCACTATGGAGAGTTGTAATAATAATAATCTTAATCAATAATGCCTTACTCTGCAAGGACTACTACTACTACTACTACTACCACCACCTTACTTAATGATGATGGTGATTGTTAGCCTCCGCTGAGAGTAGAGGGTGAGGCGGTGGATGTGTTGACCTGTTATCTGCGTTGTGTTATCACCCAGTGGGTGGGATGTGCCTGATGGTGCCCCGAGGTGGCCTGCCTCACTGATCATGTTATCTGTTATTAATCCAGACCAGCTTGTCCAACCCTTAACCTGTGGTCCTAAGCTGGGACTAGGCGAGTGCTTGCATTAAGATCTTATTTTCCCACAAAACAGAAAGAAAAAAAAGCCGTAGGTGTCGACACCATTGTGCTGTGATACAAGTCAAATTAAGATGACCCAAATACCATGTGCTGCCTTGCTAGATGAGTCAATTTTTGGTTCCTCCCACCTTCTCTCTTCCCTCCCCCCACCCCCACCGTTTTCTAGCTACCAACGAGAAATGCTCAGTTTTTCTTACTATTAATTATGTAACGTGATTGGTGCGACTCGATGATTATATCAGTATGTGTTACTTGTATTTACTACTGAACCTCTCCCACAGTTAACGGGGCGTTGTGATTGATTCGCCTGGTTAGCCGGCAGTGGTGGCCATGCTTGGTGGGCATATGGTCACAGGTTGCTATGTAGCCAGGTTTTTGACAAAACTAGAATCCATATCAGTGAACCTCATCTTAAAGTGGACAAAAATAATGACAAAATGTAATACTTGATTGCCAAAATTGAGGTTTTTGTGTCGGGGAACATAGTGTTGTGGTTCATACCTGTATAGATATCTATATATCAATATATACATATCTATATATATATATAGAATGTAGTAATGTTAGAATACTCTGTTATGCACAAGTAATTGATGGAAAAATATGCAATTTATACTGCATCTGTTGAAATGACCACCAGACCAGTTTGACGGCACTTCCTATTGCGCTAAAGGACTACTATTTTGATAATTGTATACACAATGTAAGTCTTCCATCTAGGCGAATAGAGAATCTGTTGCGGCCACGAGATAGGGTGGGGTGCTCAGTGGCGAGGGTAGCTCGTGTAGCTTTGAGATTTGGTTGTTATATTACCTATTATTCAGATATAGAAAATGAAAAGAAAGAAGGGCAGAGTTAAGACGAGAGATCTGAACTGATTTTTTTATATATGTATATTTTTTATTTTAGAGTTGCAATGATCTGTTAGTTTGACTGTTAGATAATTTGAAGGCGGCGAATTGGTGGTGGCGCAATGTAACTAACGAAGCCGCCTGTTTTGTTGTTGAGACAATGTTTTGTCGGTAGCGTTTTGAGCAGGCAGGTAAGGAGGATGCTTGAATGATGTAACTTTGGACAAGTTGAGGCTGCGGTGTGCTGGCCCTGGAGCATATTGCCAGCAAGGACTAAAAACCCGTTGATGACACCTTATTAATTCATTTCTTCTCGCCATAGGATTTAAAATACTTAACATGGACATAACACTCAGTGCCTTAACTGCATGTTACTTATCAAGTTAATGCCGTTTAGCTCAGCATATTTTTGTACATTGCATTATTTTGATACGAAAGGGAAGTATTCTATGTACTTAATATTTTCATATCTTAGACCATACTGGCATAATCTACTAGCCACTAACGTTTTGTGAAGCCGGAGCAAGGGACACAGTGGGTTTGTACTTAAGAATCTCAGTTGTTGTTTACTAATCTAACATCACACACCACTTCCATCCATTTGAGACATTAATCAAGTACTATTAATTGCTAGATCTGACTTGGCTGATGTGAACGGGCGTGTTCCCCCTCCAGGAAACTCCCCCCTCCATAACATGTCCAAGCAAACTGATAATGTGCTCTGGTCCTAAGTGCCACTTATCCACTTATCATAATCAATGTGTTTTTGTATTTTCATATATAACTGGATTGGAATAAAAAAGCATTTGTAGTGAAGCTGGTTTTTCTCTGATTCATCACTAACCCTGACACACTCAGACGATCTGCGCGCGCACTCACGCTGAGCGCGGCCCCTCGTGGTGACGTCACGCCAGTGTCTTGACCGGTAGATCAACTGGCAGCCAACTCTGAACTGCCAGCTTCTGTTGGTTGCTCGGGTGGATCGCTGGCGAGCGTTGACCTTGCGCCGGGCGTGGAGGTGGGTGCGCGCGCATGCGTCCCCCGCGCCTCTCTCTGTGCAGCGTCTCCTTGCCCCACTTAACACAGCGTCTACGGACGCCGCCTCGCTTCCACCAGGTGGCAATCGCCCTCCCCGGAGCTTTCTTACCTTGCCACACTCACTCAGCTGACCAATAATCACCTGGCTACGTTATTATACATAAGTGTGACCATCCCACGTTTACACTAGATGTATCTAACCGTTACATTACTCATACTATTAATTAATTAATAAATAATAATATACTTAACGCGAATTAATACTACCCTCAAACCTGGAATCGTTAAGCGCACCATATTAATTTTGTTGACCACATTAACCTAAGGGTAATCGCGCAGAACTTGTCCAAATTTGCATTTTCTTTGTTCTCGTGTGTAAACTAGGAGACCCGTTGTTTGACGTTTATCGTTTCACAAATGTGCCTTAGAATAATTTGTACAGATCAGATTGTTGGTTTTTTTTCTTTCCCCCCTTTACTATTTTGTTCGATTCCGCTGCTATTTCTTGCCATGGACTTGCCGGGTGTTTTGGGGATATGTTTTCGTAGTGTACTTAGAATTATAGAATATTGGAACTCGGTGCCTGAATGGAGTTTCTGACGTATGGAGTAGTGTGTAACCTTGTGTTCTATTTGGTTCTTTTCCAACTCCATAACTGTTAACAACCCCCGTCACCTGTCGGGACGCAGTGACCACCAATTCGCCTTGATTGATGTATCCCAATAACCTCCTCCCCCCTCCCCAACACACATCGGGGGAGGGGGGGGGGGAGGAGACCCACCAAAATGTGAATAGGAAGTGACCTCACCATCTATTCGATCAAACCTTCCCAATATGGCGAACTGGTAGTGGCTGTGACTCGACGAGTTTCTAGTTGAATTAGCTGGTGTTGCGTCGGCTACACGGTCCTTAGGTCTAACACTGGCAGCAGCAGCGTAATGACGAACTAGCGCGTGATGAAAATGACGTCACGTCTTAAACTCTTAACGTCGCCTTTGGGTGGGTCCCGCGCGGGGGGGGGGGGTGCAGCAAAATGGATATTGTAGTTTGGGTTTGGTAAATTTGTTTAGGGCCATGCAGTGGACCTCTGCGTTGGGTGCTTAACATAATGATCACAGAAATCCGGGGCTTGTGTACAGAAGCCAGCTGGAAGTCGGGGGGGGGGGGGGGGGGGGGGGGGGGGGAAGGGTTAGTAAAAACCTACTACTGACTACTCACTGCACATGCTGTTTTAACTTCCGCTGCAGCGTTGGGGCGCACGGTTCATGTACTCAGAAGTGGAGAGCTGTCTCACTTTGCAACAGACCATGACGTACACAAACCCACGGGTATATGCTAAGTCTTGGTTCACGAGCCACATATAATAGCAGGTCTATATATGTATATTTAAATAATCGTAATATATAATACTCACGGCATAGTAAACTTCATATTATAGTCCCATTTATTTGTAGAAGACGTCCGTTTACATGGAATTTTATTGCTGCATTTTAAAAAGATCACTTTTTTTTTTTATAACCGAGTTGTACATAGATAGTGTTTCATGCTTAAGATTGGTGCGTGGTTAGTCAGATTGTACATTTTTTGGGGGTGATATTTCCTGTGGTCAAAATACTTAACAAAAACATTTTTTTTAAATTAACTTACCCAAGTCTCTTGAAGCTGCCGGTCGCTGTATCAGAACTGTACACAACTAAAGGGGCTGTCACATTACGACGCATCGTGCCGACATATGTGATTTTTGGTTGCTATGTCGGGATACGTTGTTATGCATTAGGTGCTCGTTAGTATACATCAATGTACGTCGACGTTCCTTGAGATATGGCGCCGCGGGTCAGGGGGTCGGCAAAGTTTTGTGCATGCACAAAACGTTCGACGTTGACAATGTGTGGATTTTATGTCGGACGTACGTTAGACAAACGTTCACTACGTTGATCTATGTTAAAGGCAGTGGAGATGTACAGTCCGCATACTAACAACGTATGGATAACGTATGTCTAATGTGTGTTGAACGTTTCTCCAGCGTGTCTTGATGTATGAGGCGTAGTTCTTGTGATCGAATAACGTTCACTGGTGTTCTGTGAATGTACCGTGAGCGTAATTTGAGCTTTTTTCACCTGGAAGCACGTTAGCCATACATCCAACTTTGCCCCCCGCGCTGAAAAGTTTGACGCTTCTCAACATAAAAAAGTGATTTTACAAGTTGGCCATGCACTTGTGACATGCGTTGTAATGTGACAGGGCCTTAATCCAAGTTGTTCACGCGCTCTAGCCTAACGACAGTGGGTAAAAGATGCATCCCGTACTTGCAGTAGGGGTGAATGACAACGTAGTCTGAATACTGGCGAAAAACTGCTTTAGTGTGGAACGGGAAGTGGAATTCCTGTTTCCAGTATCAAATGGCTGCTGATATCAGCTAAGAATTGGTGAAATGAGAGAATGCTGAAAGACAAGATGGCGACAAATAGAATGCTGTCGATTAAACGTTTTATATTTTTTAAACCAAACGTTCCCCGTAAATATTAAGCAAAATATATTCTTCACATATCTTATTAAATTGAGAATTTATCTGCTCATTTCATTTCCCGAGCATGTAGATGTTTTTCGCTAGTTCTTCTAATGGGTTGGTTTTCACCCCTACGGCAAGTGGGGCAATCTTTTATCTAAACAGGAGCTATTCTTAATCAATACAACACCGAGTTTTAAAACTAAAAAAAGAACCCTCACAATGGCAGTAAACCGCTCGTCGTTTTATTCTATAGGGGACTAAGTAACCTTGATGAACCTGAGTTATAGCCATCTTTGTGACCTCAACGGTCACGGTAGAAGCGGGAAGGAGGGTTTGCTCGTTTTGTACTTGTCAACACCCGACTCAACTTACTGTTTGTATAAAGTGTGTGTCTTTCACAACTGACTACCTCCGTGTTGCTATAGTAACAAGGACTGGAGGGGTGAGAAACTGCTGATTTAGGAATTGATTCCTTTTATTAGTTAACTGAGGATGTCGTGTATGATTGACTAATATAATAGGGCCTGGGAAATCCAAGGTGAACCAACTGTCATCAACTCCCAAACCCAAAATGTTTGCTTACATGTTACCCAGCCACCCAGGCCCGGGAGGTGTTTATTTTTGGGGTTTGGGGGTGTTCGTTTTTTTAGGTTTTTTTTACCAGATAGAAATTGTTTACTTGATTTTGAGATGGGCAGCCGTACATTGGAGAGCAAATAAACATGGCATTAGATAGACAACTAAAGACATGCGGGTGTGTGGCTGATTTGTGCTAGATTTAAGTTGAACCTCTATTTTTTAACATCAAACGACCATTAATTATTAATGCGATCTTGCCAAGAGCTGCCTAATTTCAGACATCCTGTCATTGTCCGTGACTCCCCTCCGTCACTTAATTCTTCCTAATAATCAATCTGTAAGTTTGCATGACAAATCACACGTAGTTTGCTAAACACTTCATTAAGACTTTAAAACCTGCAAAAACCGTGGCATAAAATGCTTGTTTAATCATAAATAACTTACCATCTAATAACTTTTTAGACAGATCTCTCACCGCAGCCCAGCTGGCAATTTTTCTTAACGCATCGTAACCATTTTATTTTGTGTCTCGACCCATACATACCTCAAGACTCGGTGGACAAGTTTTTGACATTTCACAGTTCCGAGTCGAATCCTGCAGGCAGCTATATATGGAACAACACCGATGGTATTTTTGAGTTTTATTACAGTTATCCCGCAGAAAATGGTAGTCCGATTTAGGTCATTCTGTGACCTTCAGGGTTCCATTGAGTCTATTACATGTGTATGCAAGTGGTTTGTATATCTTGTGACTTTGCGGTACGCCAGTTGATTCTATGATTCTTGTTGCAAGTTGTTAAATGGTAAAAGAAAATATACATGAATAAACTCGGAAAAGTATATTAAGAAACAAATTTACACTAAGGTAATTTTTTCATGTTCCATTTTAATCAGTGCTGCTCATTTAAATGGACGTACACCAAATGTAAGATCGGTCAATGCGTTTTATATCAATTTGTTTAGCATAATGCGAATTGCCCAGCTATCTGGGGTGAGCAAAGTAATTAAAATCAAGGAACTGGAATGAGATTGGACAAGTCTGCAATCAGGAATGACACCATGTGGAGGAACAAGAACAAATATATGAATGAACTCGGGGGGGGGGGGGGGGGAAGGGGAGTATATTAAGAAACAAATTTATACTAAGGCAATTTTTTCATGTTCCATTTTGATCAGTGGCTTTTAAATGCACGTACACCAAATTATATCAATTTGTTTAACATAACGCGAATTTCACAGCTTTGTGGGTTGAGCAAAGTATTTAAAATCAAGGAACTGGAATGAGATTGGACTGTTCTACAATCAGGAACGACAACACGTGGAGGAACAAGACCCAGAGAAAGCTGCCCTGTTTAAAAGTTCCACAGCCTGGTGGTTTTCAGATTGCAACTCTTAAATTATCTAGTTTATCATTACGAACTAATTGTGGTGTACACGTCAAAATTCTAACGGGCTTCAGCAGTAACATTCAGCAAATTTGTTCCGTCCTAATGTGTAGCAACAAATGAGAAATACCCGTAACTAAGTTAGATATGTGGTAACTGGTATATAATATGTAATATCAAATCTAGTCAAACTGCAGCTTTAAACTAGCATGTGGTTATTCAGCTCTTCACTGATTCAGAAAGGAATTTTCTAGCTATTTTGAAAGTTCATATTATCAATTACAGTAATTTATTTACTAAAAATGTACGTTGAAACCAGGCCAGACCAATTACAATACTCAACTACACCACCACTGAGAAGTCAATTTTACTTATTTCTCCTATGCTATGCCCAACTATGTATTTACCTATTGAAAATTATCACTGGATTACGCAACACTATTACATTACTAACATTCACAATGGAATAAACTACGCAATCGTCAGTTAAAATTGCCAAAATTCCCTTAGGATCGCAACAGCTATTGAGACAAATTTGGAATCTGAAATCAGGGCCGCGTTCAGGCTCCGTCTCGGAGGCGACGGGCCTGACGTCATGCTAGTCTGAACGGCAAAGGCAGTTTGTTGTCTCGAAAATGGCCGCCCCCATAGGCAGTGGCCATTTGCAATGGGAAAGCTGTGCTGTGATGGGCTGAAACCACTGGAGACGGCGGCCATTTTCAAGGCGCTTTTTGTCTCCTGATGTCACGAGACACCTCCGAGACGGACCCTGAACGCGGCCCTGGAATGCTGGATGCTTGACCACGACACCGGATGTCGCCTCCGCTGTTATTGTATAGGGGACTTCAATGCTGATGTTGCCAAAAAAAACACCTCAATAACAGCCAACAAAATATGACAATTTGCAACAACCTTTGCACTTTAACAGGTGATAGCATCAGGTACAAGAATAACATTTGAAACAAATGGAACACTTGATCTAGCATTCAAAAGTAGGCCTAATTAAGAAAAAAACTAAAGATGATAGGAAATTAATAGAATTCTGGGGAAGAAGCTATGGGAACTATAAAATAGAGAAATTTACTAGAAGAAATACTGAACCCCTCTTTGCCAACCAGGATCATAATATATGTTGGGAGTCACTCAAACAAATAATAAAGCAGCAGACCAACATGCACCACTCAGAAAATACAATGTGAAAGATAATCGACTAGAATGGCTTAGCAATGAAAATGAAAGCAAACATCTACCTAAAGACAAATTCTTAAGCCGTGTTCACACGGGGGAATGTAAAGCGATTCGTAGAAAGCGACTTGCCTAGTTCGCCTCACATTTCTCGTGTGAACGGGCGTCTGAGGCGGATTAGGGCTGAATCGATTCACGTGATGCGGATCCTGTAAACCACCTATCGAGGTAGTTTACGTGAGGCGATTTCTGTGAATCGATTTATTTTGCCCGTGTGGACGCAACTGAGGCGGTTTAAGCACCTCACGCATGTGCAGTCGACACCTTAGTTTGTTGACTTTCCGGTCAATCAAAAGCGCATATTATATAATTTAGTCTATGAAACCGCTAGCTGGGCAAATATATTTTTTCATCATTTATTTTACTGTTTTCACTGCCCAGCAGAAGTTTTGACTGTTCCAAACCAATACGATTCAGTACATACATATCTAGGTCGAACCCACTCTCTCGTGGCGACATCGACTAACCGAAAAATGGCGCTGGTCAGACTGGACTTGCTCATGCGCACATATCGATTTCCGGCCCAAGTACTGCCCGTGTGAACGGGCGGCTAAATCGCTTCATATGATTCGCCTTGGCTGATTCGCTTTAGATTTTGCCCGTGTGAATACGGCTTTAGTAACTCAAATCAAGAATAGAGCCAATTCTGCAGTCAGATATGCAAAATCTAGGTACATACAGTCTGAAGTCTTACGAAATAAAGATGCCTGGGGATTTTGGAGTCATACAGAGCATAGCCCCGGAAACCATCCAACTATCTCCAGCTTAGTGGATGAGTTAACAACCCAAGAAACACCTGAAAAGATAAATAACTACTACATAGAGATAGGGGAGAAGTTAGCAGATAAACTAGACAATATACCAGAACATTTTTCCCTGACTCTTAAAGCTGCATAGTCTGATGAAATATCAAATTTTCAAAATAAAACCAATTATCTAGATTTGATTTTACATATCTAAATAAAGCCATGTTCACACGGGGAAAAGTCTAAAGCGATTTAGACAAGGCAAATCATATGAATCGATTTAGATGCGCGTTCACACGGACCGAGTTTGAAAGTGTTTCGCATTCACACGGGCAGTGCTTGAGTCGGTTTAAGCCGGAAGTGGATATCTGCGCATGAGCAACTCCATACTAACCAGGGGCCATATGCAGGAGTCAGTGTTAGCGGGGTTTGGTGTTAGAGCTTGTTACCGTTTAGCTATCACCGAAGTCGGGACCTGTGTCAAGTCGTATGCAGGAGCGCGTAACACTTTCATTATAGCTAAATGTGAAGTTATTTATAGATTTGGGAAATCCCTCTGCATCTGTACCCATATATTAGGCTCAAATCTATTGAATGCGATCATATTTAACAGAATTACATACGCAATAAGTGAAATTTGATCAATTTAACCCTAAATTCGAAGCATTATTAAGGCTACCGCCGCATTGGCGGCGATATTAATACTTATATTTTCGAATCGACGAACGTAAAGTAAACAAATCGCCGCCGTCGCCACATCGACATCGCTTTCCCTACTGGTGGCGGCGGCGGTTTGTTTACTGTACGTTCGACGATTCGAAAATATAAGTATTACTATCGCCGCCAATGCGGTGGTAGCCTTAATAACGCTTCGAATTTAGGGTTAAATTGCTAAAATTTCACTTATTGCGTATGTAATTCTGTTAAATATGGTCGCATTGAATAGATTTGGGCCTAATGCACTCGCTATACCTCCTATCTATCAGGGGTAAGGTAACACCGGATAAGGTGTTGGTGTTAGGCCTATCACCGCTTCGTGCATACCATTTTTCGCCGCAAACCGGGAAATTTTCGCTTACCACCGACTCCTGCATATGGCCCCAGATATCTATGGACTGAATCGTATTGTTTTGGAACGATCAAAACTTCTGCTGGGCAGTGAAAACCTAAAAATAAATGATGAAAAAAATATCTGCGTGCAGCTAGCGGTTTCAGAGACTAAATTCTATAATATGTGCTTTTGATCGACCGGAAAATAAACAAACTCAAGTCTCGACTGCGCATGCGTGTGAGGTCCTTAATCCGCATCAAGTAAGTCGGTTGCGTTCATACGGGCATTATAAAGTCGAATCATAAAATTTGGTTCATATAAACCACCTATTCAGGTGGTTTATAAAATCTGAATTATATGAGTCGATTCAGGCTTAAACCGCCTCAGCCACGTGTTCACATGCCAAATGTGAGCCGAACTCTACAAGTAGATTTTTATGATTCGAATTAACTGCCCCGTGTGAACACGGCTTTAAATACTGATGCACTTATTAAGCATTTGTTTCTACGTAGAAGGCAACGCTGAGTCAATATAACAGAACCTGTTACTGCAGAAGTCTATGGTTGCCAAAACTAATTTTCTATGTTTGCACTCAAAATATCTCTAAGAGTTTACCATTCAAAATAAAAATAACTTTAAGCTAATGTAAAGTAGATACTAGTGGTCGATCTAATATATTTATCTCAGAAAAATTCAGAAATTCAAAACCATCGGACTATGCAACTTTAACATAGTAAAGCCAAATGCAGTCACATATGACATGAGGGTGGTAACTAAGGAAGAAGTACTTAAAAATGTTAAGGTCTTGTCTGAATACAAACCATCAGCACAGATCTCTGCTCAAGGATACTAATTGATTCAATAACTATATTAATCAAAGAATTCACCCATATAGTAAACCTATCAATTGAAACAGGTATTTTCCCAGATGATTGGAAAATTGTTACAATTGTACCTATCCCAGAATTCAGCAACCCTAAATCATGCAATGACCCATAACTGGTAAAATGGTTGAGCAATTCATTCATGATCAAATAAAAACATTTTTTGAAGCAACACACTACCTAGCAGATGAACAAAATAGCTTCAGGAAAGGCAGGTCCACAACCAAAGCATTCTCAACACTCAACACTCATTGATGTGCTTCTCAGTGCGATGGATTCTGGTAAACTTACCATAGCAGTATATATTGATTTTAAAAAAAAAGCATTTGACACTATAGATCATAAAATCCTGTTGCAGAAGGTTGTCAAGAGTGGGTTAGGCCAAAAATGGTAGCCTTTCTGACAAAACTATCTTTCCCATCAAAAGCAAAGTACCAAACTAAATGGCATTAAGTCAACCTTAAGACAAGTAAAAACTGGGGTACCCCAGGGATCAACACTGGGACCCCTTCTATACCTTCTGTTCATAAACGACTTACCCCATGCACTGAGGCAAACAAAATGCATTCTATTTGCTGATGACGCAGTCCAACTGCTATCCAACAGTAACTTAGCAAAAGCAGCTAGAATAAATATATGGTGCAATGAAAACAAATTAACTCTTAATATAATCAAAACTGAATATATTATCTATGGCACAAGAACAAGGACAAAGCCCCAGAAGTCCAAATAAAGATTGGGAATGAAACACTAAGGGAGATAGAGACCTACAAATATTTGGGAACTGAACTGGATGGAACTCTAAATGGGAATAAACAAATAAGTAGATTAAATCAGTCACTGGCAAGGAAACTGAACACCTTCAGAAAAATCAGGGGTTTTATAAGTGAAAAAACTGCTCTTATGCACAAAACTATGGTCCTCCCAATAATTGATTATAATGACCTAATATATGAACTACTCACAAAACTGCAACAAGCAAAGCAAAGCTTTAAACTACTACTCATGTAAAATAGAGCCCAAAACACCATATACCGACACAAGTATTCACAATACTAGGGCAGCAGATGGCAATCTCTTGAAAATAACCTATCCAAGGACTAACAAACTCAAAAGAGAACCTATTTATCAGGGATGACAAACTCTGCCAAAACCAGGAATGCAACAACCTACCTGCAATTTAAATCTAGATTAAAGGTTGAGTACCCACCATAGACATTCATTAATAAACCTAACTGGATAGACCACAAAAGTTGAGAACCGAAATAACAACTACCAAAGTATGCCCACCAGCCTATAACACCAATAAAACATATACCACGACAAAGTTATAGTTGACCAAGACAATTTGAATGAGTTGTGCAACCATTATTTGCATAATCCAAAATCCATGACTACCTGTATCAGCAAGTTATGCCCATTATATTAATGTCTCCTCACAGGTATGATCATCAAATCACTGATATAGTCTAAAGGTAAATGGCTATTCTCCAGTCTACATGTGCAAAATATGATCCCCACTATATTTGTAATGCCCCATTTTAACCTACTATTGCCTATATTGTTCATCTCATCCATAAATAGTTCATGTGCACTATAATTGTTAAGGCTGGAAGACCAGTGCCTCGCTGCTGAAAAAAGATTTTATTCAACTGGAATAAAAAAAATTGAACAAAAAAACTTCTATCACATGTTTCTCATTTAACAAAATAGGTCATCACAATTTTCATTATATATTAATTTAATAGAAGAGGAATTGTATCCAAAAGTAAGGTAGTCAACCACCAGTAAAGACAAGTTCTTTCAATTCATAGAACATCACCATAGTAATTAATTTGTTAAAATGAAATTAGTTTTTTTCCTCTCTTTTAAACCTAAGCATAGATTTACTTTGAAAATTGCACTATAAATGATATTGTGCATATAACCATTTTTCATAGAAACTGCCTGTTTCTCTCTTTGTGTGGAAAATCCATGTGCGACCAAATAACTCATAACATGGTACCAGCTTGGGAAATAAATGTCTTATATATTTACATTATGAGAATACTGTATAATATATCAGTTTACTAATACAATTAAATTAGAACTTTGCCATCAACATTATACAATGTCAGTATTATTTGTTATAAGATTTACACACATGTATGCATTAGTTTAACATTTCATGGTTCCTGGTTTGAATCAACCGAGTACCTCTAAAGCTGTGTTCACACGGGCAAAATCTAAAGCGATTCAGCCAAGGCGAATACTAGGAATCGATTTAGCCGCCCATTCACACGGGCAGTACTTGGGCCGGAAATTGATATCAGCACATGAGCAAGTCGATACTAACCAGCGCCAGTTTGGGTTCGTCGACGTCGCCACGAGAGAGTGTGGGTTTGACCTAGATATGTATGGACTGAATCGTATTGGGTTGGAACGGTCAAAACTTCTGCTGGGCAGTGAAACCCTAAAAATAAATGATGAAAAAAATATCTGTGCACCTTTAGCAGGTTCATAGACCAAATTATATATGTGCTTTTGATCGACCGGAAAGTCAACAAACTAAGGTCTCGACTGCGCATGCGTGTGACGTCCTTAATCCGCCTCAGTGCGTCCACACGGGCAAAATAAATCGATTCACAGAAATTGACTCACGTAATCGACCTCCACAAGTGGTTTACAGTATCGGGATCACAGAAATCGATTCAGCCCTAATTCGACTCACACGCCCGTTCACACGTGAAATGTAACCCGAACTAGGCAAGTCGATTTCTACGAATCGATTTACATTGCCCGTGTGAACACGGCTTAACACTCAGCACAGAAGTAAAAGGGGATGGGGAGGGTGCATGGGGAAACCTGCTGGGAGGTGTGGACTGTACGACTGCTTGAAGCAAAGTGAGTTTAATTTGAGTGATGACTGGTAAAATGTCATAGGTTACTATGGATATAATTTTGAGTTGAAATGTTTTAGTTTTTTTATTGATACAGTATTTATTCTGCCCATAGCGTGTACGCTCTAGCGAAGGTGCTTGTTTTGAATGCTGGACAGGATTGCTTAAGACATGCATTTTTAATGGGTTACATTACCGAGCAATGCAATGCAGATTCGTTAAGGATCGTTGGCTCTGTCTCCATGTTATGAAATACCCATTCTACCAAGTAACATATTCATGAACCAAAAATTGGCATTAAATCGACAATTTTATTATATGTTCATTACTGCAACAACTATCTTAGGTAACACTATCTTTGGTAACAAACATATTTCTGAGAAGATAACCGCAGCCGGCAATCAGTTGAGTATTGTACAGAAATCAATTTTGAGCTCACAATCAGCACCCCAAAAGTCAAAATCGTATCCGTGAAACTACCACAAAAGCCTTTGCGACATGCTTGGTATTTTGGGTGAATTGAGCAGTGTGTGTTGTGACTTATTTAAATCACGCATGTGATTGGGTGCAGGAAAAAAAAACCTGAATTTTTTTTTAGGTTATCGTGGGTACACACAGCATCCCACTGAGTCGCGAGAGGGATGCAAATAGTGTATTTCAGAGGTGTTTCGGCAGTCAGGAAAAAAAACTGGAATTTAAAAAACCCCATCAGAATTCCGGTTTCGGCAGCCAGGAAAAAAAAACCTGGAATTCCGTTTAAAACTGGAGAATCGGATGCCTGTTAAATTTAATACAATAATTAGCTAGCAGTAGCCTACATCCCAGATAGCACACAGCTGTCGGCCCGCCGTCGGCTATTGGTCGCACCGTCGCCACCGACTTTCCACCGTCGGCCCACCGTCGGGCCGACGGCGGTGGGCCGCCGTTGGGTATCAATCCCTTTCCACTTTTGAGCCAACGTCGGCCCACCGGCACTTTTGAGCCACCGTCGGTCCACCGTCGGGCCGCCGTTGGTTTGCATTCATTTTCCACATTCGAGCCACCGTCGGGCCACCGTCGGGCCAACGGTGGTGATACGATGTTGGGTATCAATCTCTTTCCACTTTTGAGCCACCGTCGGCCCACCGTCGGGCCGACGGTGGTGGGCCGCCGTTGGTTTGCATTCATTTTCCACATTCGAGCCACCGTCGGGCCGACGGTGGTGATACGACGTTGGGTATCAATCCCTTTCCACTTTTGAGCCACCGTCGGCCCACCGTCGATGTTTTCTATATGTGTACCAAGCGATTTGTTTCTACGTGGTGTGGTTGTAGAGATATTTCACTTTTTCTGTATTTCACTTTTTCTGTAGAAACAAATCGCTTGGTACACAAAAGCCGTGTTTACACGGGAAATTGTGAAGCGATTTAGGCAAATCGATTTATATGAAGCGATGTAGGTGCGCGTTTACACGAGCGAGGTTGAAAGTGTCTCGGTGACCGGGAACCAGCAGCCTTTGTTGCGCTTGTAGCCGGCGAGCACTGCGATGGGCCCTAACACTGCCGGGAACCAGCTGAATCGCTTCATCTATACTACCTCGTGAGGTGGTATAGATGAACTGTTTCATATGAATCGATTCAGCCCTAAAACGCCTCAGAGTAGCGTTTACACGCCAAATGTGAGTCGATCTAGGCAAGTGGTTTCATATGAAGCGTTTTAAATCGCCCGTGTAAACAGGGCTATATAGAAAACATGTTTACCAAAAAGATTATATTAAATTTATAAGGTTTTCTATTTATTTTGAATAAATATATTGTGTCGGGCCTACGGCGGCAGCCGCCGTCGGGCCGACGTTGTTTTGTCCAACCGCCCGACGGCGGCTGCCGCCGTCGGCCCGACGTTGTTTTGTCCAACCTCCCGCTGTCGGCCCGGTGGCGGCAGCCGCCGTCGGGCCTACGGCAGCAGCCGCCGTTGGGCCTACGGCGGCAGCCGCCGTCGAGCCGACGGCGGGAGGTTGGACAAAACAACGTCGGCCCGACGACGATTTCCACCGTTGGCCCGACGGTGAGGCCGCCGTTGGGCCAACGTTGGGCCAACGGCTGTGTGCTATCTGGGATGGTCAAAAGATATCTGCCTATTCGCTCAGAAACGAGCAATGTAAGTCGTGATTATTTATACTCCCCAAACTCCTCCCGTTTTGTAACGTCAAATCATTCAGGCCTATCGTATATTTCTCAGTTTTTAGTTCCTTGCATACACTTTCACTACACATAGATGGGTGATTCCATATTTTCGGTAATTTTCAGGTCTGGTAAAACGTTAAATTCTAATATTTAAAAAAAATGAAATTGTGTTACGTTTATGGTTCTTAGGATATTGTTGTTAAATAATGTAGTACTCACAACAAACAGATTTTATTGTAACTCGGAAAAAACTGGTATGAAAAGGATGTGTCTCAGGTCACTAGATATTAAATTGTCAGTACTGTTATGGGGATATTACTGGCTTGTAGTGCAAATAAAACAACTTTATTCTAAACGGTATGAACCAGTTTAACACATTCTGACAAACACTATAAAATTGTAAATGTTTTTGCCATTAATGTTGAAGTTCCTTCACACAAATAACGTAGAGTAGCAAAAGATAAAATAATTGTGTACGATGAATTAATATTGGGCATGGGCGTGGAAGAATTCAATAAAGAGAAAACACAGTTATTGCACTATACTCTTAATGCAACCAGCTAAACATGAAGAATATAACCTAAAATAGATCAAGTGCAATAAATTGCAGGCTTTTATTTTATTTTTTTAACATTTTGAACATTTTAAGTGTTGTAACAGCACTGACAACAGATAACAGAACTGACCATGAGCACCCGGTCTCTACTACATTCAGTTGAAAATGTACAAAACTTCTGTTATAAGTTGAAGTGATTTTTAGAATACTTCTCATTTAATTAACATGTAATACCACTTGCTTGCCTAGCTGAGTTCAACATTTTTGCTCATTTGTCATCTCATTTATTCGTTTTAAATAAAGCAATTTTTCAGTCCACCAAATTTAATTTCTTTCCTATTTGTATTTTGTTCATGATTTATATGTATGCTATTATCATGCTTGTTTTAATGTATGTATTTTCCTGATAAACAAGCAAGGAAATACAAAACATTTATTGAGCTATCTTCAGCAAAAATCATGTCCGACCCATTGAAGCTTGGTAATGTTAATACATTATGCAGGCCCACATTAAGAACAGTACTTACAGTACTTTCTCTAAGTATACTGGATTGTGTACACTTTAAAAACGCAATACTTATATAACGTAACGGTAATCTTAATCTAAAACGGTAATCTTAATCTAAAAGTTTACAGTCCTGTGGTTTCTTGATATGCTTTATCACGTTTACAATTGACATAGAACAGATTCCCACATAGCAGGATCAACCTGTACGTGACGAGAACCAACTTTCTGTGGCTCATCAATGATGGTGATGATGTCTTTGTATGGATACCAGCATATATCTTGAACTGTGGTGCACCAAAAGAAACAGTTCATTCCTGTTTTGTGCATGCAGTGCACCTGAATATCAGAATTATGTAAATCTTCAATGATTCCAGGATATGCTTTGCCATCATAGCGAATCACACAATATTTCCCAACTAGATTTACATCAGCTGAGTCATCTAAGCGTAATGACGTAGTGGAAGGTACACATTTCACAATTGTTGGCAAATTACTGTTGTCACCAGACAAAGTAATTTTGTGAGAAACTATATCAGTAACCGGAACGGCAGTTTTTTCGATCGAGATAGATGGTGCATCGGTGGAAACGATTTCTGCATCAAGAGGAGTGCAAGTACCATCAATAGAGATGGTTGCAGGATCGCTAGCCGGTCTGGGAACACGGAGCAACATACCACAGTCCTGTCGCGAATGAGAAATGAATAGTCATTATATTTCTGACTACAGCACTACATGGCATGTAAAATTGTTGATGCTACATTAATGTGATGAACTTGGTGTGCCTTTTAACTGTTATTTTTAAATTATTGCTTCTATACATGTTATTTGTGTTATTAAAAAGCTAGAAGATGCATGTTGAACTCACCAGGTCTTGACATTTGAATGGCTTTGGATTAAAACATTTACAGTTCCTGCTGCAGAAACAGCTAACATCTCTGTACTGTATGGTTTTGTCTGCCTTGAAGCATGTAATTTGGTGCAGGGACATCGTACCTGTAATTGATATATAGTAATTTAATTTCAGGTCTGATAATGTGCTACTACAAAGATGATACAGAGAACGGAAGTATAATGTAGTACATATAATATATATTCAAACATATACTAACTAAACTGTTATAACAATAATAAATATAAAATATAACCTGGAATAGGAGACAAGGTGGTTTTAGACATCTTGGCTGTCAGCTCTTCAACGTTTTTAGCAGGTACGGAGAACAGCTTAACTGATGTCACTGTTAGCAGTTTTCTGAAGACGGTCTCTGGGTCAGGAAGATCAGTGCCATGCCTTACTAGTTGGTCGGCTGTTCTTTTCAGGACACGCCCAACTCCATCGGCGACACCTTTGCCATGTGATGCCTCAAAAAAGTTCCAAGTAGATTCGGTGCCAGCAAAGATGTTAATAAAAATAGCAAAATTCTTTTTTTGCCTATATTGGGATGTAGGTCCGTCACTAAAGAAATGAAATATTTCTACATCAGGGTGGTCGGTTTGTACCCAGTTCAGCACCGGCTGCATGTAGGACCAAATCCCGCAAGGATCGCGCACCCTGGAATCCAAAATGGTGCAGAACGTGTGAGTTTTTCTCCAGCAAGATACAACACTCCAGTGTGCATGGTTACCTGTTTGTGCGAGCCACCAAAATGAACCGCTTGGATTTCCTTTGCGTATTTATTTACAGTTGTAATTCTCAGCAAAATCTATGTGTACCACACATTCTGATTTGTCAATGTGATCACATTTGAATCGGTACATCTTGTACTGATGCTGAATATTGTAGAGATGGTGACAGAAACGTTCCATGTTTTGCTGAAATCTATCCAGTGCATCACCCAGCATTATGGTTACTGTGTCCTTGACAGTAATTAGAAATCCTTTCTCATCCTGTCGTGGTTTCCATTGCATATACTGCACTTGCTCCTCTGGTACATATGATGATGTCATATGTACCAGAGGAGCAAGTGCTGGTATGCTTGCAATCGTCACATTCTCTGTACATGCAGCACTTTGAAGATGAATCACAGCACAATGTAGCAGGCAGGGCCTGTATGCAGGAGTCGGTGGTAGCGGCTTTTGGTTTTACAGCCTATTACCGGTTAGCTATCGCCGACGCTATAAATCCTCAAGTAAGTCGGTTGCGTTCACACGGGCAAAATAAATCGGTTTACAGAAATCTACTCACGTAAACTACCTCGACAAGTGGTTTACAGTATCCAGATCACAGGAATCGATTCAGCCCTAATCCGACTCAGCCGCGTGTTCACATGCGAAATGTAACCTTAACTATACAAGTCAAGTTCTACGAATCGATTTACATTGATGGTGATGATCTCTCCGACCATACTATGTATGGTCGGAGAGGAGGTGAGGGTGGGGTTCGATTGGCGTAATACGGAAGAGCAAATTATCTTAATTACGTAAATTGACCTAACAAAGGATAACCAACCAGACTTGTAACATATTATCCAAATTCAGTCTGGTATTATCACCATGGTGAAGCATACAATGTTAGGCGTTAACCAACCTGATTACCACCATTGCGAATTAGGTAGGACTCAAATCAACCAAGGTCTGGTCACGTGATATTAATATGCATCCCTTACATGAATATTCTATGTATCCTAAAGTTGCATAGTCCGATGGCTTTGAGTTTTTGGTATTTTCTGAGATGATTTTCTCTGTAGTGGAGTGGTAAGAGTGTGACTTTTTTCTAGGTCAGACTCCTAATCTGAAGGTCGGTGGCTCGATTCCCGGTGCTCCTATCTGTGTAAAACTTACAGCGTCATCAAAGGCCAGCTGCTCTTATACCATGTCTATGTGGTGTGGGAGGCTAAACATCCATTGGGTCGGTAGAAGTCTAGGCTCGGGCTTTCTATCAACAAACTGTCTAATTGTGAAAACAAGTTTATTCAGACTTATCCATGCTAGGCAGTATAAATCTTCAAGAAAAAAATACATTAGATCAATCGCTATAGTCTATTTTACTTGAAGCAGCTTTTATTTTAAATGTCTCATTTTGGAGACATTTGTTGCAAAAACATGCCACATTTATTTTCGCAAGCATGTCAAAACTCTGACATCATATGCTTCAATAGTAACAGTGTTGATATTACACCCTTCTCTGCAGCAACACATGCTTAATAAGTGCATCAGTATCGAAGTTGGATATGTAGAGTTTAAATTAGTGTTTTGGTTTTGAAAATTTGATGTTTTCATCGGACTATGCAACTTCAATGTAAGTTCACACATAGAATGGTCTCCAAGTTCGAACACACTAGGTAATAGTTGGACTGCCCAGCATCATTAGGATTAGTAATATTGGTAGCTCTGTAATCTCCATGGGTCAGGGTTGGTGTCATTGATGCGCGAAAAGGAAGAAGGGAAGGCGGGGGTGGGAGAAAGGCGTTTTATTAACGCCTCAAACAGAGGATACAGAGGAACAGGTATACAGGCAAGGAACAAGGAAAGGGCTCATGAGGAGCAAAGAAACAGGCTCGTGAGGAGCAATACAGTGAGGGGCTCATGAGGAGCAGAGATAAATACAGGAGGGGCTCATGAGGAGCAAAGTCAGAGTTCTGGGAGAGGGGGGGCCGAGGAGCCCTCCGCCGCAGAGGGAGGAGGGTACAGGAGGGAAAGTTGGGAGGGTGGGTGGAGGAAAAGAAGGCAGAGATCTGGAAGGCGGCAGGAGGGCGAGTGCCTGAGGGAGGCCGGCGGGCGGCCTTATAAGGGAAGGGGGGGGCGCGGGCGACAGCAGGTGAGTTGTGAAAGCTGCCGGCCCGGGGGAGGGCGAGTGAGGGTGAGCAGCGGGCGTCGGGTGAGGCGCGAATGCTGCGCGACACGGGGGCGGGGGAGGAGGCGGCGCGCGGGCGGGGTCTGGTGAGGTGTGAGCGCAGCGCGACAGCCCGGGGCGGGGGAGGGTCTCTTCCTCTCCTCGCATCAAGCGTAATGCTTCGTATTACGACCGATGCGCGAAAAGGAAGAAGGGAAGGCGGGGGTGGGAGAAAGGCGTTTTATTAACGCCTCAAACAGAGGATACAGAGGAACAGGTACAGGCAAGGAACAAGGAAAGGGCTCAGGAGGAGCAAAGAAACAGGCTCGTGAGGAGCAATACAGTGAGGGGCTCATGAGGAGCAGAGATAAATACAGGAGGGGCTCATGAGGAGCAAAGTCAGAGTTCTGGGAGAGGGGGGGCCGAGGAGCCCTCCGCCGCAGAGGGAGGAGGGTACAGGAGGGAAAGTTGGGTGGGTGGGTGGAGGAAAAGAAGGCAGAGATCTGGAAGGCGGCAGGAGGGCGAGTGCCTGAGGGAGGCCGGCGGGCGGCCTTATAAGGGAAGGGGGGGCGCGGGCGACAGCAGGTGAGTTGTGAAAGCTGCCGGCCCGGGGGAGGGCGAGTGAGGGTGAGCAGCGGGCGTCGGGTGAGGCGCGAATGCTGCGCGACACGGGGGCGGGGGGAGGAGGCGGCGCGCGGCGGGGTCTGGTGAGGTGTGAGCGCAGCGCGACAGCCCGGGGCGGGGGAGGGTCTCTTCCTCTCCTCGCATCAAGCGTAATGCTTCGTATTACGACCGATGCGCGAAAAGGAAGAAGGGAAGGCGGGGGTGGGAGAAAGGCGTTTTATTAACGCCTCAAACAGAGGATACAGAGGAACAGGTATACAGGCAAGGAACAAGGAAAGGGCTCAGGAGGAGCAAAGAAACAGGCTCGTGAGGAGCAATACAGTGAGGGGCTCATGAGGAGCAGAGATAAATACAGGAGGGGCTCATGAGGAGCAAAGTCAGAGTTCTGGTAGAGGGGGGCCGAGGAGCCCTCCGCCAAAAAGTAAGGAGAGGGCTCGAGGCGCGCCCGAGGCGGGGGCGCGGGCGCCCGAGGCGGGGGAGGCAGGCCTGGTCGAGGGGAAGGTCCGGGGCCTAGGTGGAGGGGGAGCGGGCGGCCAAAAAAGGGAGGCCCGCTCCTGATGCCTGGGGGGAGGAGGTCCGGCGAGGGTCGAGCAGGGGGGCAGCGAACTCCTCAGGGCTGGGCGGGGTGGGGGTCGGGGTCGGGTCGGGCGGGTTCATGAAGGCGGTGTCGTGAGCGCCGGTGGATGGGCTGTCCGGGGAGGGTCCCTCGTGAGGCTGGGCCGTGTCGTCCGAGGTGTGAGGTGCGAGGTGGTGGACCCCGGCTTCGTCTGGGCGGCGCTTCGATTGGTGGTCGCTGGGAGGTTGTCGGTGGAAGTCGCGGGGCTGTCGGCAGTGGTGAGGGTGAGGCGCCGGGAGGGGCCCCCCGGGTCTCCAAGTTCGAACACACTAGGTAATAGTTGGACTGCCCAGCATCATTAGGATTAGTAATATTGGTAGCTCTGTAATCTCCATGGGTCAGGGTTGGTGTCATTGATGCGCGAAAAGGAAGAAGGGAAGGCGGGGGTGGGAGAAAGGCGTTTTATTAACGCCTCAAACAGAGGATACAGAGGAACAGGTATACAGGCAAGGAACAAGGAAAGGGCTCATGAGGAGCAAAGAAACAGGCTCGTGAGGAGCAATACAGTGAGGGGCTCATGAGGAGCAGAGATAAATACAGGAGGGGCTCATGAGGAGCAAAGTCAGAGTTCTGGGAGAGGGGGGGCCGAGGAGCCCTCCGCCGCAGAGGGAGGAGGGTACAGGAGGGAAAGTTGGGTGGGTGGGTGGAGGAAAAGAAGGCAGAGATCTGGAAGGCGGCAGGAGGGCGAGTGCCTGAGGGAGGCCGGCAGGCGGCCTTATAAGGGAAGGGGGGGCGCGGGCGACAGCAGGTGAGTTGTGAAAGCTGCCGGCCCGGGGGAGGGCGAGTGAGGGTGAGCAGCGGGCGTCGGGTGAGGCGCGAATGCTGCGCGACACGGGGGCGGGGGAGGAGGCGGCGCGCGGCGGGGTCTGGTGAGGTGTGAGCGCAGCGCGACAGCCCGGGGCGGGGGAGGGTCTCTTCCTCTCCTCGCATCAAGCGTAATGCTTCGCATTACGACCGATGCGCGAAAAGGAAGAAGGGAAGGCGGGGGGTGGGAGAAAGGCGTTTTATTAACGCCTCAAACAGAGGATACAGAGGAACAGGTATACAGGCAAGGAACAAGGAAAGGGCTCAGGAGGAGCAAAGAAACAGGCTCGTGAGGAGCAATACAGTGAGGGGCTCATGAGGAGCAGAGATAAATACAGGAGGGGCTCATGAGGAGCAAAGTCAGAGTTCTGGGAGAGGGGGGCCGAGGAGCCCTCCGCCAAAAAGTAAGGAGAGGGCTCGAGGCGCGCCCGAGGCGGGGGCTCGGGCGCCCGAGGCGGGGGCCCGGGGAGGCAGGCCTGGTCGAGGGGAAGGTCCGGGGCCTAGGTGGAGGGGGAGCGGGCGGCCAAAAAAGGGAGGCCCGCTCCTGATGCCTGGGGGGAGGAGGTCCGGCAAGGGTCGAGCAGGGGGGCAGCGAACTCCTCAGGGCTGGGCGGGGTGGGGGTCGGGGTCGGGTCGGGCGGGTTCATGAAGGCGGTGTCGTGAGCGCCGGTGGCTGGGCTGTCCGGGGAGGGTCCCTCGTGAGGCTGGGCCGTGTCGACCGAGGTGTGAGGTGCGAGGTGGTGGACCCCGGCTTCGTCTGGGCGGCGCTTCGATTGGTGGTCGCTGGGAGGTTGTCGGTGGAAGTCGCGGGGCTGTCGGCAGTGGTGAGGGTGAGGCGCCGGGAGGGGCCCCCCGGGCCGGCCGGGGGGGGGCCGGCGGATCAAAAATCCGCCGAGGCGGCCGGGGTCTGGCGCTCACGGGCTTGCTTGGTGAGGCATTCGGCCTCGCAGTGCCTAGTTAGTATGCGCCGCACATTGGCGCAGTAGGCGCAGATGTGCCGGCGCCTGTCTCCCACCTCGCCGTGGGCCTCCCCGATGTGGGCCCGATCGCACGAGGCGGGATCGCGGTTCCAGGCGGGGCAGGGGGCCCCGTGAGTGTGCCTATCGTAGGCGGTGCGGGTGTCGGCTTGGGGCCGGGGCAGGTATGTGCCTCGGGCCCATTCGCCTCGGGGCGAGTCCTCGCCTCGGGAGACTGGTGTTGCCGGAGGGGTGGGCGTGGTGATGGAGTCCATCCTCAGCGTGTTGAGGGCCACAGGGTCATGCCATCCGTGGGGGAGCCTCCCGTCCGCTATCCAGGTGAAGATGGCCTCGGAGTAGCGGCGGACGGTAGGCCACGGATGCACGAGGATATCCCTCATCACGGTGAGGTGGTGGTGGCGTAGGCCCTGGAGGGAGTGCTCGGGGAAGGCTGGATGACCGGCGAGGGTGAGGAGGGCGAGGTTATATTCATCGCGGGTGGCCTCCCCTCTCTTGACCGGCTTCCGCTCAGGGCCCCTCTCGATGAGGTCCGAGGGGAAAATGTATCCCGAGGGGATGCCTTGGTGCCTGCCGGCGCGCTGCGCCTCGGCGGAAGCGAGGATGTCTCGGACGGCGTCGGCCGCGGATGCTGGGGTGTAGTCCTCGGCGACGTCCTGGAGGTAGGCCAGGGGAGGCGCGGGGCCGCCTCGGGCGGCGAGGCGGTTGTACTGCTGGTAGTGGGGGTGGGCTGCCCCGGGCAGAGTCGCTTGAGGTGGCGGCGGGGGCCGGGCCCCGGCGGCGGTCTGCGCCCGAGGAGCTGGGGCGGGCGGCGTGCTGTATCCTGCCTGCGTCTGCACCGGCGCTCCTCGGGCTCCCGCCGACTCGAAGGCGTCCATGCGCGTAGTGAGGCGCTGCAGGGCCTGGAGAATGATGACTGTGTCGGCGCCCGAGGTGGCCGAGGGGGAGGCCAAGGCCGCGGATGTTGAGGCGTCGCCGGGCGAGCCCGAGGCGGGCCCCGGCGTGGCCCGGGCGGTGAGCCTGGTGCTCTTGCGGCCTCTTCCCTTTCCGCGTCCGGGCATGGTGCAGGAGCCTGAGGCGGGGCAGCGGTCCGAGGAGGAGTGTCAGGAAAAGAAGGCAGAGATCTGGAAGGCGGCCCGGGGGAGGGCGAGTGAGGGTGAGCAGCGGGCGTCGGGTGAGGCGCGAATGCTGCGCGACACGGGGGCGGGGGAGGAGGCGGCGCGCGGCGGGGTCTGGTGAGGTGTGAGCGCAGCGCGACAGCCCGGGGCGGGGGAGGGTCTCTTCCTCTCCTCGCATCAAGCGTAATGCTTCGCATTACGACCAATTACATAGGTTAAAAAGCATAGGCCTACTCAAAAACCTTCAGCAGGGTTTGCCGAGGTTAACTCACATTCCGTTTGATCCTACATATCCAACTTAGATAATGGTCCACTGCCTAGAAAGGAATATCAATTCAATTTAATAGAACCTGTCACTGTTAAGACTTATGTTGTCGGAATTTTGACGTCCATGCCAAAATACATGCATTCACTTTAAATATCTAAAATATATTAGCCATTTAAAGTTGCATAGTCCGATGGTTTTGAGCTTCTGTCATTTTCTGAGATAAATACATTAAGTTAATCATTATAATCTACCTCACTTTAGTTTGAAGTAATTTTTATATTAAATGGCCAACTTTTGAGATATCTGAAGTGCAACCATGCAAAATTAATTTTGGCAAGCATGCTAAAACTCAAACACCATAAGCTTCTGCAGTAAAAGGTTCTATTAAATTGCTTCAGTATTCCCTTCCATGTGACGACAAATGCTTAATAAGTGCATTTGTATCTAAGTTAGATATGCGAATAAAATCTAGATAATTGTTTTGGTTTTGAAAATGTGATGCTTCATTGGACTATGCACCTTTAAAATAGAAACTACTTCAAACTCAAATAAAATAGATCTACAATAATCAACCTAATATTTATATTTTTTTAAAGTAAGAAAATCAAAACTATAGGAATCCGCAACTTTAATTAACGCCAACAGTAAAATGAAACGTTAGTTGTAGGCTTAAATCAAGCTCATACATTGTTCCAGGATGGCCATCAGTACCGGCATTGATTGAGTTAGTTAACACCCAGTAGTAACATGCAACATGCATTAACCTAGCTGCCAAGGGACAAGCTATTTGTGGGGATGAGATCGTCCTGGGTATGTTTTGCCAACTCTAATGTTGATCCCAATACATATATTGATTCCGTGATAAAGTCGTCAACATTCAAACACTGATATGTGCCACAATAACGGCCGTTTTCGGCTGGGACCAACATAATTTATTAAAAGGACATGTACCTTATGGGTGAACAGTAGACACCACGATTTTGTAGGGAAAAGCCTGTTCTTCACGGATTCTTTGGTGTGTACGTTTTACATACATGTCATTATTACTATATTAGTACAGAGTTTGCATCCCTCTTTGTTCACACGGCGCTAAAAATAATCTCTAGCTATTGGGTCTGTTTTCAGCGGCCCCTGTGACTCCTCATGCCATGTGTGGACAATCTTTCAATTTTACGTATAAACGATGTATGATTTACTTGGTTGTCTGTCTGATGACAGGTCATCTAGGATGGCCTATCGGAGGAAAACATTGGGCTAGATGTAGAGTTTTAGAGATTATAAATGAATGTGCCTAACTTGCTGGCTAGAAAACCCTTCTATACAAGCTGTATTAAATTAATACATCAAACTTCAAAAGGTATGGTTGAAACCACCTTCAGCACTGGTTCAACGGCAGAATGCTACAGCAGTCGAATGATGAATCAATAACAACTCCCTGCAGCAACCACTATGTCCAGGCTGCTCAATATTAATAATAAATGCATACTAATATTAGGCATATGCTCCATATTACTAAATATTGAAAACGGTTTAAAGCTGCATAGTCTGATAAAACATAAAAGCATACATTTCTGTAAGCCAAAGCACTTATCGAAATTTGATTCCACATATCTAACTTAGACAATGTGGGGCACTTATTAATTAAAGGAGCAGTACAATCACCAATGTACCTTGAATTATTCACAATTATCAGTTTTTGGAGATGAATGTTTTATTAAGATATATCAAATGTTCATGCAAGGAATACATGATAAAATCAGGTGCCCAGAGTAGAGTTGCATGCCCTTTCTACTGCAGTCATTTGTGAGTCTGCACTCCTGACTATGATGCTCAAACTACTTTTCCTTGCACAGGCCTGTGGTACCTACTATACCTGTATATGTTCTGAAAATACCACGCATAGAGCAATGCTAACTCCATCCAGACCAGAAGGAGCATCTGTTATTGAATGGGGGGACTTTCGTTGCAACGCCTTTTGCAATACAGTATAACCCCATTAAACCATGCTCGGTTAATCCAAACTTTTTTTCGGCGGCCCAGCAAAATACTATTTATCATATAAAAAAGTTGGTTAAACCAAAGTCGGTTAATCCAAATGATCGGTTAATCCAAACAAAATTGTTGGACCCCAATCCACTTCAGTACAGTTAAACCAAACTTTCACGTGGCTATAAGGTCATCTGAGACCCCATTACCTCTTATACCATGATTGTTTGGATAAAATATGTTTGCTGGTTTCTTTTGCCAACCAGACACCGCGCACGTGTGTGAAATCTACAATGTAAACTCCACCCACTCTGCCTATATCTTTCAATAACAAAAAAAATCCTAGCTTGATTCAGCTGATATCGCCTAAGCCTATAAAGTTATATAAATAACTGTTCTTAGCCAAATTTGCTTACAGGAAATTAAAATCGACGTTCACACATTGCGTTAAAATGAGGGGTAAGTGAACTTTGGGGGAAAATAAAGAACAATCGAAGAAAAAAAATCAATATCAGAAATAAAATTCAACATGAAAATCGTATGAAGCACCCTTAGCCCTAGAGGAAAGATTGGGGGAATGTTGAGAAATTGGTAGAGAATTTCTTCTTTTTAAATCCAATTTGGCAGTCGCAGAAAGGTCTTGATTCGAGTTTTAAAGTCTATCAATTTAAATGATTTCACAAATTCTTTATTAAAAAATAGCAGGTATGTGAAGAATATATTTTGCTTCTTAGATTAAAGTTTCATAGTACGATGGACTTGAGATTCTGTCATTTTCTGAGATAAATAAATAAGGTTTTTTCTTGAAGATTTATACTACCTATCATGGATAAGTCTGAATAGACTTGTTTTCACCATTAGACAGTTGGTCAATAGAAAGCCTGAGCCTACACTTTTACCAACTCAAAGGATTTTTAACCTCCCACACCACATAAACATGGTATGAGAGCAACTGGCCTTTGATGATGCTGTAAGTTATACATAGCGGTGGAAATCCAAATTGGCAGAGGCATGGGGAATCGAATGACCGACCACCGACCTTCAGATTAGGAGTCCAACGTAGACAAAGGTCAGACACTCTAACCACTCCACCATAGAGAGCAGGTCGTGTATTTTAATATAATATACTTTACTTTAGTTTGAAGTAACTTTTATTTTAAATGGCTAACCTTTCAGATGTAAATATTGAAAAATAATTTTGGAAAGCACACCATAACAGATTCTATTCAATTGTCTCAGGATTTGCTTCTATGTGGCGACAAATGTTTAATAAGTGCACCAGTATCTAAGTTAGATATGTAAAATCAAATCTAGATAACTGCTCTGGTTTTGAAAATTTGATCTTTTCATCGGACTATGCAGCTTTAAGAATTTAGGTGGTAATTTCCTTTACTCAGCCTTCTGGGACTTTTTCTAACGGATTGTTCAGCAGCCCATGCTGTCACAGGATCAGGTTTGTGGGAGTAACTACCTCACCCGAACTACCACGCAGATCCACCAAGTAAAACAAACCGTCCTGCTATTACCTTAAATGTTGCCAGGAAGTGAAACTTCAATAAACAAACAAACTATAACAGTCGTCCTATGACGAGTACGGTCGTGAAATGTTTGCTTAAACGGACCCGATATAGGTTGCTGAGACGGGAACTGTACTCTGACACATGCTCTCCAGGCACACCTTTGCCTAATAAGTTTCAATTCACGCAACTGCATATATGTGGGTGGAGAGTGCTGAGGTCAGTTGCTCCTGTTGTGATGTAGTAAGTCTAGCAGCACTGATGGGGCTGCTAGACAAATGTAGTACCTACAGCTGTTGAAAATCACCTGCTTGCTTATTTATATGTGTAAAGAAAGCTTCGCTCATTGATCTTATCCAATAGTCCATGTGTTATTTATATACTGCATAGGTGGGTGAGCTTGGTACAGGGTCACGCAAACTGCATACAAATAGACAACAGAAATAAGCCTCATCTGTATTTGGGCTGCTTGTAAGTTGTATTTAGGATAAATTACAAGCCTGGAATTAAATAAAAAAGATTTTTAAAAAGTATACATTAAAGACGAATGCCTCTTTTGACACTGTGAGTACCACTATGTGTTTAATAAGTATTTTCCCTAGCAGGTATGGGGGAGGAGCACTTATCAATCACACATCATTAAATTAGTGATTATTAAATAGACTTATGTGCCGCGACTGGACAGCCAGTGTTTAATGAGACCTCCTGGACATCAAGTTATTTACTGGAGGTTATAATGTATACTGTTTGTTTGTGGGTGGGAAGGCCCTGTTGTGTGTGTATATAGTCGACCTGGCGCTAACTCTCGCTTATCGATTGCACTACCGTCTCCAGGCCCACATTTGGCACGGTGAAATCCCTGGGCACTAAGTAATCATGGATGGCCTTTTCTCTTACGTGCTAAACCTAGTTTGACCGGTTAAGCCAGGCTTATGCTTATAAAAGTAAGAGGCTTTGTCAGTGAGATTTGGAAGCCCCGTCTCTGTGTGTATGTATGGGTCTAAGGTGTGTATGTATGTATGTATGTATGTATGTATGTATGTATGTATGTGTATATGTATGTATGTATGTATGTATGTATGTATGTATACAACACATATGTATATAAACATGTTTTATGTATGCATCCAGCATGTATATTATTATATCTAATGGATGTATGCGTACAATGTGTATGTATGCGCCCAGTATGTATGTATGTATGTATGTATGCGCCCAGTATTCATGCATGTATATATATATGTGTGTGTGTGTGTGTATGTGCGTGATGCGTGTAAGGGGAACACTAAATAACTAGTGTCAAGACACTGAGCAGTTGGCCGTCCTGGTGACCATGTCTTGATAGGACGTAAAACCCCAACAAACAAACCGAGCCGTTGGTCTTGACCGTGTAGGAGGATGTGCTGACTTCTCACATCGATCGCACAAAGTTGGAGTCAACACTATGTCTCGACGTCAACAGTGCATGTACAGCTTCTATGAATATTTGAGAACTTCCTGCTTCCTTATAGTGCAATACCTTATTTATAAGCGACAAATACCTCGCTGGAGGTGAAAACAACATAGGAACAACAAAACAACAATAAAAATAGGAACAATACAAAAAAGGTGAACACAAACAACAAAAAGTGAAAATAATAATTGTTGCTAATTTCTAGTAAGTAGTGGAAATATTAATATAACTATTATTGCCACTATCACTATATTTCAGTAGTAGCATGGTTATTATCTGTGTCTGAATTGTATGTATTTAAAAGAAGATTAACCAGTTGTAATTATCTGTATACAGGTGTAAAGGGTAAATAATCAATTGTGATGTGTGTGTGTGGGGGGGGGGGGGGGGGGTTCTAGTGGTGTTGGCACATGCTTCATATATCAAATGCACATGCCTTTGTGTATTAAGTGACGACTTTGTTTAGATTTGTCGATTCTTGCTTCAAGTTCGCATCGAGTTTCAGACACAGATGATATTAATTACTTGCTTCAAGTTGCATAGTCCAATGGTTTTGAGTTTCGGCATTATGTGATGTAGACATATATCACGTTGATCGTTATTATCTAACTTACTTGTGAAGTACTTTTGTTATGAATGGTTAACTTTGGAGATATTTGAGGTGAAAATGTACTAAATTTAATATCTAAATATCTAAATTCTGCATATCTAAATTCTGACACCCCATGCTTCAACAGTAACAGGTTGCATTAAATTGACCTAGTATTCCCCCATATGATACAACAAATTCGTATTAAGTGCACCAATATCTATATTGGATATGTAAAATAAACTTTAGATACATATTTTGATTTAGAAAATCTTAGGCTTTCAGAGAACTATGCAGTTTTAATCAAGCAGAAGCAGATTACATCAGACATGCATGCACATGCAATTTCCGATATAATTACAGTAAATCTATATAGCCAACTAATTAATTCAGATGCACAGTAATACTTATCGTAAATAGATCAGAAGACCACTTGTATATATATAGAGGTGTTTATATCTGTCAAAACTACATATGATATGAGGTGTAATACTGGTACAACTAAATTTCAGTAAGTGTCATTCGAAATGGGAGAGAAAGTGATTTCAGAAATTCAAATAATAAGGTTGCTCGCAAAGTGTTACTTTTGAAATGTAATACATGATGATGATAGCAAGGGTTGGCTATATTTAAGAACAATATTGATACATGAATTTTCTCACTCCGGCACTCAAGTATGGTGTTATTCTATTTACTGTTGGCAAGCCGAAAGGCTATTGTGAATAGCCATATTTCACAATATACACGGTTCAAATTCCTGACAGAGACACAGATCTTTTTAGTTTCACCATCAAAGCAATGGCAATGTACTACGGCATGGCAACGCACTGTAAGCGCCATATAACACAGAGTGGATTTAGTGTTCGAGCATACGCACATATTCTATATTATACACATTTGTGCACAAGACAATTATGAATGTGAGGTTTGCCAAACTTGAGAAATATTTTCCAAACAAATTAAACAAAATGACAAGCGTTTGTTAGGAATTGACATGTGGTTGCAATCTTCCAATGCATGAGTAGTAATAATACACACGCACAGCTGTTACAATGAAGTTATTAAAATAAGTCTTATAATTATAAACCAGTTTCTAAAAACCTGCCGATTTTCTAGGAATTGACATGTGGTTGCAATCTTTCAGTGCATGAGTAATAATACACACGCACAGCTGTTACAATGAAGTTATTAAAATAAGTCTTATAAACCAGTTGCTAAAAGCCTGCAGATGTGATGTTAGTGGGAAACACTGGTTTGTCACGAATGTACACAACTTGGAAAGTGCCTTAACTTAAGCCACGCGTGTGCATTTTCCTTCCGTTTAATTATAAACCGTTCTTACACATACGTATTAACTTGTTTGTAAGACACGATTAAGCCATCTCCAGGGTGGTACAGGAGCATGAATGATGGAGTGGACAGTCCGCAAAAATGCACTTTAAAGTCGCCAACTCGTAATAGCTTCCCTCAATCTAACATAGCAATAGTACAATATTAACACAATAAAATGGATTCCCGTCAGTTGAACAAATAACAATGCAAATAAATAAAGGTCCAATAGTGCGAGTTGTGGGCCATCATTACCAGCTTTTTGCATGCGTTCTCCACTTGACTAGATTGACGGGGGGAATACCAATATTGGGTTTACGGTTATCAGTATCTAGTGAGAAGAAGTAGCCACACGTGGGTTTGCCTATGGTGGCAAAAGGAGCGAGGGAGTTGTTTTTTAGCAGGGCGAGGGGCGTCCTATACAAGGGGGGGCCTCCAAGTCCCCTGGAATTTTCTCGGTAATTCCCATTCGCCACTCTCATTGTATATTCCCGGGACTTGCCGTCTAAAGCAAGTCGGTCGTGTATCTTCGGCAATCCTTCTTCAAATTGTTCAATGAGGGCATTTCGTCGCACCATATTGAAGTGGCGTGGATAACAGTTGGCAACATGCAGGTCATAGAGTCGATGTTTCTCCAGACGCTCCCAGTTGGCAGTGGTCGAGATGAAGGGAATTCTGGGCAGGAACCACTCACTGTTGTCCCGTTGCTTCGTAAAACCTAGCAATGCTAGTTCTTCTGGATCCATAGCTGGTTCTACATGACGCTGAATCTCCACCATCTAAAACCAGAAGGATTGAGATCAATCATCATGGTGAACATGGGAGAGAATGTAGTAAACGAAACAAGCACAGACATTGGACTGTGTTAAACGTAACAACCAGCACACAAATTAGTAGAGAGCTGACCGTGTTTCCGTTTGCTTGCGTTCGTTGCTTGGATATGGGTGGGAAGATGCAGTTATTAAGATTCGTTGGAAGTGATGCTTTAAGACTGCTGCGATGTCACTTGATGTTGGTTGAGCAGTCTGTGCCTTGCTCCCTCCCCAATAGTGACTACACACTAACGCTGTACACTGCTGGAATAATACGACACTTGGGTTAGTGTGTCAGTACAACCGATCAGTGAGCGCGACTTGGGGAGGGGGCGGCAAAGTTACACTGGTTACGGTATCTATGCGCCACCTGGTGACAGGCTCGGTGTGCGCATGTGCAAAGGGGTCTTTATACAGGTTCTGTGACGTCATAGTCCTCTTATTCGAAAGGTTGTCGATAGGTGGCGCCAAACGCTTACGTTCACATAAAAACTGTGCGTGTCGCCTAGGTATACATGTATATATATTATATGTATATATATATGTATATATGTATAACTGGGGACATATGCATGAAGCAGTGTTAGCGAGCCAAAACGCGTTTAGACGGGATTTCTGGTTTAGCACCGAAAAGTCGGTATGCATGGAGCAGTGTTAGGCCTAACACCACAAGCTTAAACTAGGTTACGGTAAACCCGTTCCATAGCTGGTTTACAGGAGGTGGTAGGTACCGATTAGGGCCAAATCTATTCAATGCTGTCATATTTAACAGTTACATAGTCAAATAGTGAAATTTTATTAAATTAACCCTAAAATCGAAGCGAGATAAACGCTGCCGCCGCAACGGTGGCGATATTAATATTTTTGAATCGATGAATGTAAAGTAAACAAATCGTCGATGTCGATATCCATAATGTCGAACGTCAACTAAACATGGTCGCCGCCGTATCGGTGGCAATATATTAGGCCCAAATCTATCAAATGCTGTCATATTTAACAGAATTGTACATGTTGCCGGTAACATGCGTAATTCAAAACCCTGACTACGGGCTAGATATTATGAACACTATAGTTACCATCGATAGGATGCGTTGCTAGGATCCAAGTTAACTTCCGGTAGTAGATTCAAAGAATAATCCAGTTGCTGTCTGACTATCTTCCACTACGGTTCAGTTTGAAGGAGCTCACACTCACAAAAATTTCAAGTGATTTCGGAAGTGTCGGCAATCAGTATGCCTAGAGTTCGGTCTGAAGTGGGGAGATACTCAAGAGCGCTGCTTGAGTCAATGGAGTTCCCAGGACGTTCGGGTGCATCAAGTAGCAGGCGGTCCGTAGGCCGTCCACCTTCCTCGGGTCGGTTACACGTGGATAATCTACGATCATCGACCCCGCCGAGTGATATGACGGGGTGCAATAAAGCAGCGACAGTGGAGGATATATCCCGCTTGCTCGACGTGAAATTATCTTCTGCGCAGCAACCGCTTTTAGATCGTATAGCGAGCTTGGAGTTAAATAATGTGTCGGTGTCGCCATGTTCGGCGCAACAGGCGGGCGGGACGGAAATGTTGTCTGATGACGTCACAGAGGTTGATGGAGTAACAGTAGTCCGCACGACCAAAAAACGGAAGGTTCGTCCGGCTCGGTCGTGCGTGGGATGCGGTAGCGCTGATGACAAGGACACTGGGTCAGGTAATGCCGTTTCTCTAAATAGTAGTATTGCATCGTGCGTTTTGCACGCCACCAAGCCGTCTTCTGACTGTAAATGTAGCAGGAAGCGTGCGCATACCACGGGGACAGTAAATACTGACTCTGATACTGATGACGGGATGATGACGGAGCTAATCCGTTTGGTGGGAAAGAAAGCAAAGAGAGGAAGAGTTGTAAAATTGTTGCCGCACAAGTACGTCATTCGTGACGAGAAGAAAGGTAAAGTCAGGTTAGGTGACTCAAAATGGTTTGAATATTTGTCGGCGATAAGGCGCATGATCAAGCGGGGTGACGTACCTGACGCCTGGGTTCCGAAGCTGGAAAATCATATAGATTCGATTTTGGAGTTGGCGCACAGTTATACTTGGCAAACTTGCCTCGAATATAGCGAAAAAATATTTAATATGATAGCAGATAAGAGATTACCAGACGAGTGGGACGACGAAGCTAAGATCATTGATGTACGTCGGGATGTCTGCGGGCTGGGTCAGCGTGTGCCAAAAGTAGTTGCAAAACCAGCCCGTGATAGTACGTCGGGTGATTATAACAGGGAGTTAGATGGCCGGCCGTGTATAATCTGGAATAGGGGCCGGTCCTGTGGACATGTTGATGACCATGGAGAGGGCGATAATAAGTATCTACATATCTGCTCATACTGTGCGTACAAGATGAAAAGAAAACATGTGCATAAAGAGGCGGACTGTAAATCTAAATTACGTGCAAAAGACCCCGCAGCAGATACTAACACGCATTCAAAGGTTTTTTAGATGACAGTCGACACGGGGCTGTCGTTGATGTTGTGACCACAATGGTGGCGGTGTCCGGTGTGGTGGTTTCAGCGGGTTCCCGTGCTCAGAGGTGTCCCTCGCTTCTGCGCTGCTTCTGCGCATGCGCGGATTTCGCATCAACGGGCCGTAATCGATTAACACGACCCGGGCGACTCGGGTCATCCGAGTCGTCAGAAATTCAAATAGAACACGGCGAGTGGAGTCGACAAATACATGTGCCATGTGAATAAAAAGAATAACTTAGATTAATTAAATGGAAATATAGGTAAACTGGGCCATCATAAAATACTTTAAATCCTATTTTGCTGTATTTTTATTGGTTATTAAAAAAAAAAAAAAAGATTGTCCACCCGAGCGCAGAGAAGCGTATTCAATTATTCGACCCGAGTTTGTAGGATGTGCGCATGCGCCAATAAGTGGCTCAGGTGACCCGAGTTGATGCGAAATCCGCGCATGCGCAGAAGCAGCGCAGAAGCGAGGGACACCTCTGAGCACGGGAACCCGCTGAAACCACCACACCGGGACGGAGGTCGGAGACGGTGATACGCATGATGTTCAAGATGTCATCAAGATGCCAGATAGCCCAGCCAGCGTTGGGACTGAACAGGTCGGTGAAGAGTTGTTGACGGTTCCTTGTTCTCATTTACATTTGCTGAACCCTGTTTCCCTTCCTTGTACTACTGCTATGCCTGTTGTTAATCGGGGGGTAAAATTTGTGTGTACTGCTCGTTTAAAGGGTGGTTCAAATTTGGGGAAGGCATGGCTTAATAGCAAAGAGTATGCTTCTCGTTACTGTTTATTTAATCGCTCTAAATTAGTTTGGTACAATAATCGTATTAGGAAATTGGTTAATGCATCGCAGTTAGCACGGGAAGGGCAACCAAAGGCCAATGTAGGTTTGAATCGTCGCTCAGCTCGGTCACCATTGAGACCTCGCGGGCACCTGGCTGGGTTCCATCGACGCGGTTGCCATGGTGCCGTGTCAACATCGCGATCTACGCCACTTTCCTCCTACCGTATACATCCATTGAAATTGGCATCTCAGCACTGTGGCCCCACAACCACCGATGGGGGCTGTCGTTTTCCCATCATGGATGGCCCTGTGCCTCCATATGCTTTCAGCTCTGACTCTAATGCTGGTCCTGTCACTGGCTTAGCTAAGGATTTCTCTCTGCCTTCACCTCTATGCCAAAATTCTTTCCCTGAGTTGACAGTTGATATTCTGCCTGTTGTTGATGATGTTACTAGTGATCAGTTGCTTGGTGGTGAACGTAATTCTGTTAGTAACATTTCGGACATTAATGGTCTTAACTGTGGTTCCACTGCCACCGGCGGGGGCTGTAGTTTCACCGCCTTGGAGGGCTCCATGCCTCCAAAATCTGTTGTTCATGATAGTGTATGGGTACCACATGGTATGGTGGCCCCCACTGTTAGGTTACATGTTGGTTCTGCGTTAAAAAATTCAAAACTAATTGTTAACCCACTCGTTGTTGAAAATGATTCGATTAGTAGTTTGCTTAGTAATACTTGTATCACTACTGGTTGTTTAAACGATCCAATAAATAATAATAGTGGCGACCAATTCTGTGAGAAGTCACCAGTTGAGTGTCGGGAGCATGTGCTCAAGTTTTGGCCTAACTTAACTGATAACTGTAATTTGTTTCTGAAATATGCGGAGATCTATGCTGCGGTTAGAGCGACTGGCCTCCCAAATTATTTAGAGGCCAGAATTCCAGTTCCTTCCGGCTTGCTTATTCATAACTGGAAAAAGCTGCTTCCAGACTATGATGATAAACGTTTGATAGATTTTCTAAATTACGGCTGGCCCGCTAACTTTACCGGTGACTTCACCCCTGTTGCTACTTCCTGTAATCATACGTGTAATGAGAAAGATTTGTTTTGGATTGATGAGTATGTCCGCACTGAATTAGCCCATGACGTACTGCTGGGTCCGTTTAATGATTTACCATTCACTCCCTGGGCTCAAATTAGTCCTATTATGACCCGACCAAAAAAGAACACTGACGAACGTAGGATTATAGTCGATTTGAGTTTTCCTAAGAGGGGTAGTGTTAACGCTGGGATAGTGAAAGGTTTTTATCAAGGCGAGAAATATCAATATAATTTACCTACTATTATGTCCCTTGCTAGGGAGGTAACTCGCTTAGGGAGGATGTGCTATATGTGGTCCATAGATTTGGCGAGGGCGTACAGGCAGTTAAGGACCTGCCCCTTAAGTGTGCCTTTATTTGGAATTAAAGTAGCTAATAAATTTTATTTCGACACGGCGCCTCCTTTCGGCTGTAGAACATCTAGTATGGCGTGTGCCCGGACCACAGCAGCTGTGGTCCACTTAATGAGGGAGCATGGGTTCTTTGCTTTGTGTTTTCTGGATGATTTTGTGGGGGTTGAGAGTACTTTGGAGAAGGCACAACAGGCATACAAGCATATCTTAAGCTTGACGGAAACTTTGGGTTTAAAACTTTCGGCTAAGAAATGTGTTCCCCCCGTTACTAAATTGGTATGGTTAGGATATGAAATAGACTCAGAACAGATGATAGTGAGAATTCCAGATGAGAAATTGTTAGACATATTGGTAGAGTGCCAGAAATGGAAGATTGGAGCTTGCGTGACAAGAAAAAATGTTCAGAGACTGGTGGGTAGACTGCAATTTATTTCGAAATGTGTTATGTCATCTAGGATATTCATGAATAGAATCCTTGCTTTTCTTAGGTTATGTCCATTTTCAGGGAAGGTTAGCGTTAGTCAGGATTTAGTAAGGGACATAGCTTGGTTTTTGAGGTTCGCAGAAGGGACTAATAGACTGGTTTTGCTAAAACATTTTCCGAAGGAAAAGTGGATCATTGAATGCGACTCGTCACTGCTGGGAGGGGGAGCATTCAGTGCGAAAAAAAATTATTCTGAATTGTATACCGATCATTTCTTAAACAATGGTTTCCATATCGCACAGTTAGAAGCGATCAATCTTGTGGTCGCATTAAAAAATTTGGCGCCTTACGCCATGCAAAATTACCTTATTATTATCAATACTGATAATGCTGCTTCCCAACAGGTGCTGTCTTCTCAATTCAATTCAATTCTTTTATTTTAACTCTCTGCAAGGTATGTTTACAATAAATTGAGGTGATACAATAAATGCATACAAATTCCTTACAGACAGAAAGGATCCCAGAAAAGCGATGCTTATCTAGCTGGTCTCCATGATGTGAATGAATAAGTGATGACAATAACAAATTATTAAACCTAAGCTACATTTTTAACTAATGATTATGATGAGCTACTGATGCGTCTCTTCACAGTTAGTAAGAAACAAAGTAATGATAGGAATATTATATGGATATTGTGTCATGGATCCATGTACTTACATGCAGTATCAGTAGTTATTTTGCATGTATGTTAATAGGGGTATTATATATATTCTTTACTGGTAATCGATTTAGTATGCATTGAGATAGCTTATCTTTAGTTTTTTACAGAAGTTTTTCAAAGTTTGAAGGTTTCTAATCTCTACTGGTATTGAGTTCCAGATATTGGTTCCTTGGTTTTCAGTTGTTATTTTGCCATATTTGTTTCTAGTGTGTTTGTGATGTATGTTATTTATCTGTTGTGTGTTATGGGAATGGACCTGATTGTTTTCTTTGAAGAGATTATCAAATATTTCAGGGAGGAGGCCATTCTTTTGCTTGTAAACAAATTTTGCAATGTATATTTTATAAATGTCAGTTACCATAAGTAAGTCCAGGTCTTTATGAAGTGATTTAGTTGGGGTGAGATAGTCTTTGCTATACAGTATTTTCAAGGCTCTGTTTTGTTGTGTCTGTATCTTTTTTAGGGTTGATGATTTGGCTCTCCCATACACCTCTATACCATACTGGATTTTGGAGTAAACGTATGCATAGTATAGTAATTTTTTATTTTCCTCATGTACCCGTCGTCTGATTATTTTAAATGAGTTAGCCGTTTTAATTATTGAATTATTTAAGTCATCAATATGTTCATCCCAGTTGAGGTTCTCATCTAGAATTATACCTAGGTATTTCACAGAAGGGACTCTCTTTATTGTGTTATTGTTTATCTTTATGTTGTTTAGGTAATCAGGAATGGTTGTACTTCTGCTTTTAAATATTGTGTAGCATGTTTTGTTCAGGTTTACTGTTAATTTGTTATCATTGCACCATTTAAATATGTCTGAAAGGAATGTTTTAATTGAATGTTTTAGTTGTTTGGGTGAATTTGAGGTTATGAAGCCGTTGGTATCATCTGCAAATAACCTTGTTTTGACATCTTGTTTTGTACAGTTGACTATATCATTTGTGTAGATCAAAAATAGGAGAGGTCCCAGGACAGAACCTTGGGGGACACCATTGCTGATTGAGTTTAGCTTGGATCGTTTACCGTTTATGTATGTAAATTGCTTTCTATTGCTTAGGTAACTCTCAAACCATTTAAGTCCCTGGCCTCGAATTCCGTTGTGCCTAAGTTTTGAGAGTAGGATGTCATGGTCTACGGTATCAAATGCTTTCTGGTTCTGGGAAGGACCCCGTCTTGTGCGCTTGCGCCAGAGAAATTTGGCGATTCGCAGCGATCCATTCCTGTGAGGTTCAAATCGTGCACAAGGTGGGGGGCAGACCTGGTCTTGGCGGATGCCCTTAGTAGGTTGTATTTTGATACTAAATCTAAATTGTTGGCTGACCGACTTTGTCAGGAGAGGCTGTTGACTAGAATACATGTTTCTCATACTTGTGATATACTTGATTTGTTCTTGTAAAAATTTTCTGCAAAGTTGATAATCTTCTGTATTTGGCTTTATCAACTTGCAGATAGTAATCACGCAGTAGTGAATAGGTTTAGCGTGTATTTTACGGCGGGATTGGCAGGAGGCACGTGGAGAAATAAGAGGGTACAATTTAAGGAATATTTACAGTTCTGTAAAAGACTTAATGTTAACCCTAAACGACCACAACTTAAAACGGTAATGTTGTATGCTTTATATCTAAATGACAAACTTAAAACAGCAGGGGCGATTAGAAACTATATGAGCGGAGCCAGGTCATGGGTCAGACTGTTAAGGGGGAACTGTGAAGCGTTTGACTGCTATGCAGTATCGATAGTTAAGTCTGGTATGTTTAGATTAAAAAATAATGTGGTAAATAGAGCATTTCCGTTGAAGATTAAGCATATTAAGTTGATCATATTAAAATTTAGAAAAATTGGTAAAGATGGCTTTGTGTTGATTGCTGCATTGTTAATAGGTTACACATGCTTACTAAGACAGTCAAATTTCTTTCTTTCTGAGATACTGGAGGATGACGGTCACACGCTGCTCGGGGGAGATATCAAGGCACACGATACACACGTGACGATAACAGTTAGAAGCACAAAAACCAATACCAGACCTGAAGCTGTCTACAGTGTTGAGCTTCCGCGTGTACATAATACCGCATTCTGCCCTGTGCATGCATGGAATAAGTACAATCGTCACTTCCCAGTACATAAGGGAGCCCCAGCATTCGTAATGTCGAACGGGGCTCCACTGACTGGTCGACTATTCACTAAGTGCTTGCAAGTCGCTTTGAAAGGCGCGCACTGCCCCTGGTGGCCACTGGTTACGGGCCATAGCTTGCGCCGAGGGGGCGCGCAAGAATATGCAAGATTGGGAATGTCACTTGAAGGCATAAGAACACTGGGACAATGGAAATCGAACAGTGTTTATAATTATGTGAATAAAACTTTATTCAAAAAGGGACCATTAGATCTCCTGTCCCAATTTGGCTGAGATCTAATGGTCCATTAATTTCCCTATGTTGCATGATGTTGTGTGTAATGATAGTCTGAGTGTGTGTGCCAGAAAATGTGAGTGGCCGGTGTGACCGTGATCCATCATTTAGCTGCTGCCCAATGTCTTCAATTTTCAAGATTCACCAACAGCTGACCTCCAAGAAAACATTGATTACTGCCTATAATGATAACTTTAATATTATGAGACCTGCACATAAGTAATAAGTAATGCGTACATAATTTAGCCTTTATGTTCACGGTTGTACTACCTGTGAACCTAGAAGTAGATAAAAGCAAATAATCTCATCTGTGCTGATGAGAAACAGCTTAAAGTAATGGTGTTCAATAAGTGATAGGACTAGTAGGCTTGCTGTAAAATTTATTAAGCCTGATTAATAAATTTATTAGCCCAAAAAAGTTATTATATGTGGCTGGTTTTGAATTACATACGCCATAAGAGAAATTTAATCAAATTAACCCTAAATTCGAACCGATATTAACGCCACCACCGCATTGGAGGCGTTATTCATATTGTCGAATCGAGGGATTTCCCAAATCTATAAATGACTTCACGTTTAGCTATAATGTAAGTATTAGGCGCTCCTGCATACCGCTTGACACACTTCCCGACATCGGTGATAGCTAAACGGTATCAGACTGTAACGCCAAAAGCCGCCCATTCATATAGGCCCTGGTGTTTTCATGAGGTACTAGCCTCGGATAGACATGGGTCAGGGAGAAGGAAACACATCCAGGTCCAGCAATCTTTTACATACTTTTTAGGATACACAATTATTTAACTCTATATGGATACTTATTGTGTTTTCGATTTGTTTCCAGTGAAAATTATAGTCGCGGTAGGGTAGGGTGGGTGGGTGGGCCCTCACCCACGACTATCCGCGGCTAGTACCTTGGGAAAACAAGTTATCCATCATCTGTACCCAGGTAAGATTTGTATAACTATACGGCTTTACCTCAGCCTAAGCCTCTGGCTACTCGTATCCCAGGAAGAATTTTACGTAATCTCATTTTTTATCCTTTTATGTTGTAACAATACTATGTATATATGAGTACCTAAATTTTTATGTTTTTTCTCACCTGTTTCTAGTTGGTGAGTAAGCGTGTCACCATGCCTCTCGACTTTTCCAGTCGTTTGTTGTAATGTTTTTGCAAATGATCTAGCCGTCTTCCACCCAGCATGTGCAAGAATTCTCTTAAATGAGATTCCTAATTGTCTTGTCTCCACGCGTTGAGTGAGACGCATAGCATCCATTGTTGACTGCTGCTTGTTTAAGCACCTTGATAGTCCACCTTGCAAGAGTGTCTCTCGAGATAGCTTTATGTGGCCGTATAAAGCTGATTAGTAGTTGTCTGTAATTTCTTATTCCGCGTGACTTGGATATGTAAGCCCTAATGGCCAAGACTACACTTATATCCATTTATCCTCCGGAAAACTAGTAATGTGTACTGTGGACAGTGGGTCCCCTGTACGATTTGATTTAAGTAATGTCTGTGGCGTTCTCTGTGGCGGAGTGGTTAGAGTGTCTGACTTTTTTCTAGGTCAGACTCCTAATCTGAAATCTTTTTTAAACACTCACGAAAATATTATTTTCAACGTTCTAGCTAAAGGTTTGGTGTTTCAGTTACTTTTAATTATGTGCTCAATGCGATCGATATGCATGAGTTATGCAATATAAATTGAGGATTTCTTACAATGAAAATAATTTTGTCTAATGGTAAATCTAGATTATGTTTTCAAAATAAGATTATTCATTAGAAACATCCTATTTCTTATACCCCTTTTGAATTAATTGGACTGGCAATCGTAATAAAAGTCAGACAGTAAGTAGGCTCGCCACACTTTTCTTTTTAGGCTGTATTTATACTGTCCATAGCATATAAGCCCGGGTACCCAGGCTTGTTTTCAATGCTGGCCGGTTGTAGTGTTGGTGTTATCTTACCATACAGTAGCTTACCATACAGTTGATTGCCTGCATTTCAGTAGCAGATAGATAATTGGTTGGTATGGTTCATTCATTTACATTTTGCACATTAAAATATAGCAGCGACCACTTTCCTATACTATATAATCTTCTCCATCGTACCACCAATGCTGAATATGACCGAGATGGTCTCTCCGCCTCTCCTAGGGGTCGGCATAGGGCATACACATATCCTACCACATGACCAGTGCTGCTTTCGGTTTAGGCCAGTTCGAATAAACAATGAGCCGGTCTTCTTTCAATTTAAGCATTTTATCAAAAATAAATTAGAAATTTCTAACTAAATTAAAATACACAATAGGGTGTAATAAATAATTAAGGTGGTCTTTACACCATTCAGATTACATAATATATTTATCGCGGATTGATATCAAACATAGATTTGGCTACTACATAATCTTACAACTGTGATAGAAATGAACTGTATTTCTAGGTGAAGACAGTGCTAAGCATATTAATTGCGTTATGGTAGTAGAATAGAACAGACGTCAGTAGAGTACGGATATTGGTATTGGTATTTGTATTGGTATTGGTACGGCCGGTGTGGCGGTTTCAGCGCCCGGTCAGTTTCAGCGCCCTGCCGTGGCTTCTGCGCATGCACAGATTTTCGCATGTTGCGGCGAGCACTGCTATTTGTTTTGTTTACACTCGGCGATTTGACGCCGATCTAGCTGCTACATTAATATCGCTTGGAATTTAAGGTTAATTTAATTTAATTTCATTATTTGAGTATGTAATTCTGTTAAATATGATCGCATTCAATAGATTTCGGCCTAATCGGTCCCTAACACTGCCGGGCACCAGCTGAGCTTGTAGCCGGCGAGGCCACGGGTGTTTTGACCATCTCTTAAAATCCGCGCATGCGCAGAAGCCACGGCAGGGCGCTGAAACTGACCAGGCGCTGAAACCGCCACACTGGTCTCAGAAGTCATATGAATATCTTTGGTGTGAATTTACATACTTTATTATATATAATAGGAGACACTGTATATTGTACTTAGTTTATTGCTCCCACCCAACAGTATATATGTACATGTGCATATTACTTGGATATATATATATATATATAAACCAAATGTTATATATATATATATATATATTCCAAATGTTATATATATATATATATATATATAACATTTGGAACAGCATATGATTATATTAATATTATGTAACAGATTAAATAAGGTCCAAGAACGAAGACTCAGAATGGTCAAACACTGAGCCTCCGTTGTGTTAAATGTCAGTGTTCAACAATAACATCGTTTTAAACAATCATGCAGGTTTAGTTGGCTAACAAAGTTACCGATCACTTACAGGGAGCCACTTGACTCACGCCAACAATAATATGACCGAAGATGAAGCAGTGATAAACAAATCATCACGCAGTAGTCGCTGTGGTCACAAGGACATATTGTTTGGAAACCACACACTTATTCTATACACACTTGTTCTCATTAATGTATTTATCTGATGCAATGTAAATATATTTTGTTTCATGCAGGTCTATGGATTATCACGTTAATTCGATATGCAGAATTCAACAGTAAACTAATACAAATAAGTGGCTAAACGTCTGTCGTACACGATACTCGCGTCAAGTCAACGCCGACTCTGTTTTTTTTTTATCACAAATCAGAATGACATGACATTAAAAGACAAAGAAAATTCGATCTAGGTGTATGCATCAACCAATCATTAGTTTCCCTATCCCATAATGAAAGCAAGTGTTTGTCAAACAGATCAATTTTATCCTCTCTGCCCACCCCAAACCGTTCGATTATTTTTTAAACGCCTAGCTTTTATCACACTAATAAGGATATAAATAGTGCAGCCAACAGAAACTCTGAAATGTTCTTAGCTATAAATCTAGATAAACAAAAATATACCACACATTTATTTTCGTTTAAAATGTCCGGACCCTTGACAATACATTTCCACTGCAAATGACTTACATTTCATTACCTGTGACATCACATGACGTCATCAGAGTATGACGTGAACAGCCTGTATGATTCTACATCTAGTTCTGTTGACACACATCAGTGAGCATATACAACAGCAACCATCACAAGTACAACTATGGTTCATAATCATAGTTTTAATGTGAATAGCTATTTCAGTTTTCCCCAACCATCCTATCACTGACTTGTAAATCAACAATAATTTTAAACACCTTTCTTTCCCCTTTCTTTACTTTTTCGATTATTTAAATTAGATCATATCACATAATTTGCTGCAGAAGCAAAGTTGAAAATTAAATCGGTTTATAGCGCTTATTATTTGCATGCCTCTTTTGATAACACCCCCCACCCACTCCTCAATAAAGCTACTTTTCTAAGGTGACACAACCGATACCAAACATGAAACTACACTCACAAGTCAGAATGGTTTGGCGTATTCAAATGTGCTATTCTATAAATAACATGTTCTAAGCCACTGATTTTTCGAAAAGGTTCAACCAAATACACCACTATTCAAAGAACTAATTCACTAACACGACACACTTACCGTTTATTGCTAGTTTCTATCTGTTCGTGTGTGTGTATAATGTATGATTGGATTGATTCAATGGATTTTAAATGTTTTGTATTCTTGTATTACTGAGTGTGCAAGGAGTAACTTATGAGCTTTTTGGTGTGGTCAAGATATGATGAACAATGAGGTGTGGATGGTTGATATTATGAGGCAGATCCGATATACATCTATGTCGTTAAGGAATCATCGATTTGACGAATACAACTGGGTTGATTAGGCAGAACAGATTACATCTAAATCATTGGCACATCACTGCTTTGACGAATACAGCTGTAATGATTCGGTACAACAGATTACATCTAAATCATTGGCACAGCACTGATTTAAACGAATACAGCTGTAATGATTCAGCAGAACAGATTACATATAAATCATTGACAAATCACTGATTTGACGAATACAGGTGTAATGATTCGGTAGAACAGATTACATCTAAATCATTGGCACATCACTGATTTGACGACTACAGCTGTGATGATTCGGCAGAACAGATTACATATAAACCATTGACACATCACTGATTTGACGAATACAGGTGTAATGATTCGGTAGAACAGATTACATCTAAATCATTGGCACAGCACTGATTTGACGACTACAGCTGTGATGATTCGGCAGAACAGATTACATATAAACCATTGACACATCACTGATTTGACGAATACAGCTGTAATTATTCAGCAGAACAGATTACATATAAATCATGGACACATCACTGATTTGATGAATACAGCTGTAATGAGTCGGCAGAACAGGTTGCATCTAAATCATTTACAAATCACTGATTTGACAAATACAACTGCAATGATTAGGCAGAACAGATATCAATTACATCATTGACACATTATTGATTTGACTAATCCTATTTCTTTACTAATACTGTGCATGACAAAGAACAGTCTACTATATAGATAGGATATGAATTTAAAGCTCTGAAATAGGTGTGTATTTTCAGGCATGTACTTTCAGCTGATGGCAGTGAGCATAGAGAGCACCTGTCCTTACCTGATAGTGTAGTTGCAGTGTTTAACACTTCTCCATATGGCGCTTTTCTTCTTGCTTTCTTTTAAATTTTCTACTAAAATTTCTCATATCAACACCTCGACCTGCATAGTTCAATAGCGGTACAAACGGAGACCATGAAACAGGGGTTGTCCGATTATCATGTGGAGATGATAGTAGAATCTCCCCACCACCGCATACCTCAGTATCCATGGCTACCGCTTCACATGACGGAGCAGTGTACAAAAAAAAACCTACCATGCCTGTTGGTTTGGTGAATTCTGGCACCAGGTTGAAGAACCATTTGAGATTCAGTAGTGTTTGTTTGACAATTGTCACTGAAAATCATGCCCAGGCTACTACAAAATGTTAACTAGTGATCCTGGCATTATGCTACAGGTTGATAGTGCTACCCTCAAACCAATATTGGCAGTTTTACCCATAATGATGGCTAATGTTATACTCATTCCATGGGCCGTGCCACACTTATCCCATGGTTACCGTTACAATGACCATAATAGTCATTGTGAAAAAAAGCACCATGGTCAGGGTTATACTCGCTACGATAATCATCGTTAGACTAACGACCAGTTACCCCATTGTCATCGCTACCCTAAACGCCAGTCATCGCTATACTCACCACCATAGTCATCGCTATACTCACCACCATAGTCATCGCTATTCTCACCATCATAGTCATTGATATTCTCACCACCATAGTCATTGATATTCTCACCACCATAGTCATTGCTATTCTCACCACCATAGTCATCACCACATTGACCATCATAGTCAGCGCTATAATATCTACCATAGTCAGCTACACTGACCAGCAGTTAATGTTTAAAAAGCTACTGTACTCAGCGCTATACTCACTACCAGTCATCACTACATTCACCACCAGTCAGCACTACACTCACTACCATAGTCATTACTACCCTCACCACCAGTTAGCACTACACTCACCACCATAATTATCACTACTCACCATCATAGTCAGTGCTACACTCACCACCGGTCAGTGCTAGAACAACTACTGTTGTCAGTGCTGCACTCACCAGTCAGTGCTATACTCACCACTATAGTCAGGACTGCACTCACTACCATAGCCAGGGCTAAAGTAACTACCATAGTCAGTGCTAAACTCACCACCAGAGTTAGCGCTAAAATAACTGGTTGGTTGGTTGTTGAAGTTTTATGTCCTGGCAACATCTAAGGTCATATCAGGACAGGTGGGTACCATAGTCAATGCAACAATAACTACCATAGTCAATGTTACAATAACCACTGTGGCCAATGTTACACTCCCCACGGTGCTCTATTACCATATGTCAATATTATATTCACCACAAATCAATACCACAATCATTGCCAAAACCAGAAATATACTCACCCCTTTAGTCAATGCAATATTCACTGCCATAGTCAGCATTACACTCACCATAATCAGTGTTACCCACTGTGACAGCGCTTTTTGGCACTATAACCAGCACTACACTAACCCCCTTGTCAATGCAACTCACCACCATAGCTATAGCTGCACTCACTCTGTGATAGTTAGCACTAAAGTGACCTCATGGTCAATGTACCACTTACCACAATGATCAATTCTACACTCACTGCCATAGTCAGTGCTACTTATGACTATAACCACCCACCACCAAATGTCATAACCAGAACACACACAATAGTAGAAATGAATAAACACCGTCCACGTTTATATTATCAATATCCCATCTATTCTATTTTGACCAAAAAAAAGAAATAATCACACAATTATTTCTGAATAATCCTTGTACCCAAGATATGGTTCGAGTAATATCTTTCAAATATTTCAAATAGCTCAATGAACATGAACATGGGCATTTTTATTTTGTTAGTTAAACATGTGCAAATACTGTATTCTCACGGGCGTTTAAATTGGCAAATCACTGAAGTGGGGGTGGGCCTTTAACCACACAAGGATGTTCAAGGGGTGGGCATTTATGAATTATTTCCCAATTGTGGGGGGGGGGGGGGGGCAGCATTAACTCATGGGAATATGGTAGGTAAATCCACACAAAAGTGGTTGCATTCATTCAATTAATAACGGCCTCAGTACCCTATTTAACCAAATAAAAAAATGGATTTCACAATTGATGGCACCTCATAGCATAGAGTGGAAAAGATTAGTTGGAGAATATAACTATGATGGGCTGAAAAAAGTTTTAATGTTCAAAAAGTGATTTCTGCCTTGATGAGAAATCAAACCCTGGTCCATGCTTACTGCAGCCTGGGATTAGCATAATTCGTTCACACATACCTATGTGCCGCAACTATATAATGTGAGAGGGATCCACTATCCGTAATATTAATTCCCACATGCGCGTAATGTTACAGAATTGAAATAGGAATGAGATTTATTAATTATTTTAAAGAACACACAAATGATTACGTTCTAAGGGCTCCACCCTATCAGATACATAAACTAAACTAAGTAATGAAACATTGGATAAAAAATAAAATAACTAAAATTATCCTACGAGACACTTGATGGAAAAACAACACATGGAAAGCACCATTGTCGTCGGATTTAACTCGTTGTTCTATTTTAAACTACTCACTCTATAAAATATTACCTGAGTATGTTGTGAACGTATAACAGTATTAGGCATCAGACTGCAAAATTTCATATACAATTAATTAAGTCTTCAGTTATATGTGTATTTCTCGCACTATCACAATGACCGGCACCCGAAGCTATGATGTCTTAAACACTAGCCTGCATTCTATAAGCCTTGTATTGTGGACTAATATTCAACACTATTAATTAGCCAGTAAAAGTCCCCTTCTCTCTATTATATTTGAATAAATATATAAAACATTTCTCATGACATTCTGTATATTCCATCAAAATACGTGTGAAGCCTTGTCAGCTAAGTATCTATATTTGGTCATAGCAATAGACATTGAACATAATATAAGGTCATTTTTTCGAGTCTGATTGACGGCAACTCTTTTCCCAGTAGTGGCATGGCTGACAGACACCCTCAGTGTAGGGGGCGCTACCAGAACCCTGCACTTCAGCCAATCCCAGAATGCTTCACGTGGTGCATTTCAATAGGACACTTGCAACCTATCCTATAATGCCTCAAATGATGCACAACAATAGGATACTTTCGACCTATCCCAGAATACTTCCATGTTACATTGGAATAGGACGTTTTAAATCTATCCCAGAATGCTTCAGATGTTACATTTGAATAGGACACTTTCAATCTATCCTAGAATGCTCCACATGTTATATTTGAATCGGACACTTTCAATCTATGATAGAATGCTCCACATGTTACATTTGAATAGGACACTTTCAATCTATCCTAGAATGCTTCACATGTTACATCGGAAGAGGTCATTTTCAGTCTATCCCAGAATCCTTCACATGTTACATTGGAATAGGACATTTTCATTCTATCCCAGAATGCTTCATATGTTACATTGGAATAGGACATTTTCAATCTATCCCAGAATGCTTCAACTATTGCTTTGGAATAATATATTTGAATCCATCTAAGAATGCCTCACATGGTGCATTAAAATAGGACAGTCAATCTACCCCATAATGCTTCACATGGTGCATTGGATTTGGGCACTTAAATTTACCCCAGAATACTTCACATGTGCATGGAATAGACCACGTCCAATCTATCCAACAATGTTCTACATGGTTTATTGGAATAGGACACTTTCAACCTATCTCTCTACAGTGCCCTGGTTAGATATGGAACATTCACCGGGCGGAAGTGCCCTATTTTTAGAATGCGCAGAAAGTTGCGTCTGATTTAAAATAACGCTTTTAAAAACACAGAACTCAAACCCTTAGCGCCCCCTGGTGTCAAATCAGATTCATCTCCATCCCCGACATGTTCTACCGGCTTGTGGTGAATAGCTGTATACAATTAAATGTTCACGTGTTGTCATCGCATCACAGAAAGTATGAAATGCACCAGCAAAGTTGACATCGAATGTTTTCAAAGTATTAAGTGCATTTTAAACACAGAATTACTACTAGAACCATTACCTCTCACATCATATATCTATCTACCTTGACATTATGACCATTGCAACATTCATTCACCACTCATCATTCTCCACACACACATATATATCACTTTGTGACTAGTCACATTCAACTACCTCTACACCCAGTTTAATAATGTTCAAATATTTTCAACACTAAAATGAATTAAAAGTAAATATGATGGCACGCACATGAGTGTTAATAGTCTAATGGTCCCTCCACAAAGTCCTTTGTAGACTTTACAAGGTGAACCGAAAAATAGGAAATGCCCGGAAACAGCGTGAAGCAAATTAAAGGGATTTCGAATTACGTCTGTAATTGATGTTGTCATACACGCTGTGATTTCTCCGCAGGGATACTCTGACAGAACCATTCAGTCTGGACTAATAACACAGATTAATATCCAGGTAGCCACTTTTTGAAATATTCCTTATGGTTACTTTGTTTCTTTCGGCTGTGTGTATATGTGTCTCTGTGTGCGTGTGTGTATGTGTATATATATATATATATATATATATGTATATATATATATATATATATGTATATATATATATATGTATATATATGTATATATATATATATATGAAATTGAATAGCCAGAAGTTAACCCAAAACTCCTATGTTCATTACTGTTTTTTTTACGGTTTTGCTTATATTTTGATACATAAAACTTAAGTATCACAAGTAGCCCCAGAACTACCCTAGCTCTCCAATTTAACCCTCTCCATAAATATGCTCTACGCCTTAAACTACATTTGATTTTTTTTTCTTGCTTTAAAATATTCAACAAAGTTACGAATCATCAATAGTGCGGGAGATTAGCTTCAATACCGAACTTTATTAAAAGTAATTAATAACCGAAATTAAAATGGGTCATGGCCCTATCCAAGAGACACAGAAACTTGTCAGTGTAGTGCCTGACGCCCTTAATCTTATACATGTATGAATTTCAGCGTAACCACTGTGCTCATAATCTAGTACTGCATAAAGAACGATATAGTGCGATAACATGTACCTAACCACATATCTCAGATACATACATACATACATCGGTTATTGCCCGATATGGAACTTGGAACAAGTTGACCCTTTATGGACAGGACACGCACAGCGCACATAAAGGAAGTGGCTAGTTATATAACAATAATGCCTACCACAGATTATATTATATATTTGAGGACACTGAGTGACTGACAATGAATTTGACTGCAATTCACAATGTCCCACTCCTTCCCCCACCACTTCTCTCCCATCTTTCTCCTCCCGTGCTTGTCTACTGCCCTCTCTCACACCTCCAGTCCCATCTTCAACACATGGACCAATGTTTATTTTCAATTATTTTCAATTATTTTCCCGATCACAATAAATCCCTAATTGCACTTGATTTAATCACTCAATACATCACTCGACCAGTCAATAATCGTTCAAACAAATTGGACATCATCAAGAATCAACACGTTGACTTGGGCATTGGCTCCAAGAAGTCGGTCTCGACCATGCGCTCAAAGAACTGCTGTGGCGTGGTGGCATCGTCAAGTACTCCATAGGGGCTGCCAGAGCGCAGATCGACATCCAGATTCATGCTCCTGAACTCAGGGGCCGACTTGGACTTTGGCATGGCGCCCATCTCGATGCTGTCCACGTCTGTGAAAGGTTGGCGAGGCGACTGCACGGACGCAGCGAAGCAGCCGGTGGAGTAGGGGTGTGCGACGATGGCATTGAAGAATGGATGCAGATCCTGCACGGCTCGCAGGTGGCCAGAGGTCAGCAGGGGCCTTCCCGGGATATGCTCCAACACAGGCGGGGGGCCGAACTGCAGGTCCAATAAGCACGCAATGGGTCAGGACATTAATCAATAAATCAGATCAGTGTCAGCAGGGACCTGCCCAGGATATGCTTCAACACAGTTGGGGGGGGGCGAACCCGATAGTCCAACAAGCAATCAATTAGATAGGACATATGCTCCAACACAGGTGGGGGGGGGGGGGGGGGGGGGGGGGGTAGGGCAGGGCGGATACTGCCAGTTCAACATGCAATCAATTAGTCAGGACATTAATCATTAAATCATATTGATGTCAGCAGGGGCCTGCGTGGGATATCCAGGGCCCCGAATTGCCAGTTCAACAAGCAATCAATTAGTCAGGACATTAATCAATAAATCATATTGATGTCAGCAGGGGCCTGCGTGGGATATCCAGGGCCCCAAACTGCCAGTTCAACAAGCAATCAATTAGTCAGGACATTAATCAATAAATCATATCGGGTCAGCAGAGGCCTGCCCGGGATATGCTCAAACATAGGTTGGGGGGGGGGGGGGGGGGGGTGCGAATTGCCAGTCCAACAAGCAATCAATTAGTTAGGAAATTAATTAATGCATCATTATCAGTGTCAGAATTTTCATATAAAAAGTAAACAAACACAACAAAACCATCTATGTCTGTTATAAACTTAGGCATATACCTACTAACTGATATATGTTTCAATTCTTTATGTTACAAGTGCATAACAATCTTCGACATGAAAAGAAATCCCAAACCCAAATATAATTCTATGTTTGTTATGCTGCAACGCAACTTCCATGGCTGCCTTACCCGTAGAATCATCAGTCGATTGATGCGAACAATATGCGGAACAAAGCCCGGCTGTTCCTGAAACATGCGCTTCTTCTGAGGGTCTGTTTCGTCATTACCAGGGTCACCAACGAAGGCCCATCGGTACCTGCAATGTTAATACAAAATGTCAATTTAATAATTTACATATATAAGGAGGAAATGGCGATGATTTGCCAGTTTGGAAGTTAGTATGATAAGACGTAGTTTAGTTGTGTGTAGACAGCACTGCAGACACTCCAATGGTAAACAATTAATATTTTACTAAATGTGCCTCATAAGAAATATTTATGGAGAGCAGACAATAAATACAAACGCATAATTCAATGATTTTAGAATTTGTCTTTTGACACAATACCAATTGTCCCTCCCTACTTTGCACTGATCCATATACAGAGGCTATGGCTCACAAACATGTGGTCGAACAATAAAAAATGAAAAAAACTAATTAATATAATCATACTATTTTAATAGTCCTCATGGGTGAGTGCACTGATTTCAAATAGACCTCAGCCATTGGCTTTGACCCATTTGAAATTACTCTGCCATATATGCCGATGCGCGAGGAAGAAAGAGGAAGGCGGGGGTGGAAATAAGGCGTTTATTTTGACGCCTCAACAAACAGAGCATACAAGTCATACAGGGATAAGCTCCAGGGAGCGAGAGTAAAAAAGGGCTAATGAGGAGCAGAAGTAAGTAAAAGATGAGGAGGAACTCCCGGTAAGGAGTGAAGAGGCTCAGAAGGAGCAAATATGTACAGAGTCAAATAGCAAGGTAGATAAGCTCATGAGGAGCGGATAATGAGTAAAGTCCGGGTGATTTAAATGTCGGTAGAGTGAGGGGGTGCCGAGGAGCCCTCCACCGCTGGAAGGGAAGGCTATAGAGAGAGTTGGGTGGGTGGGCGGATGAAAAAGCAGGGAACTGGAAGGCGGCAGGAGGGTGAGTGCCTGAGGGAGGCCGGCGGGCGGCCTTATGAGGGAAGGGGGGGGGGCGGCGGCAGCAGCTGAGGTGTGAATGCTGGCGGCCCGGGGGAGGGCGAGAGGTTGCGAGCAGCGGGCGTCTGGCGAGGCGCGAAGGCTGCGCGACAGAAGGGGGCGCGGGGGAGGAGGGGGCGCGCCGCGCCATCGGCCGAGGTGAGGAAGCAGCGCGACACGGGGCGGGGGAGGGTCTCTTCCTCTCCTCGCATCAAACGTAATGCTTCGCATTACGACCAATGCGTATCTAAAACGATGTCCTTTAATTATATTACGCGTTGTAACCATCTTTCGGTTGTGTAACTATCATAACGAGCACTAGGAGTAGGCGTGGTGGTGGAATAGGTGGGAATTTGGATCCTTCACACTGAGTGCATGCGCGTATACTTACAGCTGGAACTGGGGCAGGACGTCAGTGGGCAGGACGAGTGCCAGGTCGAGCAGCTTACAGGCGGCCTGGTAGAGCTTCAGCCAGCTGGGGTTGTTGTTGGCAGCACACAGCCCGTTCCCCAGCGCCCACGAAGTGTCTAGGTTAGCCATCCTAGCCAACTGTGTCCTGGTGAGCAGATGTACACATAGGCAGCCTTACAACGCGAACTTAGCACGCATGTATACACATTACACACAGGTAGGCCAAACTAGGACTGTGGTGCTGTAAAATGACTTAAACACACACACACACACACAAGGGGAGGGGGTGCAGACGCAAAGCAACACACACAACACATAATGAATTATTCAATTAACTATGGTAGGATATGTATATGTATATATCTATACATTTCTATATAGATAGATACATACATGTATCTATATATCCTAGTATTCCTACAAAGATATATATACTGGATCTCAATCTGAAACTTCATCCATAATTCAAAATGAAAAGAAATGAATAAATAAATAAACACATACCTCGTATCATTACAATAAGGGCGGGACAGTCTAGAAGAAAACTGCAATGCCCGTTTGGTATAAGAGCATACGGCCCTTATTTGATCCACTGACCAGAGCAGAGTTATAACTGCTATACTTAAAATTACCTCGAAAAATGCAATCATAATGTCTAATCAATTTTGTATTAATAGTTAAACTAATTACATAATTAATTGCAGAACTAATTAATAGCATAATATGTATTATGCAATACTAAATAGATTTAAATTTGCTCTCTTCAATTTCTAAACAATGTTTCATGGGTTTTTACGCGGGAGATATATATATTTTTTTTAATCTATATTGTTAGGAGGATTAATCAGTGTAAAGATGCAACTGTCTTGTTATCTGTCCGATGAAATGTGCTTTTAAATTAAATAGGATTACGCGGGGTTAATTTAATGGGATAATGTTTTCTAAACATGCACAATGCAAGGGAAATGGAAAGTGTGAGTGTAGAACATAATTCGCCAATAGTTGTCGGTCCTGCTCGACTTCCCCTGAAAGACTTCTCAGAGCCAACTCTGCATCCAGACCAAGATCGTTCTGACAAGATTGTTCTGACGACAATCAAATGATAGTTTTTACACTGAAAAAATTGCCTGTACATGTATATGACATAGGTTCGCCGATCACATTATTATATACAGTAGTATACAGATGGTTGTTTTACATCCTAGCAATATCTAAGGTCATATCAGGGTGGGTACCGGCCTATGACAGTGCGCACTCATGGAGACTTTATAGTGCTGCCCAACTGGGAGACCAGGCCGCTGACACAATGACCTGATATCCCACAGACACATTATCCTGATACTGTGCTAACCAGTCCTTGCCCTATCCTATTAATGCTGAACACCAGGCGAGGTAGCAACAAGAATCAATTTCATAAGTCATTGGTTTGACTCGACCGGGAGTAGAACTCCCGACCTTCCGCACGGGAAGCCCGCACTCTGCTGATTCAGCATAGTATATATATATTATATATAATGCTTTAAAATAAACTACTAGACTTATCAAATAAATAAATCCATCTCTTTTCTTGGGGCTCCTTTTGAGGAAAGCTGAGAAGATTTTTTAGTCCGATTTAAAATCCACTGCCTCCCGCTGATATAACGCTCCAAAAAGGCGCCGTTATTGATTACTGATTATTGACCACGGAACAACAATAACGCGCTACAAGTTATTTATTATACACTCAATTCATTTATTTAATCTCTTAACTTTTTATTTTATAGGCACTGCTCTCAGAACGGCACAAAGTAACTGAAGAGCTACAAGGCTTTCAAAGGAAATAGCGAAGACACAATATTTAAGGCACACATTGCATGCAGGCACCAACAAATAAAAAGTAAAATAAAACAACAAAAAATACAATGTAGCCAAAATAGGAGTGTGAACGGAACGGATACACTGTAAACAACAAAGACTAAATGATGACATAGCAATGAACAGAGAGCTCGCGAGAAGAGCTCCCATCTCAAGTTGGTGCATTGTTACTATTAGTTACGGTTAGTAGAATACAATCTAACCCATACCATATATATATATATTGCAATAGATACATTGTATTGTTGTTATATAGACACATATATAACATAATATATATATATATTACTAAGCTTGAAGCAAATGTATGAGAGTAAATGCGACGATTTCAAGGAGAGTGGTTACAAATGTCTCCGCAGGTGGCGCCCCCGCACCCACCGGTCCCACAGACCGAGCAGTCCCGCAGCAAATATCAAACCCACTCTCCCGAATATCCGAAACGCCTCCCAACTAATAATTCCCCGCCTATCTATATTTGTATAATCCACTATGCTACATATATTATTACATTAATTGGTTAAGCAGAGGAAACTTCAATCGCGGACAATTGGTCTTCCTCATTCAACTGATCCTTGCCATATCTTAGTAATGCCAAGCACCAAGCTAGGTAAAGACAGGTACCAATCTTTAAGTTATTGATTTGACTCAGCCAGGGTTTGAACACCACAGGTTCGAACCCCATGACTTGCAAGACGGGAAGCGGGCGCTCAACTCATTCGCCATCTCGTCTGGTACTTATATGGTTCAAATATAGAAAGAGGCTTGTCTATGCCGGAGCTAGGTGAGGGCCTTCCGCCTAGTTGGGGCAACTTTTAAACCCCTAGACTGGCCAGGTTATTCCATATAACCTCGTCACATATTATGATGCATGGTGGGAAGTAAATGGAAGGGAATGGTGCTGGGTTATGATGTTTGGAAATCAGGATAAGCTGTATACCTTAGCCGAAGTTTTCCAAGTTGGTTGGTTGGAGTTTTACATCCTGCCAACATCTAAGGTCAGATCAGGACGGAGTTTCCCAAGTACACTGGCATCATCAGTTATTAATTGATTCATGTTAACTCTACATTCCTCGGCCGAACTCAAAGAGCCTGCCAGTACATACATAGGCATATAAGCAATAGATTCTTAAGCGTATCTTATGGGGTATGGGTTAGGGTGTGCATATTGCATCTGTGTACAACCTAATTATCCCCGAATACAGCAGACGCAATATGTTTGAAGGCAACTTTAGCGTGACCCAGTTCCTTCCATACTCCTCCAGTGGGTAAAGGATACTGAATTATTGCCATGTCGTGGGAGCGACAAAGGCATCTTTATGTGGAGAAATATTATGCGCCACATTTGGTGCGCCGAATTTGTGCAGTCTCTCCTTTACATAATTTTCCTTTCGAATAATAAAGATCATAGAATTTTGTTTACAAAAAGTATTAGTAGCAAAATATATTTGATAAATTGCGACAGTTTTATTTTGAAACACGTTAGAATGAGAGATGGCGTGTTATTAAAGAATGGACATTACAGCAATGCCCCACACATCCAAAACCAGTGCCGTGCATAACATTGTAAGTGCTTTTGGCTTGTTAACGAAATCACATAAATTTCGTCCAAACTGTTCTGCACAATGATCAGTCTGCCGCAGCCCATTCACTATCAGCAGGTTGATGCGACTGGCCATTGTGACTAAGATCAGTTACCATAGTTACCCGTCTACGCTTAACACCTACAGGATGTAGTTTGGTTATCATAGCAGCGACTAAGGCCTTGAGAAAGCACAGTGCGTCATGGCGAAGGGAGCTTCACCACTTTCATGCTTCCATTCAAATGGATTTTTTTAAATAATATTTTTTTTTTTTTAAAGAAACAATTAAAGTACATCTTAGAGTGGTCGGAATTGAAATGAATACTATACAGTTAAATGCTGCCAATTATTGTTGCAAGCATTATGTATCGCTTGTTAAAGCTGGTTATAATTTTGTTTTCATTTGTACATGTGTACTTCACATTAGAACTGTATTCATGCTTAGAATTTGAGAATGAATCAGAGCAAATTGTTTATATCAGTCGCCACAACAGTTACTCACGTGCTTAGCGATATAACAAATTACAGGTAAATCGAAAATATTGTTGTAAATAATGGAAAAGATGTCAATGGACCAATAGAGTTCCTATAGTGGATTTGATCACTTCTAAAAATTGGACCCACTTAAAAAAATATATATATATATTTAAAAAATGTGTTTGCCATGAGTTGTGATGAAGGGAGTCGCGATGACGTCATCGTGCAGTGTCAGGTGTGAAACAAACAGTCGGCACGAAACTAGATACAAACAAATACCTGGTTTTATTCTTCTGTCTGGCACTTTAAAACGGTAACAGAAAACACAATTCTCTAAATTGACTACGGGGGGAAATAAACCACACGCAAAAACCACCAACTGGTGAAAATTGTCCCCAGCAGCAAACGTGCGTGGAGAAGAGACAACTGAATTAAGTTAGCGAAAGAGGTTGTGGTAAATGGGACACACACTCAATATTCAAGAACCACTGGTGAAGTAAACATACGTAGTTACTGAAGGTTTTTTGGGGGGTTCTTTTAAACTACAACTCAATCTTGAGAAAATATGGGATGAAATGAAATTTAATTATTTAATTATCAATCAATCAATCAAAGGATCAAGTACTACGTTAATTCCCCTGTCACCTTCTTTTGTTACTTAGCGATAACAGCCACAACACAAAATGACCTTTTTGTGTAATAGAAAAAAAGACTACTTCCAACATATTTCTAGTGTTGAAAGGAAAGTTTGTTTTATTTAACGAAGCCTCTAGAGCACATTGATTTTTATCATTGGCTATTGGACATCAAACATATGGTCATTCTGGCATATTTCTTTGGCGGAAACCCACTGCTGTCAAATAGCCTACTCTTTCCGATAAGCTGCAAGGGGTCTTTTACATGTCCTTTCCCACAGACAGGACAGCACATACCACAGCCTTTGATAAACCAGTTGTGGACCACTGGTTGGACGGAAAATAGCCCAAACTGCAAATGTGATCACTGAGCAGGATCGACAGGATGACCCACACCTTCACATGTGGGCACTCTCCCGCCTGAGCTAGGTCCCGCTCCCATTCTAGTCTTGATAAACTTTGCTTATTTAATTATAACAAAACACTAATTTGCTCTTCTTTTTGCCGTAGAGAAATATCCCCCAACAGCCTACACAAAATGGCTGAACCCAAATCTATCTTTTAATATTCTTGATTAAATTTGTCCAACAAACATTTCTGTCAGATCTACTTCCTAAACAATAGCAAACAGTCTCAGAAACGTACCTAAGGCTCAATGGTCTCCCCATTTAATTAAATTTATTTAAGAAATTAAAAGCTAAAGACAAGAGATTCTTTTAACTAAATTCGATATCTCCATCCCTATCCTAACAAATATAATACAAAAACAGACCGTATAATCATTAAGAAATTTCGCAAACAGTTAAATTATTATTATTAATCATCATGAATTAATCTATTAATTATCACTAATTATTTTTAAGTATTACTACAAAATGCCAAGATTATATTGATCACGCTATATAAGGTAATATCGTACCGCATTCCCTAGGCTAATACTAAAAGCTTTTCGAATTACTGCAATCCAATAGAATCTTTTGGGGGGGTTATTTCTATCAAATTAAAATTACTCAGATTTCAAAATTAAAGGCATTCAACGAACATGAAATCACTCGTATATTAGATTTGTGACCCTTTATCCTCAGCGATATGTATCAAACTTAGCTTAAAGCTGCATAGTCCGATAACAGCATCAAATTTTCGAAACCAACACACTTACCAAGATTTGATCCTACATAGCCAACTTCGATACTGGTGCACTTTAATTTAAACATTTGTTGCTGCATATAAGGAACTAAGTCAATTTAATTTTAAAAACAAAAACAAAAGTTACTACTGAAGTCTATGGTGTCAAGCATTTTGACATATATTCCCAAATTCAATTTTGCATCAATCCTAAAATATTTCCAATGCTAGCCATTCACAATACAAGTTACTTCAGATAGATAATAGCAAATCAATTTAATATATTTATCTAAAAATATTGCAGAACCTCAAAACCATCGGACTATGCCACTTTAACTTGAGTGTACCTCAACAGGGATGCCCCATGGCCTGAGAGCCCATATCAGGCAATAATCACTTGGAATTCTCACAGGGGGCGCCACTAACCACCAGCCCGGAGAGCCGTTGTGCACGGTTTCGATGTAAACAAAGAAGATCTGCCAGTAACTAGCGAGTCAGAACTCCAGTCGCGGCTTCCTACTGTCAGGAGCATACAGAGAAGCGACTGGTTTTTCATGAACCAAGAGTGTAACCATTATGGCTAAGGTATATAATGCCTGGTAGTAGTGGTCGGCAATAACACAAATTAGGTTCACATTGCCAAAAACAATGTACGGTTCACAACAAAAAACATAGTGCTTGTCGAAACCAGGGCTGGGGTTTGCCTGTTCGACCGGTGAAGTCGTTTTTTTTCACTACTAAAAGCTACATAGAGAATTGTATCTGCAGTTATGGGAAAGATGGCAATTTATATACTGTTGTTCTGAAAATAATAGTATTTTCTATTAAATACTACTCTGACTTTTCTGGTCGTTTTTTGGCGGGTGTTTTTAGTACTATGGGTTGATTTTAAAATGATTCCGTCTATTTTGTTGTTGTAAACACTGTTGTAGTAGTGGTTGCTAGCATAACTATATATGTAACTCACCTGCTCTCTTCCACGTCAGGAATCATCTCCTGTTCGATTTGTAGAAGCACATGTACCTAAAATACACATAAGTTATATTTGAGTTCAATGATAGCGTGAAGAAGTGCTGAAAAGTTAATAGAATAACACATCCTTGTGTGGCTTACTAGCTATTCTCAAATAACAACGTGGTGCACACAATCTACATCTGTGTCATGCGATACTAAACAGACGGGATTACTAATTAACACATCCCTGTGTGGCTTACTAGCTATTCTCAAATAACAACGTGGTGCACACAATCTACATCTGTGTCATGCGATACTAAACAGACGGGATTACTAATTAACACATCCTTGTGTGGCTTACTAGCTATTCTCAAATAACAACGTGGTGCACACAATCTACATCTGTGTCATGCGATACTAAACAGACGGGATTACTAATTAACACATCCTTGTGTGGCTTACTAGCTATTCTCAAAAAACAACGTGGTGCACACAATCTACATCTGTGTCATGCGATACTAAACAGACAGGATTACTAATTAACACATCCTTGTGTGGCTTACTAGCTATTCTCAAATGACAATGTGGTGCACACAATCTACATCTGTGTCATGCGATACTAAACAGACGGGATTACTAATTAACACATCCTTGTGTGGCTTACTAGCTATTCTCAAATAACAACGTGGTGCACACAATCTACATCTGTGTCACACGATACTAAACAGACGGGATTACTAATGTGACATGGAGTAATCAACCACGTGGTGGGTGTGACTATCTGAGCTGCTTGTGACCTCCACTGAGATTTCACACCCTAGAAAGGACAAAGTATTAGATCAGCTGCAATGGCAGCACCTCCCATGAGATTTCACACCAAAGAAAAGACGAGGTCCTAGGTCAGCAGCAATGCGCACTACCTCCCACAAGACTTCACACCCAAGAAAGGACAAAGTCCTATGTCAGCAGCAATGCGCAGCACCCGCTACGAGATTTCACACCCAGAAAAGGATTAGGTACTAGGTCAACAGCAATGTGCAGCACCTCCCACGAGATTTCACACCCAACGAAGGACGAGGTCCGAGGTCAGCATCAATGTCCAGCACCTTCCACGAGATTTCACACCCAGGAAAGGACGAGGTACTAGATCAGCACCAATATGCAGCACCCTCAACAAGATTTCACACCCAAGAAAGGACGAAGTAGTAGATCAGCAGCAATGTGCAGCACCTCCCATGAGACTTCACACCCAAGAAAGGACGAGGTTCTAGGTCAGCAGCAATGTGCAGCACCTCCTGTAAGAAACCACACCCAAAAACGGACGAGATATTAGGTCAGTGGCAATTTCGCAATGAGGAGAAATGCCTCAACTAGTAGTGATTAGAAAAAGGAGAGCTGACTTACAAGTTCCGTGATGATTGTCGGCCAGAGCGAGGTGAGATGTTGTGGCGACATCCTCAGAATGAGCACACGGAAACAGTTGAACACCTCAGCCTGCACGGACGGCACGGACGGTGTGCGCAGGCTGTCTGCGAGCCTCTCTGTATGCAGACAAACAAGGGCGTGTATGCTCAGGGGCACATTGGTACAAGAACACTTCATAACTAAAAGGACCAAAGTTGCACACAGTTTAATTTTATTTCCTTTATTTCTTCCATCAAATCTGAACATGGATATGAAAAGTATAAGGAAAAATATAAGTAGAAAGTTTTTTTATTGATGTTTTAAAATCCCATCCCATGCTGACCAGTTTTCAGGAGAGTGACCCACTTAAAAATTCATTTTACTTCATGACCATTACAAAATAAAATGATAGTACATGACTTGTTACTCATAATGTTACATTTCTACCATGTATTTCTTATAGCAATGTTTAGTTATCAGCAATGGCCTTTCTAATAATGACCTTATACTTCTAGTAATAACCTTGTTTCTAGTAATGATATTGTATCTAACAATGACTGTCCAGTATTGACAATGCATGCATGTGTGCATATATGTATGTATGTATATACATGTATGTGTGTATGAAGTATGTATGTATGTGTGTATGAAGTATGTATGTATGTGGGTGTGATGTATGTATGTGGGTGTGTATGTATGTATGTATGTATGTATGTATGTATGTATGTATGTATGTATGTATGTATGTATGTATGTATGTATGTATGTATGTATGTATGTATGTATGTATGTATGAGTAAAACACGTGTTTCTATTAATGATCACTTGGCTTTACTAATGACTTTGTGCCTCTAGTAACAACCATGTTCTTACGGTATTCACATACCATTGTACCAGCTGATGCCTGTGTTCCTCTTACTAACCTTGATGCCTGTGTTCCTCTTACTAACCTTGTATGTCGGGCATGTGCTTCTGGTACTGGTCAAGCTCGCTGCAGAAGATAGTATAAGAGAAGCGCTTTAACAGCTGCGCGCGGTTCTCATACTCTTGTTCACGACTGCTGAAGAGGTTCATACCACTTGGTGCCACGATCACACGAGCTGCATGAAACAAATTATGACTGCTGAGCAAGTAGTTGGGGATTTAAGTCCTAGCCACATCTTATGGCGGGTAATCACTTGTAACAGTGCACTCTATTGGGATGGAATGCTGCTTGTGCCATGACACAATCTCACTTCAGTCACATTAATCGAACGCTAAGCCAACCAGTCCTTGCCCTATTCTAGTAATGACTAGCACCAGGCAAAGCAGTGATAAACATCCATTTATTAAGTCTTTGGTTTGGCTGATCCGGGCACAACAGCTAGAACCCATGACCTCCGACGCAGGAACTGTATGCTCGATCTACTCGGCCATCCCGTCCCATATAAAGCCTATATGACAAGAATTAATTCTATAGTGCTTAATGAATTTAATGAATTCCCATGGCCTTTAAAAAATGTATTTCAAAATTCTCAAACATACTAGTAGATTTTAATCAGATATATCCTTGCTTCACATGTCATAAGATAAACACACAACTATCTTTTCTAGATCACAGGGTGAGCTCTCGCAGGACCAACAATCTGTTTCCACCGATAGAAATAGTCTTTCTATTTGATATGTTGCAAAGCACCCACTGCACCACTCACTTCATGTAGGCAACCTGGCTCGGTAACTGATGCTAAAAGCCCAGTCACACCTTACCGGACTGGGGAACCGGACGAGAACTGAACACTGTCCGGTACTGTACAGCGATGTCCGGTACATGTCCGGTACCCATCCAGCGGTGTCCGGCACAAGTTTTGAACATGCACAAAACTTCTACCGGAGACCGCCAGACTGACGTGTCTGGTTTGTCCGGTACCCATCCGTTACGTGTCCGGTTCTCGTCCGGTACATGTACGGTACTTGTCCGGTTGTCTGGCGGCAATTGACCCAATTAGGCTCCATTTTGATACATTTTGATACATTTTGTGTACCGGAGAGCACCGGACTAGACAATTCTTTGTCCGGTGGTGTTCGGTACTCAGTCCGGTAAGGTGTGACAGACGCTTAAGGATTTGTATTTGCATGTAAATACTAAACTGGCCTAAGTAAAGGACAACATACATATTTAAGCAATATGATAAATACTAAAGTTCTCTCTCCCTACCCACTTACCGAGCAGGTCCTTGAAGGTGATCTTGTCATGTGTCATGAGGTTATCAATGATGGTTCGCCAGCAGGTGATTGATGCAAAGTCCATCTGGAAAAACGTGGGGTCAAGCAGCATCTCGAAGCCATCCCTTCGCCAGGTCTTGCGCGTGTACTGGTAACTGCTGAGGTTGGCCAGGATCTGTGAGCATGCGCGGAAACTCGGCAGGTTGTGTGGACTGCAGGAAGGAAGCATTATTTATGCATTTTGGCTGCAGGCTAACATGGGTAATTTGCACACAAGGCGCTGTTCTATTTTTAGGTTACCTGCTGAATCTCACTACAGCTGCTTGGTCACTTCTCTGCGGGTCGCTGCATGGAGAACTTCACTCACCCACCCTCCCACCCACTTCTCAACGGTTTGAGCGCTGTACGGGTCGTCTACTCTACTAGCTGCTCAGATGTTCGTCCGATGAACACTGCTACCAGAAACAATTAGTGCACTGCTCGGTCCCTGGACCCAACTGAACTATTCTGCTCAACCGCTTCTCAGTCTTGATTTATTTTGTTGTTAAATAAATACAATTAAACTATATTCTGCCTTTCTTCCCCTTTTGTCCGACTGTGTGAATTGACATAAAAAGGGTGGTTTATGACAAAGCTGGACTGAGTAGAATTGATAAAAGATGACAATTAATTTACTTGATAATTTCCGAGAACTCAAAGAAAGCACCCCTGCATTAACGTAACATGTATTCAGTGAAACATAAAGTACCCCTGCATTAAAGTAATGTATGTATTCAGTAAAACAAAAAGTACCCCTGCATTAAAGTAACATGTATTCAAACAGAAAACACCACTGCATTAAAGTAACATATGTAAAGTAAAGTTTGCTTTACTTAACGGCGCCTCTAGAGCACACAAAAGCACCCCTGCATTAAAGTAACGTGTGTATTCAGTCAAACAGAAAGCCCCCCTGCATTAAAGTAAGATGTATTCAGTCAAACAGAACGTGCCTCTGCCTATAAGTAATACATGTATTCAGTGAGACAGAAAGCACCCCGCATTAAAGTAATATATATATTCAGTAAGAGAGAAAGCACCCCCCTGCATTAAAGTAACATATGTATTCAACCAAACAGAAAGCACCCCTACATCAAAGTAATGTGTATTCAGCCGAGCGCCACAGTAACAAGAGTGCAATAAGACAGGCGCGCCCACCTGTGGTTGCGCAGGTAGGGGAACACCCGAAGCATGATGCTATTGAGGAAGGGCACGACCTTGTCCTTCTCCTCACTGCTGTAGACGATGTCGAGGAGGGGCGCCACCAGGTCGGCCAGCATGACGAGGGCCTGCACGCTGTGCTGCCGGTCATTCAGACCCGTGTTCCTAGTTGATACGCTTGACTGGCTGCGTACATTAGCCTCCACAGAGCCTGGCGGGGCAGACAGAACAGGCTATATTTAATTCACAATTATTACACTGAGGACTTTTTTTAATACATACAAAATTAAAAGGAAAAAAAAAAGGTATGTTGGTTGGTTGGTTTTTGGAGCTTTACGTCCTGGCAACATCTAAGGTCATATCAGGACGGATACCGACTCAAGGGGACTGTCACACTGGGAGTGATGGCGATTTCACTCCAGGTGCACAACAAAGGTCATATTTATGATGCTTAATAACATTTCGTTTTGAATAGGTATTTTTACGAGATATAATTTTAAGGCAGAAAATGCATGGGTAATTAAAGCTAACCTTTCCTTCTATTAGCGACATTGTTTCATACCAAAAGCAGAGTAGTCAAAATCTAATTTGTTTGAAAATTATAACATTAACACTCAAATTTCAGTTCAACATAATACTAGAGTAATCAGGACTCCTATATGACTCATGAAATCGGTAAATTAAACCTGAACACAATTGACTATATGCTATTCAGGTAGTAAAAGTGCACTAAATTAAAATTATTTATATATATGCATATAAATAGAGATAGAGAGAAAAGGAGAGATTTTAAGAGCGTTTTATATTATACAATTAAAAAGCACCATGGTTTGAAAAGATAAAATTTTCGAAAGCAGAACCTTTCCCAAATGTCAGCCCAAATAACCAAATGCTCATTCATCATTTATTTGCTGCATAGAAGGAAGATTAAGTCAATCTAACTAATCCGGTCACTGCTGAAACCTATGACGTCCATCATTTTAGTGTGAACGCCAAAATAAATTTGCATGTTTTCACTTCAAGATAACCGCAAAGCTAACCACATAAAATAAGTGACTTCATGCCAAGGAAGAGTAGCTCATAGGGAGCAGCCTAAAGTATTTATCTATTTAATAATAATAATGACGATGATAATACTAATGTATAGGCCTACTAACAACACTAACAATTCTTTTAGTAGATTAGTTTGATTAAGCAGGGGAAATTTCAATCGTGGCCGATTGGTCTTCCTCATTCCACTGCTCCTTGCCCTATCCTAATAATGCTGAGCGCCTGGCTAGGAAGCAACAAGTATCAATTTTTAAGTCATTGGTTTGACTCGACCAGGATTCGAACCCACGATCTACCAGAATGGGAGACGGACGGTCAACTCATTCGGCCATCCCGTCTGGGTAGCTAACAATGCTAACAATACTAATGATATCGATAATAGTAATAATACTGATAATAATAACAATAATACTAACAATAATAATAATAATAATAATAATAGTAATAACAACAATAATTTTAACAAATTAATAAACGAAATGTTAAAATGGCAGAAACTCAAAACGACCGGACTGTGCCACTTTGCCCCGTGCGGGGGTGGCCGTGCCTGTGGGTGCGCACGCACCTTCCAGCGTGTCGTTGAGGATGCCATCAGGGTCCGTGATGTCGACCTGCGGGCCCGGCTTCACCGCCAGGTTCCGCCGCAGCCATGTCGTCTGCTCCAGCGACGCGCTCGCGATCTCACTGCACGCCTCGAGCAGCTTCTGCGCTATGTCCTGTGGTCGAGCGGGGCAGTGTGAGCTTTGTTTTTGTTTGGAAGTCATCGCGCCGACAATACACCGTACAGTTCGGAGCAGCATAAGCATTGGTGCGTTTTGGGGTGGTTAGGGGGTTCAAATTCACAAAACCAACATAACGCCACGGTAGGTTTTCTGGTCGCATGGAATACAGGATCAAAATTGATTTTAAAAGCTTCAGGTTGTCCCTTATTGGGCGTAGTTCCCACGAGAAATTAAGCATAACTTTACGTTCATGAAATGTGCCATGCATGTTCTATTTCGCCACAACCACTACAATCTAAGCTTTTTTTTTTTTTATCAAGTACAGAGGCACGACATTATGTAGACAAAATAAAAACACGTTAATGTGGGTATGAGTTGTTTAAGCAAGTTGTCTAAATAAATAGTCTAAACAAATAAATAACAAGAAAAAGTACACTTCAATATGAGGCGGTATCGATATGTTTTAGGGCCTTATAGTTGATATTGTGTGGTAATCTTGCTGACCTTGATGGTTAAATCGATTCTGTGATATGGACAAGCAAAATCAGGGCCACCACAGGAACCAAGATACCGACTGACCACTTACTTTGCAAAAAGACAAACGTTGGGGGCTTACACTGCATGCATGGGTGGAGTTATACATTAAAAAGCATGTCATTATACGCCGCCATTACATAGGTAGAGGTAGGACACCACGCAGTCGTTGGTGACAGGTGTAAGATATTTCGATTACAATTTAAAAAAAAAAAAAATGTATACATAACAACTACTGGACAGGGCATACATTGAGGACATGCAGAAACCAGTACCACTGTACAGACATAGTTGTGTGGTTCTCACCAGGTGGTGTGACTGTAGTAAGCCCCCAATCAATAATGAATACAAGTTAGCTCAGGTGCAGCGCCAGGCCCAGTGGCAAGCCTTCGCCGCTTTTAGTGAGGAGGCCCTCATCCTGATTGTTGGGGTTTTACATCCTAGCAACCGCTATGGTCATATAAGGATGGGTACTGACTTATGACAATGCACACTCATAGCGATTTTATAGTGCTGCCACACTGGGAGATCAGACTGCCAGCACCATAACCCAAAATTCCACGTCATATTATCTTGTGATAGCACACACAAAAAGTGTATTTACCTGAAGATCCTTTTGATCTTTTCGCTCCTCAAATTGCGGGATTTTCTGGACAAATTCGTTCAGGATTCTGAAAGTAGAATGGTGCCTTCATCAGTTGAGTGATTGTGTATGTGTCTGTCTGTCTGTCTGTGTATGTGTCTGTCTGTCTGTGTATGTGTCTGTCTGTCTGTCTGTGTATGTGTCTGTCTGTCTGTGTATGTGTCTGTCTGTCTGTGTATGTCTGTGTATGTCTGTCTGTCTGTGTATGTCTGTCTGTGTATGTCTGTATGTCTGTGTATGTCTGTCTGTCTGTGTATGTCTGTCTGTGTATGTCTGTATGTCTGTCTGTGTATGTCTGTCTGTGTCTGTCTGTGTATGTCTGTCTGTCTGTGTGTGTCTGTCTATGTCTGTGTATGTCTGTGTATACTGTGTATGTCTGTCTGTCTGTCTGTCTGTGTGTGTGTGTTTGTGTTTGTGCGTGTGCGTGTGCGTGTGTGTGTGTGTGCATGAAAACAGACAATCTACTGCGGAGATAATTAATATAGAACAGGCAGCTTCCTGCTATTGTTCTATACCAGTCAGGTCACACACGAGTTTTGCATTCATGAGGCCATTATAAAATGATGTCCAAATCAAGCCCCTTTAATATTCTAATTATGAACTGAAACAAAACTAAATCAACTATAATTATAGACCAGGAAGCTAACCGTAAGAAATAAACCACAAACTAATGACTACGGTGCTGCTCCCCATTTTTGCATAAACTACAGTGACTGGTGCTGTACATTATACACCAGGAGCCACTCCCTTAATTCAAAAGGATCGGTGCTGGAACTAATACAGCACTGATCAAACTTAGATTATACAGACTGTCAATTGTTGGAGTTTTACATCCTGACAGGTCATATAAGGACGGGTACCAACTTGTGACAGTGGGCACTCATAGTGACTTTATAGTGCTGCCCACTGGGAGACTAGGCTGCCAGCACCATGACCTGATATCCCACTCAGTCACATTATCCTGACACTAAGCCAACCAGTCCTTGCTCTATGCTAATAATGCCGAGCACCTGGGAAGTGACAAGTATCAACTTTTAAGTCATTGGTTTGACTCTACCAGGGTTCGAATCCCACGATCTACCAAAACGGGAGACGGGCGCTCAACTCACGACATTTGGTAATACCTGCTCTACATGGCAACCTGTAGGCTCCAGTGGATATGTCGTGTGACTTCTACAGCAGACTTCACCCCCACCACACACATCCACCTCCACCTCCACTCCCCGAATCCACCTCACCAACAGACACACATGGGCCTAGATAACGCGGCACGAACAGATCGATACTGAGTGGCTATCAAGGACTGAGGTCTGAGACGGGGCGCAGGATGGGCTCACCTACTGAGTGTTCAATACAGCTACTGAATATTCAAGGTGCATAGTCAGATGGTTTGAATTTCTGCCATATATGTTAAAGATAAATGTGTTACATTGATTATTATAATCTAGTTTAGTTAGAAGCAAAACTTATTTTAAAGGGCGATTTTTGGAAATATTTGAAGCGAAAAAAAAGAAAGATGACGTGCACATCGAAATTATAGAAAACATGGGATTCTGGAGTCACAGGTTCTATTAAATTGACTTAACATTCCTTCTATTCAACAATAAATATTTAATGACTGCAGCAATATCTAAGTTGGATACATGGAATCAAATGTAAGTTGTTTTTTTAATGTTTTTTTTTATTGAGGCTGTATTTATTCTGTCCATAGCATGTAAGCCTGGGTAGCAGATAGATAGTATGTTGGTACGTTTAGTAGCCTATGTTAGTTTTTTTGGGCCCTCTTGGCATTGTATTTTTATTCTATTCTTATTACTATGTTAGTTGTTTTCTTAAGGTTCTATGTTAGTGTTTTGGGGTTTGCTAGGGAAGAGTTTTCCGCTTATTTCTACTTAATTCTATACTAGCCTATTTTATTTACATGTCCATAGGCTTGTACGTAATAGGTGGTTGAGTTATGTTTGTTTGAAATTGATTTGATTTATATTGTTGTTGGATATGTTATCTGGCTTTTATATTTCCGGTTATCCCGCCCTGGGCTGTCCAGTTGGTGGGCCGTGACATATCACCTGCCCCCTTGTGGTGCAGTTCAGTTGGGGTTCCCAGTTTTTATTTTGCACAGATATTTTTTGTACGTTTTTAGGTCAGGGATTTGTCTTTCTTTCACCGTTTGCGCATTCCATGCCTTGGCGGCCATTTCCAGTGTGCTCCTTTCATGGGCTTTGATCTGGCTTCTGGTCTGTCTTAGTAGTGGTGCCTTGCTTGCTCTGGTGTCCCTTAGTGGTTGGGTTAGACGCTTAATGTCTTGGCTATATCCATATGCTAATGTTTTTAGGTGGATTATCCTTCTGTTTTCTAGTAGCTTTACTTTAGTTCTTTTGTGTAGGTCATAAGTGGGGTGTAGTTTGTCTACTTTCAGGCAACTGTTTTGGTTTTGAAAAGATTATCTGACTATAAAACAGGTCATTGGTATACGTATCTCCATGAAATTATTACATCAACTCGCGTTAAGCCCAGAGCAAAACCATCATAATGACCAGCTATATTCTTAAAAACACCAAGGATGGAAAAACAATTAAAAAGAGAAACCACAAAACCAATAAAAGGAGTAAATAAATTTAATGGCACATGTCATGATGAATGCTTGAACGGTACTTGATGTAAACAATGCTTAAAAGATACCTCTAAATTGGCATATGTAGTAATTGATTATTCGGCATAATTTATTTCCTGACAAACTTTTAAAGTTTCCCTTTATTGTTTGCGGTGTTTTTGTTTCTTTTTTTCAAAGTAATATACGCTATGTTGAATGCCAATTTGGCTGCATGGTTTGTACGGTAGTCTAGCATGTCAATTACGCCAGACCCTAGCATTGGTATCCAACTTTCCTCCTCTAAAATAATTAATATTCTCTCGGTTTGTGTATATTAATTAAACTTCTATACATTGATTAATTAATATTCTCTCGGTTTCTGTATATTAATTGAACTTCTATACATTGATTGGTTGATACTGACTCATTGATTAAATGACTGGGGATTTAGATCACGGATCTCGTGATATTTTGCACTCGTGGTGGTTTTATAGTGTTGCTCTTTTGAGATACTGTGTCGTCGCCAGTATGAGACTATAGATCAGTCAGAAGTGCGGATGTTTACTTATATAGGAGGTATGTGCCATGCACTGTATTTGTTTGTTTGTTGTTGTTTTACGTCCTAGCAACATCTAAGGTCATATCAGGACGGGACCATGCACTGTATGAATAATACATATGGATACGGTACGTCTATAGTACACAATATACTTAGGCCAATGTTTAGAATATCAGGTTGAAGTGGTAGTGGTACCAGAGATAAACATTTCTCAAGATTGGGGTTTTCTGCTCTAGCAAAGTTTGAAGTCATGTCAGGATAGCTACAACATTGTGGTATTGTACACTCATTGCAGCTTTATAGTAGTGCCACACTGGAATACCATACCACTGATACCAAGGCGTGATACCTCATTCATCCCCAATATCCTGCCCTAGTAATGTCAAACGCCTGGACAAAGTAAGGTAAGAACAAACATAAATTTTGTAAACCGTTGGTTGGACTCGGTCGGGGCTCGATCCCATGACCTGCAGATCGATCGCACGATCGTGTCTTCCGTGATTAACAGCAACAAAGGGGGAAGGGCAGAAGTAAAGAAAACTAATTTAACTCATCCAGAAGCACTCAGAATGTACATGGTGACGAGCACACACACGCAACCTTCCATTGCACATCAGTGGCTCTACCTGAGATCCATTCGAAGTCAATGGCTACAATGAAAACATTGCTATAAACATTTAAACGCGGGGCCGAACGTCCTAAGCTTTACCAGAGGCCCGAGGTAGGCCTACGCAATCCTAATATTATTAATGCCGATAGCGTTATATTTATAGTTTGTGAAATTATCACATACATGTATTTCAAATCTTAGCTATTTTGATAATTTGAAACACTTTCAATCACTTTCGGATATAACTAGCCACAGTAAAGAACAAACCAAGTGATATCAGACTGGGACCAGTCTAATATCAGCGTTATCTGACTAGGTAAGTCAGTAGGCACCATAGTGGATGTGTTAAGGGGCTGTCACATTACGGCGTATGGCGGCGTAGCCGCTTTACGTCATATACGTCGGCATACGCCGTATACGCTACTCATACGCTACTCATACGCTACTCATAGGCCGTCAGGTGACGGCTTATGTGAAGCGTATGAGGCATACGCCGCCATACGCTTTCATAAATCCGTCCGTCCAAATTTTTTTGTGCTTGCTCAAAAAATCTCGACCTATGAGGGCGTATGGGCCATACACTACTCATACGCCAGCATACGCTCCTCATACGCCGGCATATGCTCCTCGTACGCTGGGGGTACGCTACTCGTACACGCAACTTGCGTCACGGGCGTATCACGGGCGTATGCAGCGTACGCAGAACCTACGCGTTGCGTATGAGAGCGTATGGGAGGCGTATGCGAAGCGTATGGCGGCTCCTCATACGCTCCTAAAATATTCATACGCTCCACATGCCAATCAAAACTGTCAAAAAATGTCGCAGCACGCTCCCATACGCTCCTCATAGGTCCCCCATACGCTCAAACCCACCCGAAAGTTCACCGAAGGTCATCATAGGCCGGCACCAGCACGGCGTACATAGGTTTTCAATACGCTCCCGACATACGCCGTAATGTGACAGCCCCTTTATCGACATCATATAGGCAGGCATCTAGTATACACTACGAGTATCTGTCTTTAAATCAATGGACAATTCTACATCCAGACAAATGTTGTTATGACATAGCAGGTGTCCTGTCATCAAAGGGACAACCAAATGAAACAACAAAAGTTTGTACATTAAATGCAGGTGGGGGTCCTGATCATTGGGGGGGGGGGGGGGAGGACATTGTTAAGTACTATCATATACGTACATATAGACACACATATACACACATGGAGAACGGGAAGAGGAGAGAGAGTTGGGGCGAGGAGGGAGAGGAGGCAGTGAGGGAGGGAGGAGGGAGGAAGGGAGAGGGAGAGGGAGAGGGAAAAAGATAGATCGAAATAGGGAGAAAGCGATGAAGGAAGAGGGGCGGAGAGGGAGGGAGGAAGGGAGGGAGAGACGGAGAGGGGGAGATGGAGATGGTGGACGGGGAGAGGGAGAGGGAGAAGAAGAAGGAGAAGAAGGAGGAGAAGGAGAGGGAGAGGGATAGGGAGAGGGAGAGGGAGATTTGGAGGTAGAGATACCTTCATCATCGACACTCTGCTGGTGAAGGGTTTACATGGGCTACTCAGAACACGACAACAAGCTTTCGTAGTGCATCTAGATTAGTGCCTCCAAAGGTCAGTCACCCTCGCAGATCAATTTGTGTGCAGGACGTAACCTTCCATAGAACCAAGTGCTCCCAAACATTCGACACACTCTCACTCAAGCAAAACACACCAACGCCGAATTCCAATTCACCATGCTGCCTCGCCTCTGCCGATTAAAATAAACATATAGCAAATACATAAAAATCTAATTGTTACGTGAATTACTTCGAATCTTACACAATTAAAGAGCTACTTCTGTACCTCACGTTGCGAAGGGAGACGCTATGTTGTTCGAAACGGTAATTTACATTGCAACGTATTACTAGATGACCCTACAAATAGGTTTATTAATTAGCTTAATATGACCCCCTAGCCCCTAAGAAAGCTACCTGCACCAAGCCGCGGTTTAAGTGAAACTATTTCCGTACCTGGTACATTTATTTATCCATCAACATGGATGGTGAAGTGTTAATACGATGTAGCCATGGCACCTGGCCAAGCAACCAACCTTCACAGCGTCTAGCTGATGGGGATAGGGGTGAGGGGGTGGGGTGGCGAGGAAGGGGAGGGAGATGGTTGTTATCGTTTGGCGGTACCATGACGCTGGTAGTCACGACAGCAGGGGCTGTATTATTGTGTAGAATTTGACGCTCCGTGACAATAATGTTGTGACAATCAGTGGTGACAATTAATCCTCAGTGCCAGTTGTCAAAGTATTACTCTCACATACCTCCCCTCTTTCAAATCATAAATACACTGAATTAAGAATGAGGTTCCTTGTGCCAGCACCAGTAACAAGTAGCATTTCCGAAACAGATCCCGTTTCACTATGAATGTGTATAGGCCTACCACTTACTACACGGGGTCCTTCCAGTTCTGTTCAGGTCTGTCATTTGGTTCTTAATCGTGATTTTTGTTGTTTTTGTTTTCTAAAAAATGAATTCTCCCCATCTACAGTGCATAGCTACATGACATGTGCTGAGTTGATGCACTATTGTTTCTGTCTATAGTGCATAGCGACATGACAGGCACTGGGTTGATATATATGATGGGTCGATACTATTGTGTTCCTATCCCTGGTGCTCACTGACATGACATGCACTGAGTTGATGCAGTATTGTTTCTGTCTATAGTGCATAGCGACATGACAGGCACTGGGTTGATATATATATGATGGGTCGATACTATTGTGTTCCTATCCCTGGTGCTCACTGACATGACATGCACTGAGTCGATACCCGAGTTGCTCTAACTCAAAGTGTACAACGTGACATGCTCAATGGTGGATGTTCAAGTACACAGTGAGAGGTCAGGTTCGAAGCCCATAATGATTACCTTTCCATGGTGTGACTTCAATTCACTATCCTGCACCATTTAGACTTCTACAGATCATAAGGTAGGATTAGCATGACGCCCTCGTCAAATAACCATACACATGTATATGCTCCGTACTGTTCCACCATGATAGTGCGTGCTAACGCCTATGAATATTAGACCACATGATTGGTTGGTTGTTGGAGTGTTATGTCCTGGGTGTGCAGGTATTGCAACACCTCAGGGAGTTTGACGCCCCTCCCCTGCAGAGTTGTAAACCACTGCCTTGTGGTACAGGTTCTTGACAGAACCGAAGGCTAAGGGAGCAAACCCTAAACAGAAAACCATGTCACTGTGGCAGCATTAAGGGCAGTTGATGTATGGAACTCCCAACATCTCCCGACCAGCCACTGCAGGGACAAATAGTTTTGCGCCTGTCTGGACATGTTCTTGCCGGTGTGAAACCTCTCTTTTCTCCCTGAGAGAGTGCCGCTGGTAACTTACAAAAGCCAGCAGCACTTCAAAACTTTTGCAGGCAGCTTTCATGAAATGTTAAACCTGAAGGTGAGAGCCATTAAGAGTAAGACCGACTCATGGACATCACTCTCACAGCAGAGAGCTAAATGGAGAGCGGCAGTCAAGTAATGAAAGCAGTTTTTGTTGCATCGCGACCGACAGCATGATGATGATGATGATGATGATGTCCTGGGAACATCAGGACGGGCACCGACTTGTGACTGTGCACACTATATGGTGACATTATAGTGCTTCCCCACCGGGAGACCAGGCCGCCAGCACCATGACCTGATATCCCACTCAGTCACATTATCCTGACACCGAGCCAACCAGTCCTTGCCCTATCCTAATAATGCCGAGCACCTGGCTAGGAAGCGACAAGTATCAATTTTCTATGTCATTGGTTTGATTCGACTGGGAATTGAACTCCCGACCTTCCGCACGGGAGGTTTGCCCTCTACCAATTTGGCCACCACTCCGGTAGACAGCATGACCACATTCCTGGGGGTTTCTTTAGTGTGCCTCGTTATGGTGAAGATAGCGTCTCCTGCTGTGATGTTGCAAAACACCGCAGTCACCATTATTCTACTCGATCATCATCCATAGCCAACAGTACCCAGTGTGACACAGCAGGCTTCCCATTACAATTAGGATTTAATGGCCTATTAACTAGGTTTTAATCTATGTGCATGCAAGTTAATGACACCTGTACCGTGTACTCGTCACTTGCATGTCCATAGGTACCACTTCATTTCCCATAAACAAGTATCTTGTATTGACAGGTTTATATCCCGGCACTGCTGTGTATTAATAGGGTGCGTGTCAGCAGAACTACTGATTGGACCGAATTGATGGAGGGTGCATTAAAACACCTGATGCCTTTTCATGCTTGAGTGTATGAATATGTATGCGGACTTATTTCTCGGAATAGCACAAAGGTGTGTGCGAGTTTTGTGACAGTAGTGGTGATGTTAGTGTGTGAGTATGTGAGTGTATGGAGCAAGATGAGGCATGTGTGGTGAGATCAGGTTTATGTGTGTATATGTGTGTGGTGATGTTACTTTTTGTTAATGTGTGAGTATGTAAGGGTATGGAGCAAGATGAGGCATGTATGGTGAGAACAGGTTTGTGTGTGTTTTGTGACAGTAGTGATGTCAGTGTGCGAGTTTATTCAGCAACATGAGGCATGTGTGGTGAGATCAGGTCTGTGTGTGTGTGTGTGTGTGTGTGTGTGTGTGTGTGTGTGTGTGTGTGTGTGTGTGTGTGTGCGTGCGTGCGTGCGTGCGTGCGTGTGTGTGTGCGTGCGTGCGTGCGTGCGTGCGTACGCAAACAGACCCAACCAGCTGTTCCACAACACCCAGGTGTAATGTACGAACACCCCCAGCATAATACCGGACAACGTCATGACTATGTTCTAAATAAAGACAGTTGCAAACTAGATCTCACAGTGTTGACATCAACGTATATTATATGGTGTCAGATGTGGAGGCAATAGTGCTTCTGATAGATACTGGGCATCAGCACCCCGGGCACCAACCAACATGTTTGTGTGTGTGTGTTCAGTGTACCAGGCATCAGTACCTTGGTCACAAACAGAGACAATGTAACAAGTACTTGAAGTAGCTGCGGCGCATCGGGCAGCAACTCCCCGGGCACCAACAGAAGCAGCACTGACATTAAACTGACAAGTGCCACAAATGCACAGATGCCTGAAAAGATGGCCCACAGATGCACAGATGCCTGAAAAGATGGCCCACGGATTCACAGATACCTCGATGTACAGACACAGATGAACGGATGCTAAGAAGCACAGATGCACAAATCGTCAACAGAGACGAATGAAAACAGCCATAACGAAGATGCACATGACGTCAGGCCAGTTAAGCAACAGGCAGCGAGCAGTGAACATGGAGCACCGAGAAGGAAGCATCGGATGCCAGGCCACAGATATTGATATATAATTCCATCATAATATTGCTATGGACTAGTTATTAATGATGGACATTTTTTAAATGCAACTAAATATTTACTATATGAAACATTCACATATGTAAAATGCACAGGTGCAAGTCATATGAACACCACCAGTAACGTCATGAATAAATAACGTAAACGAGGTCAGTGAATGTAACAAAGTAGCAGTTAGTAGTATGCTTTGCTAAAGCTGAATACTCCAATGAAAAATGTATTAATGATAATACCATATAATGCTACTAATATAGCGTGTATGAATCGCTAATGCATGTCCTAATAATTGATATATGGTTCCATCATTTAATATTGCTAAGGACTAGTTATTTTTTTTATTTGGTACATTAGTTGTTTAAGCGTCTGTCACACCTCGGCGGATTGGGGAAAAGGAATGAAACCGAACAAAGTCTGTTGATATCCGGCAAAGTCTGGTTTGTCTCCATTGCATATTCATTGATATCCGGCCTGATCCGTTAGAAGTTTTGAACATGCACAAAACTTGGAATGGATGCCGCCGGATTGACGTCTACGTTTCATGTCCTGTTTGAGTCCGTTTAGTCCGCTTATCATCCGTTGGCTATCCGTTCATGTCCGTTTGTCCTTTGACCCGATATCGCAACATTTTGACACATTTTAATACATTTTGATACTATCATGCCCCAACACCACCAGACTAGACAATTGATGTCTAGTCTCTGACAAGTGCCACAAATGTTACAGTTGTCGGATTGAGCAATGGACAATAAAAGGTCGCCAAAAATATAATTTCGTCATATGGCCTGTGGAGTGCTTGCTGCGGCCATAGATTGGATATGGTAAGTGTATGGAATTTTATATTAAATAAGTGTTGCACATTTGAATAACACTGATAGATATTGCTATATGTTGTAATTCTGGAACTAACAATCAAGCAAATGTCACGCTAGAATAGCAATACAATAATACCGATACAGTTAATTTGGAACAAAGAATTAACACAAAACATGCAAATATAAAGAAACGACACAAGAAGCTGACTGAGTAATAACGGCATACATAGTTAAGGTCAAATAAAGAATTAACACCAAACATGCACATATAAAGAAACGACACATGAAGCTAACTGAGTATGCATTTTGTTTGTTTTTATAAATGCTTTGTCTAAGTTGTCTTACATGTCATAGATGTTATCAAATATATATTGACTCAATACTTATGAATAAAATGTTCACTGATGAAATTGTTATAATTAAGCATGATTATTAATTTGAACATTTTGGAAAATTTGGTGATAGTCTCATATGTTATATAGTAAATGTTACCATTAACTGTTAAGTTCATTGAAAATATAAATGGTTTTTGACTTTATAGTACACTCAACATAGGTACACAACATTTATTGACAACTTAATAAAAGAATGTGAATATTAATATGAAACAATTGTAACCCATTGATCTCGATGTTAGTTAATATATAATAGGCAACTTTAAGCAAAATGTATTAATTAATTTAAGTATGAAACGTATATCGTTATGTACCATTGAATCCACCAAATAGTTGTGTGCCAAAAACATAAATAGTTGATATTAAAATATATATTTATAGTTAAAAGGGGAAGATGTAATGTATGTAGTTGTATGAACACCCCCAGCATAATACTGGACGACGTCATGACTACATTCTAAATAAAGACAGTTGCAAACTAGATCTCACAGTTTTGACATCAACATATATTACACCCTGGTTTTGGACGGGATTTCTAGTTTAGCGGCGAAAAGTCAGTGTGCACGGAGCGGTGTTACAGAAACACACCGAGTTTAAGATCGGGTAGGCTAACACCACTCCGTACCAGGTTTAAGGGCGGTGTTAGGTACCGATTAGGCCCAAATTTATTCAATGCTATCATATTTAACAGAATAACTTACTCCAAAAGTGAAATTTCATCAAATTAACCCCCAAATTGAACCGATATTAACGCCGCCGTTACATCGTCGGCGATATTGGCAAATAGCGGTGCTCGCCGGGAACAGGCTCAGAGGCATACCCCAAATCTGTAAATAAGTGCTAGGTTAGCGAACGCCACCACGCTTTGGCTCCGTACATACCCCGTGACCCATTTCGGAACACCGGTATTAGCTACCCTGGTGGCGGCCCTTAACACCAGAGCCGATAAAAACCTGTTCATGCATATGGCCCCAGCTCGCTAACACCGCCCCATGCATAAGGCCAGGGATGCAGGATGCCTCAGCTGTAACAACTCCCAGCCTATGCGGGTGGGCATGGGTCAAACAAACACCACAGATTTACTACAAAAACCAATCAAATATCGATTCAAACTTAGCACACAGATAGCTCGCAGCATCAGAACTGTTCAAATCTGTCAGCATCAGAACTGTTCAGTTCATCTCCACACAGAGTTATATTTCACCTTCTCCAATTATGAGAGCACACTCATCTAGCGGATGAGTTTCAGGTGTTTACAAGCTGGTGGCTACTTGTTACTAAAACCGTAGTGACGAATCGTCTGGCCCTGAGTTGGCTGCTCATAGGGGCCGTGGAGAAAGGTTGTTTGGTTGGTTGGTTGGTTGTTGGAGTTTTACGTCCTTGCAACATCTAAGGTCATATCAGGATGGGTACAGACTTGTGACAGTGCACACTCATGACGACTTTATAGTGTTGCCCCAATCAGAGACCAAGCCATCAGCACCATGACCTGATATCCCATTCAGTCACATTATCCTGACACCGAGCAAACCAAGCCGTGGAGAAGGGTGATGTGGGGTGGAAAACATTGCAATGATGCATCCTGAATTGAGAACACTTGGCTAGTGCTTATTGCACGAGAAGCTATGTAAATATATATAAAGCAGAGCACTCACAGACTTCGGGGAACTTGATTAAGATTAAACCACAAACCACAACGTCTTTCTTTGTTAGTCAACAACTCCAGCAGCCCTTACACAGGGCTGCTGAACAAAAAGAAGAAAAAGTGTTGGGAGACTGGTTAAAGGAATTGAGCTGTTGGCTGGTTTACGTCCTTGCAACATCTAAGGTCATATCAGGACAGGCACGAACTCGTGACAGTGCATACTCATGGTGACTTTATGGTGCTTTATAGTTGGTCATTCACCCCTACTCTGGGTAGGGGTAATATTTGTTCATCTACATAGATGTATTTTTATTCAGAATATTTTAGTACTGATCTCTCCCCCCCCCCCCTCCCCACACACACCTCATTTTGTGTTCTATTCATTTACATAGCCGTGGTGGGGGATGGTTAAAATGGGAAATATTGCACCTAGAGCAGTTTTAGAACCCACATTTCTTGCCATTCCAGGACCTAGAATATCAACCATTAGATGACCTAGGCTCCCTGATGCGATCACCCTACCCATGCCTGCCTATGTGGCTCCTTGCCTGAGAGATCAGTGTAGGCTACTACAATATGAATGCTTTGCTTTGTATGGTCTTGTATCTTTCTATACCGGTAAAACTGTATTAGAGTGTAGCAGTGCTTGTTTTTAGGGCTAGAAGACCAGTGCTTCGGCGCTGACAATGGTATTCACAGGAATAACTTACTGAACAAAAACCCACAAAATGTATAGATTGATAACATTAAATCAAAATCACTCAATTCTACTCGTGTATTTTATAGGAGTGCGGTAAGCTGTATGCGCATAACAATATATGCTTTACATAACATTGGAAACTATGGAGTATTTCTATATCAAAAAGATTATAGTTGTGTTATTCTATTTGTCATAATGTTCAAACGCAGATCAAGTTCAGTGTGTTTAGTTAACATGACATGAGTGATAACCATAAGGGACGGTCCATAAAAATATTGATATTCCTCACAACTCAATCAAACCGGGCACGGTAGCCGAATCAGTAGAGCACGGGACTCGCGTACAGGAGATCGGGAGTTCGGTTCCCAGTTGAATCAAACCAATGACATAAAATTTATACTTGTCACTTCCTAGCCTGGCACTCAGCATTAATAGGATAGGGCAAGGACTGGTTAGCTCAGTGTCAGGATAATGTGACTGAGTGGGATATTGTGTCATGGTGACGACGGCCTGGTTTCCCAGTGGGGCAGTACTATAAAGTGACCATGAGTGCACACTGTCACAAGTCGGTAACCGTCCTGAAATGTACTTCATTATGTTAACAGCTGTTACCAAGACGTAAAACTCCAACAACCAACCAACTCGATCAATGTTCGGAAGGGGATGTAGAGATGGTATAAACATGTATGGATTACTTTTCGGGCTGTAACAACAGTCCCATTTTAAAGATGTTTCTATGTTAGAATTATGTGATAGGCAGGTGGTCAAATCTCATCCTAACCTTATTAGAACTGTGAAAACCATTGATATGTGTGGCACACCTATGTATTTTGAGTAACAGGCCATCAAAGTTTATGTGGGTGAAATTATTGATTTTCCCTTTTATCCCATAAAACTTACCTTTACTAAGTATATTTACATATCCACTAGGTAAAATTATGTTTATAACACCAAAAAGTACTTTTATTACATATTTTATAACGTGCATTCAATTTGTTCACACTTATCCCTTGACTTTAAACTCAATTTTCTAAGATATGTAATTTCCATGCATGACAGAATGCTTGGCCATTTTTTGGTAATAATTTGGTCAAGAAGAATAAATTTGATATTATTTTAAAGCTTACAGTCTGCTCTTTCTGAATGTCTGACTCAAGTTTTCTTGTTTGGGGCAACGTGACCCATTGCGTGGTGTGGGGTCACATTTATGGACAGTCCATAAAACACATGAGCTCCATCTGCAGAATAACACTAACCGTTAACTAGCTAATGGTAAAATTCCTTCAGCATTACCTTCTTGGCCTACAGTTAGGTACACCAGAACTGCGTTATCCCACACAAACCGCAACGTTCACAGTATGTGGGTAGACATGGTTTTAACAATATAACCTCTACAGGCAACTAATGTTGGAAAAGAAAATATCGTAAAAAACGAATTAAATTCAAGCTGTTGAACCACTAATGTATCTTCTGTTATACAATTTAGTGCTGCCGGAAAAACTTGTAAAGCGAAATTTCTTTTCACATAAAATGAAAATATTCTTGGGCGCGATATATATGAACCTTAAGGAACGGTAGTACCGAGGTAAAATATTACATTAGCAAAGTACTTTAATGCGAATTGTCACGAAGTCCTATGTGATTGCCATGGTGTTTTGAGTCAATGATTGAACAAAATATAAATTACCCACAAAAAAAGTAAAACAAACCACTTATTTACTACGAGATGAACCGTTACTACACAGGATTCTGGAGTGTGGAGACCTAACCTAGATATGACTCCTCACATCAACAAGAGGCTTATATGTTATTATGTTATTAGTGTCCGTGTCAGTGTTCTCTTCTCTCCTCACCCCAACTCAATCCACGATCCACAATGAGTATATCTTGACATCTAATTGATTGGTGTCATGCGTATATTTTGCTTGCAGGGGAGGAGAGGAGAGGGGAGGGGAGGGGGGGAGAGGGGAGGGGAGGGGAAGGGAGGGGGAGGGGGGAAGAGGGCAGGGGAGAGGAGGTAGAGGAGGGAAGAGGAGGGGAAAGGGGGAATGGAATAGATGGGAAGGGAAGGGAAGGGATGGGAAGGGAAATGAAGGAAAGGAAATGAAAAGAAAGGCGCTTTGTGTGACTCCCCCCACCCCCCCGACTTGCCCGCCGCGGGTTGTGATCTAATTTTGTGAATACATGACCTCGTATCATGAGTCCACACTTGGTGCATACCTCATCCCAGGGCGTCTACATAAGTATAATATGCATAGAGGTCATGTCACCTGTGTGGTGCAATGCGCAAGGTTGACCTATCAACAGCTGAGCTGTGTTGGCCACCACTTCGTTATGTCAAACAGCTGAGCTGTGTTGACTACCATTTCATTCTGCTAACAGCTCAGTTGTGTTGGCTACTTCTTCATTGTGTTAAACAGGTGAACTGTGTTGGCCCCCACTTCATTATGTTAACAGCTGAGCTATTATGTTAAACAGGTGACCTGTGTTAGCTACCTCTTCATTCTGCTAACAGCTGAGCTGAGAGTGTGAGTTGAGTGTAAGTGTGAGCTGAGTGTGAGTGAGTGTGTGTGTGTGTTCACATTGATATGTTTGTGGTATGTATAAATACATGGTTCAGATTGTGGTGTGTGCAGACATAGTATATACATGGCGAAACTCGAGAACCCCAAAGTACAGATGGGAAAAAACAAAACTAGTTCAATTAAGTGCTGGCACTGGATTTTAATAATAATAGTAACTGACAATATTGCATTTACCTCATGTTTTGTACAGCTCATTCATGTCAATTCCATAATTCAGTATACAATCACAAAACTCAGCATAACACCTCGGTCAGGCCCCAATTCGTCCAGTGCTGTACATTGCGTGTAACAGAAGTCAACTTTATGGAATATGTATATAACTTCATAGTTTCAATATAACCGTTATCAATACACAAACATCGTTGATACCATAAACACACACAGTAGATCCATGTCAACCTTACAACACACATCCTATGAGGCACATTTTAGACAGTTTATCGTCCCAGATACGATAATGAATGTACCGTTCAATTGACACTGCTTGCACAGTTGCCTGCATAGTACGTTATCGTCATCGCTCACGTATATACTCAAAATATATATCTATATCTCATCTCAGAGCGAGAACTTTGACATTTGGTCAATCTAAAGATTACATTATTATAATCCGTCGTTTGGATTCAGAGTCGAGTTTCATGTGTAGCGATGGTCCCTATAATAATCTCATAGTTTAATATTAAATTCACAAAGGAAAATTTAGAGTAGGTGGTATTTACATTTTCATTTAATAAAAGAAAACCAAAAAAACGTATGCATACATATATATATATATATATATGTATAAATATGGATATATATATGTATGCATATATATATACTTAAATTTTATTATTATTAACACACATACACAAACAACCATCATATCATGCAGTTCCGTTCATATACCAGCACATCTTAAGACTCAACCATTTCAATCAGACACAATGCACAGAATATTATACACAATGGTCGAGTATAACAACGCGTAGTACTGACCCCTTTCCACTCATATTAGTTTTTAAATACACTTTATCGCCTTTTTACCTTAAAGTTGCATAGTCCGATGAAAGCATCAATTTTTCCGAACAAAAGATACTAACCTAGATTCGATCATACATGTAATATATATCCAACTTGTTAATCGTTCACTGCTGCCAGAGAGCGTGTATATAGATGAGAGGGACAACTCCCGCGAAAATAGGTAACACAAGCTACAGTGGCGCTTATTGTTGAACAAGCCTTGAGTTTGCCGGTACGCGCAGTGCAAAACATTAGTTTTATTCTAAATTAATAGAAATCCAGAACCCTAACCGTATCAATTTAATATAATCTTTTTGGTAAACATGTTTTCTATGTGTATTACAATCAGTTTGTTTCTAGGTGTTATGGTTTTAGAGATATTTAAGGTTTTCTGTATGAAGATTGCTCACTGCCATTGACAATGCATTGAGTTTGCCGTACGTGCAGTGAAAAACGTTTATTTTATTCAAAATTAATAGAAATACAGAACCCTAACCATTTAATATAGTCTCATCGTTGAATATGTTTTCTATATGTGTTCCAAACAGTTTGTTTCTATGTGGTGTAGTTTTAGAGATATTTCACTTTTTCTGGATGAAGATTGCCCACGACCATTGACAATGCCTTGAGTTTGCCCATATGCGTAAACTGTTCAACAACCACCACTTGGAGCGCCACAGTCGGCAGCTGTTACACAGTCTAGTATGGGAGTTGTCCCTCTCATCTATATACACGCTCTCTGCTGCTGCATAAATGGGAATACTAAGTCAATATAGCAACACCTGTTATTACTGAAGCTATGGCGTCCATAACTTTGACGTGCACGCCAATATTAATTTTGCATGTGTTCATTTCCAAAATCACCCCAAAGTCAACCATTTATAATAGGTTACCTCAAACTAGGCAATGTAGCTTCCAACGATCATTCTAATATATTTATCTCCAAGAAGATATAGCAGAAATTCAAAAACACTGGACTATGCAACCTTAATTTAAACAAAAATACAAGAGTTGAGTCGCCTATGACTGTTGCTATGCCATAGAGCTGTAGAAGTGGTACTCTTTCTGGAATGGATCGCAGTGTTTTTTGTGTGCCACATACGAGGTCCGATAAACTTGATGGGTCCCTAGTTTCATGGATTTGACTTTCTAAATAGCGTAGTACCTAAAGTTGCATAGTCCAATGGTTTTGAGTTTATGTCATTTTCTGAGATAAATATACTAGGTTGCTTGTTATAATCTATCTTACTTTAGCTTGAAGTAACTTTTATTTTAAATGGCTAACTCTTAAGATATCTGAAGTGCAACCATGCCAAAACTCTGACCCCATAGGCTTCTGCAGTACTTAACAGTTTCTATTCAATTGCCTCAATATTTGGTTCTACGCAGCGACAAATGCTTAGTAAGTGCATCAGTATCTAAGTTAGATATGTTTTGGTTTTGAAAATTGTATGTCTTCATCAGACTATGCAGCTTTACACTGCACACGTGACACCTAGACTTGTTAAACATGAGGTAAAGACATGGCGCCAACATCAGACTTCCCAAAGTCTCGACATCTGTCAGATTAATCTAGGCTAAGCAACCAAATTGTTTATGTCCAACCAGGTCCCCCTCCAAGTTGAGACAATGTTCTGATAGTATTACTTCAATGTTAATTAAGCGTGAAACCACGTATTTGACGCACATTGGGGGAGAAACATCAAAGAAACATTAGAATCTGTAATATAAAAAAACAAAATTAACCTTACTTTAAACTTTAAAGGCACATTACATTATAAGCTGAACAACAAATAGAAATGACACCAACCCACAATTCAATTTTCTACAATTGACTTCCAGAGAACTGACCCGAAATCATCATCCTCCCCCGAAAGCAACCGATCAAATTTCCAATCGACAGCTCTGATAGTGATAGTTACGCCAGTCCACTGTATATGATTAAATTGTAAAATTTATAGGAAAATGCACTCTTTGGATTTTCAACACGTTTGGTTTTCTAGCTAAATACATGTCGCCACTTGCTAAGATAACCAATTGTGCTTAAAATACCATTTCGACTGTCGGGAAATTGGGTCGCTAGAACATTGGGCCCCCATATAATATTTCACAATAACTACCGTCATTAGCCTTCACTCAGAACTGGTTTCATCCAGTCATTATCAAATATCAACGCGTTACTGATTAAACACGATCAATTCGACATAAGTCAGCTATATATGATTTTTTAAACCCCTGATATAATTGGCAAAATAAATAACCGCTAATGGCCATCAAACTTTATAGTGCGAAGTTTGCTAAAAGTGTAAACCCATCTGCACAGTTTACTTACTGCACAAATAATACTGACATACTACCATTATATCCAGGACACTGCTGTATCTATCCCGCCACACACCCGAGTCCACACTCACATACCACATTCTCACAGCTGTCATTGTGGATCTCCATCCACAGAGCGTTTAATTAAACTAGTTTGCCCACTAAACGCGACACCACAGAGAGAAAAGTGGACCAGTACTACAGAAACTTCCAATTCAATATAACATAACTATCTCACACCGTTATCATCGTAGAATTATAACTCTGTACCGAGTTTTTGCTACTTGTAATCCCAGTAATTTATGCAATGAGATCATCTCAGTACTAAGTAGTTCACGTAATTAATTTATCATGGCGATCGTGGGTCAGGTTTACTATAACTTCATACTTTAAAAAAAAGAAGTTCCTAATCAAAATGACAATAACTAGTTCATGGTGGTGCCTAATCGGCTCCAGTGGAACAATTATCCATGGTCCAGTTTACCAACAGTTCCAATAACTTACACTAAACAAAAATTACCTGAGCTGATGACTAAAACCACCCGATACACATAACAATGTTTTTTTACCTTAATGTTCGTTTCCCAATTTTAAATGGTGACCCCACCTTCCAAATAACAACAGGGAACTTATCGGAATGAACTGAAGCTACGGATTACAGGTATTTACTGGTAACCCTGCCCTCCAGCGGTCACGTGACATAAGTGTGGTTCAGGCAGTCAAGCCTTTTTTGTGTGCCAGTGCCAGAGCATTAAAGACATCACTTGGCGAGCCGGTGCGATTCACTGCTACAGTATACATCATAACACATATCATTGCGTCAACGGTACATGGATGAAACATCAGCCTGTGCAAGTCTTATAGCTTTAAATTTTCTTTTTGCTTCTTTTAGAAAAGCAAGAATGCGATAGTAATACATATACCGCTACACCAACAAAATCGTGCAGTGTGTGACAGGTAGAGTACATGTGTCTGCAGTGTGATCCGGAGTGTTCACAAATTGTTTGCTACGTTACTGTAATCACAGGTCTTTTGTCATCCAAGGGTGACTGACGCCCACCGAACTGACTAACACTCATGGGAAACATGGGGAGTTCAGTACACACTTCACCACTTAGTAGTTTCCCACCATTGGTATACAAATAAATGTTGAAGTCTTCCATAATAAGCTCCGCTCATTCTCCATACCTAAATCCTTCTGGAATGCCATTTACAATAAATACCCCCCACAATCGACTGTGTAGTTACAGATTTAATGTCCTTTACTTTGTAACCAAGTAGGTGTCCAATCAGCACTTGATCAGATCAAAGATGCGGAAAACCTTCAGTGCTGGTTTCTGCGTTACGGCCATTAGGCCGGTGTCACTAACATAAATGCCCCACGGCTTTGATATTGCCAGTAGGTTGCGTAAAAATTTTCCATCGGGACTGAACAGTGTAACTCGGTTGTTGTCTTGGTCTGCGACAAGTATATTGTTCTGCGGGTCAACACAAACTCCACGCGGATGCTTCATTTGGCCATTAGATGCGCCAATACCACCAAACTTAAACATGAACTGACCGCTAGGGTCAAACACCTTTATGACATGGTTGCTTCCATCAGAGACAATGATCCGGTCATCATGATCCACTGTGACATAGCGTGGCCAATGGAACTGGTTGTTGCCAGAGCCCTGAGAGCCAAACTTTCGGACACACCGGCCATCTGGCAAGTGAATACTGACCATGTGTCTTCCATGCTCTGTGTCTGAGACAACATATTGCCCAAGGCTATTCTCACACAAGCCTCGCGGCCATCCAAACATGTTCTTTTTCCAAGATGTCAGGACGCGCCCAGTTGGGTCTATAATCTTAACAGACCTCTCCTTGTCATCAGACACGGCCAGATTCCCTTCCCGGGTCACAGTCAAGCCCCAAGGCTGAATCACCCCAGCTCCAAGAATACTGACAGACTGACCCTTGTCGTCAAAGATCTGCAAGCGCTGGTTCATCCATTCAGCGACAACAGTGCAGCCATCAGGGAGTATCGCCACATCGTAAGTCTCACAAATCTCTCCCACTTTGCAGCCAACTTTATCAACTTTCCATACCAGCTTTGGGCTGACCATCCACTTTAGGGAGGGCTGCTCTTTGAATGGATCCTTGAAGAAAGTAGGTGGTGCTGACATAGGCCGCATGTTCGAAGACATTGGTATCCGTGGTGATGCAGTTGAGAGGTTACCTTCTCCATTTTGGTGTCCGTTCGCAAGGCTGGGAGCCTTCGAAACCACTTCTGGGGTCAGCTCACACTTCTGGAAGCTTCCAATAGAAAGATCAGGTCTAGGCATGAACATATTCATCTGGGCACATTCAGCAGGGATCTTTGGCTCTGGTTTGTTCCGTGTTGACTCAATCATAATCATGATATCAGTGTGCATAGCCAATAACTGTAACGACTGTGATGGTTCAGTGAGCTTTGCACCAAACTTCCATAGGCTCTTCATGTTAGCTAGTTGAAATGCAACACTTTCCTTTTCGATGGCAATCTGTTTCATAGCAACATTATGCAGCTTATCCATCTCCTCCATGATTGCATGCTTCCGCATGTGCAATTGACCGATGAGATTATTCACATGGTGGTCAATTTCAAGCTTTGTCTTCTTCATCGATGCCTCCTTGAGATTCTGGAGGTCTTCCAGCGAGCACAGAAACTCCTCTAGCGTCGCCACATTCTCACTCATACTACTGATCCCGGTGATAACGGCCTCCTTTTTGTTACCAAGTGCTGTATGGAGTTCAGCCGTCTCATGCCTCTGGTGCTCCGACACTGCACACACTGTGCACAGTGGCACCATGCATGTGAAACAATAGTACTTCACCGTCTCCGCATCATGTGTCTCACACCTCAGCGACGTCTTCTCCATCTGGTTGACTGGTATCACCGAGTGGTTCCTGAACAGGCAATGCTTGCTGTGGTCCTTACTGCACGACTCGCAGTAGTTTATCCCGCAGCTCGCGCAGTGGTCCTTCGCCAAAATCTCAACCTTCCGATACTTGCACACATCGCAGTGCACCTTCTTCATCGGCGTTTTCTCAATCTTCTTCACCATCTCCATTATGGGTTCGGAGGGGGCGTGGTGAGACGGGATGTTGCCATCCTGATTCATCCCCTGCACTCCGGCGTTGGGCACTGAGACTACCCGCCTGCACACAGGGCAGGGCAGGGTGCCTGGCTCCTGGTTGCCCTCCTGCTGCACCGTGGTGAAGTAGCGGTCCAGACAGCCAGTGCAGAAGGTGTGGTGGCATGGTAGCACCTTCGGGTTATCGTATGGCTCCGTGCAGATCAAACACGTCAGGAAGTCATCCGTGGATGACACCTGATCCTCGGGGAAGCGAGCGGCCATGATTCAATGTGCTTCTGGTGGTGCCGTGGACAGTACCACCACTGCCTGTCAAGCCGCTGTCAATGCGACAGTCACAGGCCACCATTAAACGTCAACACCGCCACAAACCGTCCGTGCTAGTCCCTCTGCTGCTAAACACACGGTTCCCGGCCGTCTCTGAATCTACTGTCCTCCTTCAGTATGTCTATCGACTAAAGTTGTTGCTGCTGTAAAGTTTCTCGTCCGCTATCAAAGACGCACAAAAGGGTTGGACGCAAAACCGCAATCAGCACACTGCGTTAGCTTTCACGGTGAGACGTGGTGGTGCACTACACTGGTCCTGATCACAATACTGTGCTATCACGCTACCCCGCTGTGTCGAACAAAGGCCACACTCGCAGCGCGCACCTGATCGATTGTTTACCACGTTCCCAGCTGGCCAGCAGGCGAACGTCGGACACGGAGCGGCGCGAGGAACACTGTCTGCTGGGAATGTGGTATGGCACCACGCATCTTACAGGTGTGCGCTGTCCGGTGCTGCATTCGTTTGGACACGGCCGGTGCATACCACACGCACGGACACCTGTCACTGTAATACCGGTGTAGTAAGTTCAAAACACTACCCCACAAAAACACTACGGTAGTGTTTTGAACCTAGGTTCAAAACACTACCGTAGTGTTTTGAACCTAGTTGAAGGTAGGTTCAAAACACTACTGTGGCCACGCTCAAAACACTATCATTAAGTTCAAAACACTACTCTAAAAAATATGTTATAAATGCTGCATATTCAGTTTCATTTGTAGTAACTTGATGCAGTAGGCAGTAAGGTGGGGCAGAATGCAGTAAGGTGGGGCAGTAGGGGTTGTTGTTGATTGTTGTTTTATGTCCTAGCAACATCTAAGGTCATATTAGGGTAGGCACCGACTTGTGACAGTGCACACTCATGGGCGAATTTATATATTTTCGACGTGCCATGACACGCGCATTTGTATTCGTTGATGGATGGCGACGGTCGGTGAGGATCGGCGGCGCGCGTCATCGCACATCGAAAGTTTTGCGCTTGCACACAAAATTGGACGTGCGACAACGTGCGGGTGCCAACGTTATGGCTACGTTATGGGGCTGTCTCATTACGACATTTCTCGCCAATGCGTGTCGACATGTGTGATTTTTTTACCGCAACGTCGGGATACGTCAGGAAGCGTAATGGTGCTGCACATTACGACGCTTCTCGCCGGTTCACAGCCAACGCGCAAAATCACTTTTAATCGTCGAGACCCGTCAAACTTTTTGGCGTCAACGCAATGTATTGGTAGCGTGTGGCCGACGTTCTGGTAAAGGTTTGGCGCGCCGTCCTGATATGACCTTAGATGTTGCTAGGACATAAAACAACAAAAGTGTTTTGAACTTGGGTAGTGTTTTCAACGTACGTAGGGGTAGTGTTTTGAACTTAACAGTAGTGTTTTGAACTTAGCTCAAAACACTACGGTAGTGTTTTGAACCTAGGTTCAAAACACTACCGTAGTGTTCTGAACGGGGTAGTGTTTTGAACGTCCTACACCGGCGCCCTCCGCGTCAGTGTAATACAGTGTTGACAGTGCCGGAGAGTTGCACATGTCCCACTTAAGGCTCTAACAACCCTTCACTTTAGTTTAGTTAGGTCAGGACATCAATATGTATTGACTGCAGTCAAATGGGGAATAAACTACCCGTCAACGCAGTGTTATGCCATAGAGGGAGTGCACGTGACGTCATTACTTAGCAATCAGCAGTCAGCGGGCTGCCATCTTGGATTATGAGCACCCTCCCTAGCCATGTTGTGAATGCATGCAGATGCAGTAAAACAGAGTTGTCTTGTGTTATGGGAGGTTCTGGGAGGTTTACATCCAATGTGATTACTTACAGCACTTTAGCAACAACTTCTGAGGCCAAACTCTTCAAAACAGTGACAAATAAACCAACAAATCAGTAAATAAGCACAGTATGCCTTCTGTATGTCATCCAATATGGCCACCGAAAGTTGTCTTGTGATGTCATTACACCCCCTTTATTGAATAACGATCACTAGCCGTGACCAGAAGCACATCCAATCAAAACAAGGGATGTCAATGGGCAAATACTCAGCTGGTAGAGAGACCAGAGGGTCAAACCATTATATGTATAACCGAGAGGCATGGTAAATTTGCCTCCTACTAAAATTAGGAGTGATCATATGATGGTAGGTTGGTAGTTGTTTTATGTCCTAGTAACATCTAAGGTTATATCAGGATGGGTACCGACTTGTGACAGTGCACAATCATGGTGACTTTATAGTCCGGCCCCACTGGTATCCCAGTCAGTCACATTATCCTGACACTGCGCCAACCAGTCCTTGCCCTATCCTATTAACTGAACAACCGATCTCCCGCACGAGAGGCTCACGCTATACTGATTTGACCACCGCGCCTGGTACGTGGTAATATGATGCGTAGAATATAAAACCTATTACTGATCCAACGCTCCCACTCTCTATCCAGCATCATCACACTTACTAAACAAGTGACGATGATGTGTGGTGTGTGTGTACACTAATATTCACTAGTCCATAGAAATATTGGTAGATCGTGGGATTCGAACCCACGAGTTCCAACCCCTGTCGAGTCAAACCAATGACTTAAAAATGTATACTTGTTAGGTAAGTTGGTTGGCTCAGTGCCAGGATAATGTGACAGTGGGATATCAGGTCATGGTGCTTGCAGCCTGGGCTCACAATGGGGTAGCACTACAAAGTCGCTATGACTGCACACTGTCACAAGTCGGTACCCATCCTGATAGGACCTTAGATGTTAGCAAGACGTAAAACTCCAACAACCAACCAACCTATGGAAATAACGGGTCAACACATTGGGTGATGTATTCTCAGCATGCATACGATATAGCGAATGGTAGACAGGAAGTGTGAACACTTATTTGTCTCTCTTTTTTTTTTTGGGGGGGTACATTAGTTGTCCCAAGCAGGGGAAATCCCAGTCACAGATGACTGGTCTTCCCCACTCCACTGCTGGTTGATAGAAAGCCCGAGCCTACACTTTTACCGACCCAAGGGATTTTTAACCTCCCACACCACATAGACATGGTATGAGAGCAACCGGCCTTTGATGACGCTGTAAGTTATACACAGTGGTGGAAATCCAAATTGGCAGAGCTGGGGGCACGGGGAATCGAACCACCGACCCTCAAAGTAGGAGTCTGACCTAGAAAAAAGTTATCTAACCACTCAGCCACAGAGAACGCCATACTGTTGAATTTAAAGTCACCTCTTTTTTTTTTTCATGTATCTGCCTGTCCAACGTGTCGATAATGACGTGGCAGTGTCGGAGTCTGTTTCACTAACATACCCAGTGATGTAGTGGTGCTGTGGGAACGGCGTTCCCTCACTATTTCAAATAAATCCAAACCTAAATAGGTTGTTTCTCAGGAGTGAATTCTTTTATTTTCACCCCAAAAAGAAAAGTGAAAAACAAATTATTTCTGTATATATTGCTGTATGATCTTATTTTCCTGTTTCTCACAAATAACCCTATCTCTCTTTCTGCCAGTCAAGGGTCAACATCTCTACCAGCGCCATAGTTTGCTAACCTGCTAATCCCATAGTTGCTTTCCGACCGTTGGACGTCAATTAAATAATAGATGGATGGATGTTTGTAGTTTTACGTCCTGGCAACATCTAAGGTCATATCAGGACGAGTAACGACGTGTGACAGTTCGCACTCATGGCGACTTTATAGTGCTGCCCCACTGGGAAGTCAGGCCGCTGGCACCATGACCCAATATTCCACTCAGTCACATTTTCCTGACACTGAGGTAACTAGTCATTGCCCTATCATATTAATGCCGAGTACCAGGCTAGGAAGCGACCTTCCGCACGGGAAGCCTGCACTCTACCGATTGGGCAGATAATTTCTTATCTGATCCGGCACGCGTCCGGTGTTAAATAATAGTCTGCAGTGATTGAGGCGCTCTAGAGCTTCCAGTGCCCTGCACCCCCCCCCCCCCCCCATCCATACCTGGAGACTGATTTGCTCACTCGAGTAGGCAACCCTACGTTTGATAACTTCTTTTTTTTAGCACCACGCCACTGCATATGACTGCACACTGTCACAAGTCGGTATCCATCCTGATATGACCGTAGATGTTAGCAAGACGTAAAACTCCAACAACCAACTAACCTATGGAAATAACGGGTCAACACATTATTCTCAGCATGCATACTGTTGATTTTAGAGTCACCTCTTTTTTTACATGTATCTGCCTGTCCAACGTGTTGATAATGACGTGGCAGTGTCGGAGTCCGTTTCACTAACATACCCAGTGATGTAGTGGTGCTGTGGGAATGGCGTTCCCTCACTATTTCAAATAAATCCAAACTTAAATAGGTTGCTTCTCAGGAGTGAATTCTTTTATTTTCACCCCAAAAAGAAAAGTGAAAAACAAATTCTTTCTGTATATATTGCTGTATGATCTGATTTTCCTGTTTCTCACAAATAACCCTATCTCTCTTTCTACCGGTCAAGGGTCAACATCTCTACCAGCGCCATAGGTTTCTAACTTGCTAATCCCATAGTTGCTTTCCGACCGTTGGACGTCAAATAAATAATAGATGGATGGATGTTTGTAGTTTTACATCCTGGCAACATCTAAGGTCATATCAGGACGAGTAACGACGTTTGACAGTTCACACTCATGGCGACTTTATAGTGCTGCCCCACTGGGAAGTCAGGCCACTGGCACCATGACCCAATATTCCACTCAGTCACATTTTCCTGACACTGAGGTAACTAGTCATATTCATGCCGAGTACCAGGCTAGGAAGCGACCTTCCGCATGGGAAGCCTGCGCTCTACTGATTGGGCAGATAATTTCTTATCTGATCCGGCACGCGTCCGGTGTTAAATAATAGTCTGCAGTGATTGAGGCGCTCTAGAGCTTCCAGTGCCCTGTACCCCCCCCCCCCCTCCCCCATACCTGGAGACTAATTTGCTCACTCGAGTAGGCAACCCTAGGTTTGATAACTTCTTTTTTTTAGCACCACGCCACTGCATATACCTACCGACATGTACCCGTTTCTACCCAAAGCACATGCATGCAATAACACTCACATTATAAGACTTATTAATCAAAAAGACAAATCGCCCCGAAATACTTGGTTAAATTCTACTACTATAATAAGTTACAACGGCTTCATTTAAGCACAAATGCAATTGATTGATTGGTGGTTGCTTTACGCCGTGTCGGCAGCATAGGCCATATTCACGGCGAACAAATGCAATGTATATAATAGAAGTATTATATAATTACAAATGCAAAGTATATAATACTGCTATTATTAAAAAAACTAAAAGTAGTCTGTCGGTAAGCGAAATCTGTCTTGTTGATAGTTTAATACTAGATATGGCTTCTCAACTCAAATATCAACTAAGTGTGCTTGGATGGGGGGGGGGGGGGATGTGAACCAAAGGCCTGCCTCTAATAATTGTCACGATTTTAAATGTTATTTGTTTGTTTGTTGTTTTACATCCTAGCAACATCTAAGGTTGTGTCAGGATGGATACCGACTTGTGACAGTGCGCACTCATGGCAACTTTATAGTGCTGCCCCACTGGGAGACCAGGCCTCCATGACCTGATATCACAGTCACATTATCCTGACCCAGTACTAACCAGTCCAACTCCTATCCTATTAATGCTGAGCGCTAGGCTAGGTAGCGACAAGTATCAATTTTATAAGTCATTGGTTTGACTCGGCTGGGATTTGAACTCCCGACCTTCCAGACGAGAGGCCTGCGCTCTACCGATTATGCCCCCGCGTCCGGTCGGTTTTAAATAGCTACATGGAAACTGGCATTTATTTATTTGTTATACATCCTAGCAGCATCTAACGGTCATATCAGGACGGGTACCGACTTTTGACACTGCACATTCATGACGACTTTATGGTGCCACCCCACTGGGAGACCAGGCCGCTAGCACCAGTTTGCTTACACTGAGCAGACCAGTCCTTGCCCTATCTTAATAATGCCGAGCGCCTGGCTAGGAAGCGACAATTATCAATTTTTAAGTCGTTGATTTGACTCGACTAGGGTTCGATCACGGGAGACGGATGCTCCAACTCATTCGGCCACCCCGTCTGGTTGGAAACTTGCATCTACCATCACATCTAGCATTGTCCATGTTGCCGGAAACATGCATAATTCAAAATACCTGACTACGGGCTTGATATGATAGATACCATAGATACCGTTCGGAGCATGCGTTGCTATGGACCGAGTTAACTTCCGGTAGTGAATGCAAGCACAGTTCAGTCCTTACCTGGCCGCTGTCATATACGGAGTGTTGATACTGCAGTGGAAATTTGTATTTACGATGCCGAAAGTACACCGGATTAAGAGTGTTGTCGGTCGGTACTCCAAAGCATTATTAAGATCAATGGAATCGTCGGGATGTGGTTCGGATGCAGAAGTAGGAGCCAATACTCCAGTAACGCGACGAATATCAAATACAAAATTGAAATTGGCGGATTTGGAATCTGGATCACCATTGCCGTCATCATCAAAGGAGCCTGGACCCTTAACACTGCAAGATATAGCTGGATTATTGGATATGAAGTTAGCATCGGCACAGGAGCCACTACTAGAACGTATAAGGAGTCTGGAACAATCAAATCACGATGGAGAACATTGTATGTCTCAACCGGACGGGCTGCCCGACTCAGTAGATGACGTCACAGGGCAATCGGTTGCAACGGTTCTACGCGAGTCAACAAGTTCGGCGGTTCGTCCGGCAATATCGTGTAACATTGACTCCACTATACATACTAAAAAAGGTAAAGTGTGCCATTCTAATTGTTCTGGTCGGGCATGTAAAAGAGCTGCATCGGATACTGAGGTGGGATCTGATAGTGAGGATGATTCTGTAATGCGTGATTTAATACGATATGCTGGCAAGAAAGTTAGGCGATCAAAAACATTTAAATTGATTCCACACAAGTACGTGATACGTAATGAAAAGAAAGGGAAGGTGCAGCAAGGTGAAGCGACATGGTTCGAGTACTTAGCAGCAATCCGTAGAATGATCAAACGGGGTGATGTACCAGCAGGATGGAAGCAGCATTTGGATGATCATGTCGACACCATTCTCGATATGGCGCAAAACTATTCTTGGCCGACCTGTCTTAAATATAGTGAGAAAATATTCAATATGGTTGCCGACAAGCGGTTGCCAAACGGGTGGGAAGATAAAGGTAGGATTGTGGAGGTCAGGCGAGACATATGTGGTCTGGGCAAAAGATTGGAGCACTCTGCACAAACAAGCTCATGGTCGAGTGTAACAGAATATAAAAAGGGGTTGGATGCTAGGCCCTGTATATTATATGGAACAGAGGTGGTACGTGCGGTTACAGTGGAGACCATGGGGAAGGTGTCGCCAAGTTTGCTCATATATGCTCGTATTGTGCCTTCAAGCTCAGAAAAAAAGCATTCTCACAAGGAGATGGAGTGTAAAACCAAGCAACACGCGAAGGAGATGAATAACGACGATAATAATCATACAAAGAATTTTTTAGTTAGCAGTTGGCCGGTGACTGCTGATAACCTGGACAAAGTGCGTATAGATGCTGGTTCACCAATGAGCGGCAGTGTCACCTCTACAGATGGCGCCACCAGCAAGTCTTCATCAAGTGCCCCAGTCGGAGTTGGTCAGATACAGGTCAGTGCGGTTGATTTGATGGTGGCGTGTCGGCCTACTAATATGTTGTTATCGTCTCACAATTCTTATTCACCCGTCCGCTCTGATAAGTTTTGTAATGTAGTTAGTACTAAATTTTCTGTTGTTGACGCTGACCGTTCAAAAAGTACCATCTTATGTCCCACGGGAAAAAATGCTAAAGTTTTTTCATCAAAATTGCAAAAAAGACGGCGTACGCCATCTAGATTTTTGTGTACGAACTCTAAGTTCCAAAATATTTCGTTAGATGGTCCTACATGTCGTCGGTTTCAGAATAGTGCAGTTTCCGGTAGTAAGTATAATGCTGGGTACTCAACAATGATAGAAACAATCCCCTTACATTTGGTTTAATCGATCTCAAAGCGGTCCGTACTTAATGCATATAATGTAGATAAGAATGTGAGGGATCTCGATATAATATTAATGTAGGTACGGCGGCGAGGGCGCGTCACGTCAGCACCATTGACAGTGTGTCCCTTCGACTCCGCTGGGTTCGATGCGAACGCGCGTTTGCATGGTGACGACTTAAAAACAACTGACAACCTCCCTGCGGTCTCTGAGTTCAATAGTGCTCTGTGTCTGATAAACCTAAACAATGGGACTGAATATATGGACAGATTCGGTAATTGCCAACACGGGCTGACTCGAATATTGATTATAATGGACTGTTGTCTCTCTGAATAGATCTGACTGTTGTCAGATAAATGAACAATATGTTAAGCCCGGGTCGGCTAATAGTCGTTAATCATACTTCTAACAGTCCGTCTCAATCTTTTCTGGCTACATTACCAATTACTATAAGTGATGTTACTGTTGTACCTGTTCGGCCTGTGTGGAGTAAAGTTTGAGACGGGGTGTCGTTTCTAATAGTAGATCTCGGATTTTAAGGATCCACCTTGTGTTTCTATTGACACTGAAGATATGGTAATGTTGTTCATACCAGGGGGTTCCGAATTGAACCTCAACCCAACTTTATAGTTACTAATACCGGGAGTGAGATTGGTACATATCCCCCCAATAAGAATATCAAATAAAAATGTTTAATTCCTGTTACTAATCCCATTACCAACGGTGGTTCGTCTGTAAAGTTAAAATGTTCATGAAGGCGGTTCATATTGTGATGATGGTTGCAGTTGTTGACGAGTATTGAATTGATCCAGAAGTTTTTTCGGTGACGTTGGTGAACACCATTATTCTGATAAAATCATCCATTTGAATGTAAGGTCATTGTATTGAGAGTACATGGCCATCGATTAAATCCTGTTTGTAATACTCAAGTTCCAGTTACGCCAACATTTTTAAAGTAGTTTCGCGGCCACAGGGCTGCCCACTTATTTATCAGCTAAAGTTCCTGTACCATCAGGTTTATTATTAGCAGATGGAAAACTCTACTAGTGGATTATCCAGATAGGGAGATCATAGCGTTTCTTGAATATGGATGGCCATCAAATTTTACAGGTTCATTTATACACAATTCCAAACCTTGCTTAACCCATGCTCCAGGTCAAAGGAAGATTTGTTTTGGATTGATAATTACGTGAAGACTGAAATATATTCCCATGAAGCACCGAGTCTGTGTCCCATTAATGATCCCCCTTATATGGTGCCCATTGGCGCAAGATTTAGTCCCAATTAAGACCCCCCCCCCCAAGAAATGTACTTGATGAAACGGAGGAAAACATCCGTAGATCTTATTAGTATAATACCCAAAAACGGGGCGTAGTGTAAATCTCCGGGATTCATAAAAGGGGTTTTTATATCAGGGGTAGAACCAAATAAATAAAAGCTTTGCCAACAATTTATGACATGAGGGGGGTTCTAAGGCGATCACAAAAATTGGAAAAAATTTGTTTTTATGTGGGTCACTTGATCTCAGCAAAGGGCGTACAGACAGCAAGGATTGAGAACCAGCCCCTTGAGTGTTGCCTTTGTTGGAAATAAAGTGAGGAGGATAAAGTACAATTAGTTGATATTGCGTTGCCCCCTTAGGATGGTAGTGACTTCTAGTAAGTGGCTTGCGCTCGTACAACAGCTGCCCGTGGTTAATAAGTCCTAGATGAGGAAAATGGGATATTTTTTAACATTTAATGTTTTTTAGGACCGAATTTTGTTAGGGGTAAGAAATGTTCTCTAAATACGGCACATGGAAGCGGTATGATTATATCATTAAACACTGTCGACTGCATGTTTAAGGCCTTAAAAATTGTCCATTAAAAAATGTGTGCCCTCCTATACATCAAAAATATTAAATTGGTTAGGTTAATGCAGATAGACGTCAAAAAATTTATAAGTGGCGTATCCCTGATGAGAAAATTAATTGTGACATTTTGTGAGTTAGAATGTAGGAAATGGAGCTGTGGGGAGCGTCTGTTACACTGAAAAAATGTACAGAGGTTTAGTCCGGGGCGGTTACAATTCCTTTCAAAGTGAGTCATAGTCTGCACGAGTTTTATGACAGGAATTATAAGATTTTAGCTTTTCTTCGGGGTGGCACCATTTATAGAGGAAGGAAGTTTAGAGGTTACAGTTGATTTGGAACGGAAACTATTTTCGTTTGGGGATTTGCGTTTCTTTCAGAAGGTCAGAACAGGCTTATGTTTATGTACGCAGCACGTTTACCTGACCGAAAAAATGGATCATTGAGTGGCGGACTCTACATTGATTGGTGGTATGGTTGTCATACAGCCAAACACCATTTTTATTTCTGAATTGTATTCCTCAAAAATTTTTGGTCACAAGACTTCCCATCATTGCTCAATTAGAGGCCATAAATGTAGTAGTAGCATTGAAAAAATCTATCCCCGTTCCCTGATTCCCACGATAATTATCAGATTATCATTCATTAATACAGGGATAAATGCTAGCTTCCCAACAGGTGCTGTCTACCTGGTGCTGGGAAGGGATTCCTGTCTTGTGCGCGATGAGTGCCCGCAGATCCTCGAGATTATGGAGGTTCGCCGGCGCCACATATACTTGAGTGGGTAACAGGTAGGTCACACGGTCGGGGAACGGACGCTAGTACTAGCAGATGCCAAAAGTAGGATTGTTCTGTGTGATAATAAATTATCACGTAAATCGCGGACCAATTGTGTTCAAACTAACATTACAAACTAAAAAATACATGTTACAATCTGGACGAGCAGAGTTTTTAGATATGTCCTCTTTATAACTAATGTGGGCAAGTTAATAATATTCATTTCTTGGCTTTATATCAACTGCCAGAGTGAAGGCGCGGGAATTAGTACAGAGGATCTAGGGTGTGTACGTTCTCGCCTCGTGTCACGACTAAGCAGAGGGACTAGGAGAAATTAAAAGGGTAGCAGGCTTAGGGAGTAACTAATGTTTTGTGCCAATAATAATGGAGACAGTACCTAAGAAACCCCAAACTGTAAGACGGTAAATGTTTATAATGCTTTGATATTTAACTGATAAAGTAAAGGTCGGAAAGGAGACAGTAAAAAATTTATATGAGTGGCAGCAAGAACTTGGATAAGGTAGTAATGAGGAGGAAGTACAGAATCGTTCCGATGTTATGCTAAGTCATGAATGAAAGCTGGAATACGTATAAATTACAAAAAACTAATACTATGTAAATAGAGCGTATCGGCATTGAAGCTTTAAAGCCAGATTAAAATGATGATCCAAAAGCAAAAAAATTTACAGAAAATTAAAGATGAGGGACTTGTGTTGACTGTTGCGGTTAATAATAAGGTTATCGTTTGATTATTAAGACAGTCCAAAGTTATTTTAATTACCGCGGTGATCCGGAGATGGCGGTCCATAAATGCTGCTCAGAAAGGACATACACGGCCCACAACGCAACACAACACAACCAAGAAACTAATAACAGTTTAGGAGCACCACTAAAACTACGCACTAGAACCAACGATATGGGACCAAGCATGTGAACAACATAGAAATACCAGAGGCGTGGTACAAGTCGAGTACTAACAGCCCAGTACGGATACATTGGTCCAAGTACGATTCACGTTGGACCTCCTGCGCAAGAGGAGGGCCCCGAGCCTTCAAGATGACGACCGGCGAGCCAAACTGACGGCCGTAGTGTTCACCAAATGCATGCAGTTAGGCATTGAAGGCAAGCAGATGTCCCCTGGTGGCCATTGGTGACGGGCACAGTCTATACGGCCGAGGGGGGAGCCCAGGAGTATGCGCGTCTAGGCATGCCAAATGAGATTGCATAAAGACACTTGGGGGGGTGGAAATCTGACTATTGGTTTTTAATTACGTAAATAAACATGAGTGTAATGTAGATCATCATCCCCTCCTGTTCCAAATTTTGGCTGAGAGATGATGATCCAATCGTGTAATTTAATGAATGTTGCTGTGAGAGGGTGAAAGTGCTAAAAATGTTGGATTGAGTGTGCCAGATGTGAGCTGATTGTGTGACCAGTGAACTATATGCTAAGCTGCTTCATCATGTCCTGTCTGTGGTTCAAGCTTTATACAGAAATGATAGAGAAAATTTCTAGCTATTTCATATAGGAGTATGATATAATACAATGACTGAATTGACCTGCGCATATAAGTAATGAATTAAAATAAATAGAAATAATTGAGTCTGATAGTACCTGCACATAAGTAATGATATAATATAGTAGAAAATGACTTAGGTTTGTATTAACCTGAGGAAATAGAATAATTAAAGCTAATAACGTCACATGGTAATTATGGGGTAAAGCGTATATAATAAAGTTCACAAAAGGTGTTAGGCCAACAGGCTAGTGTAAAAATTATATTAAGCATGATTAATAAATTTATTAGCCCAAAAAAGTATATCTGTGTCTGGTTTTGAATTGTCCATGTTGCCGGAAACATGCATAATTCAAAATACCTACTACGGGCCTTGATATGATAGATACCATAGATACCGTTCGGAGCATGCGTTGCTATGGACCGAGTTAACTTCCGGTAGTGAATGCAAGCACATTTCAGTCCTTACCTGGCCGCTGTCATATACGGAGTGTTGATACTGCAGTCGGAAATTTGTACCAACCCACCCACCCATCAGCCAGTCAGGCTTTCATTGCCTGAGAGCTGAGAGATGGATGATCCAATCGTGTAATTTAATGAATGTTGCTGTGAGAGGTGAAAGTGCTAAAAATGAGGTTGAGTGTGCCAGATGTGAGCTGTTTGTGTGACCGTGATCTACTGTAGTCTGCTTCATCAGTCTTCTGTTTCAAGCTTTTATTACAGAAATGATAGAGAAAATTTCCTAGCTATTTCATATAGGAGTATGATATATACAATGACTGAATTGACCTGCATATAAGTAATGAATTTTATAATAAATAATAATTGATTCTGATAGTACCTGCACATAAGTAATGATTAATATAGTAGAAAATGACTTAGGTTGTATTACCTGAGGAAATAGAATAATTAAAGCTAATAACTCAATTGTATTAATTGGGTAAAAGCGTATATAATAATGTTCACAAAGGTGTAGGCCAACAGGCTAGTGTAAAAATTTATTAAGCATGATTAATAAATTTATTAGCCCAAAAAAGTATATCTGTGTCTGGTTTTGAATTACATGAACGTGTCGGAACAGCAAGCATCATGTGTAGATTGAATGATTGTTGGTTGTTGTTTGGTTTACGTCCTAGCAAATATCTAAGGCTATAACGGGACGTCTAGATTCAATAGGTTGAGCTACATGGTTAGATCACGTGACAGTTATCAACAGTAACATTGCTGCTATGGCGATGTTTAAACGTCAAATTGGGTTGAGTTGCCTTGTTGAATATAATCTGAACATGAACCTTGTCTGGAATTGGGTCTGATCGTGGTAAATAGCCGACGATACGGTAAAATGCTTCCATGAGTGACAATGTTATGGAATTGTTGATAATTAAATTGTTGATAAGTTTTTTTTGGTTGCTTGTTTGTGCATGGCTTATCATCTTAGTAAGTAAGCATCACAATGTGCTTGCTTCAGCGAGGCGGTATAATAGATGAAATTCGCTCCCAACCCGCCCTGACGGCAGTGGAAGAACTAATATTGTTGCTCACTGGTCAGTGCGCACTATGCGCTGTACAACAACAAAAGGTGTTATGGTTTCCGCCACCAACCTGCCTTCTGGTGGCAGGGACAAATATTTATGGTGGGTGTGCAATCTTTGTGGAAAATATCTATTATAGTTTTTATTTCTCAGAAGCTCCTCCAGAATTGCTCATTTCTAGTCACAATTAATAATTTCAATATTTGCAACTTCCATTTTGTTACAAAGGACTTAATTGAGCTCCACCATCAAATAACCTTTGAGGCTCCATGACCACGTACACTGCGCAAATGTGAAAACGGCAATACTCCACCATCTCTGCATGCTGTCAGTTTCAAGTAGGGATCTCTGGGTCTAGATAATATATTAAACCAAATTCTCTGCCATTTTAGGGCATGTACTATAACCACTATCCCACCTTGGCTGCCCGATTCGATCACACCATCCACACCCACCTGTACATGAATGCGCCATCTGGCGTGGGATAAGTGAAGTATGTGCTGTATAATACAAACCAGTAGTAAAATATTCCGATATTCAGCATAGGGGAGAATGCAAATGTTCTATTACTGATCGGTGTATTTGACCAGGCGCATGTATGTATATATATATGTATGGGTTGGTGGTGCCTGAGTGGGATGTAAATAGACATAGTGGTGCTGGCAGGTCTGGGTGTGATTGCACTCAGGGCCTACCCCCTCTGCTGGGATAGAGATCACCACACTCAAAGGTCAAGGTTGGTGGTGGCCATGAGGCCATACAGCTTGTGGTTGGGGGCAGACCACTGGTATCAATGGGACCAGGAATCCTGGATCCCTATTGGTAGGGCCAAGAATCCTTGATTCCCATTGGGGGAAAGGGGTGGGGGTGATACTCTACAATGAACCCATGTAACCATATAAATAATAAACCAGAGGGCTGGACTCTCTTCTTCTTTACAATTTGTACTCTTCCTCTCTTTGTCTGTATTGATTTCACCATAGCCTGACTACACAGCCACAGATTCGAGCGTTGGACTTTACACAGTGTTTAATATTAAAGAGAATATACTCACGCGAGGAGGAGGAACTGTCCAGGCGGAGTGAGGTTGAGTTGGAGTCCTTCTTTAAGCAGTGCGAGAAATGATGGCCATGAGTCGATTAACTGTACTCCAGGAGTGCGCTGCATGTAAGCGAAGAAAAACTGCACCATCGACACCTCCAACGGAGTACGCTTCTGGAAATGTGGATTAGAAACCTGACTATTTAGACCTGTATCATCTACCAGGTATCACATGTTGGCAGGGAGTGGATGGTTCATACCTAAAACATTATGGTGATATGCAATTGATTAATCCATTTAATCAATTCACATGGAGATGAGATGAGGGGGGAGGGGGGGGCCGAAATTATTTATCTAAATAAAGGACAATGGGTTCTGACATTACTAAGGTCTTTAAAAACCCAGTTGTGGAAAATATAACTCAGGCTTACATCAATGGCATTCAGAGGGAGGAAATTATCTCAAAGCTAAAATCGGTAGTAACTTGAAAAGTATTATATTCTACTGAATGAAATGAAGACAATTACCAATCCATAAGAGTGCATGATACATGCGTCAGCCATATATGTATAATATAAATATAAGATATCTCTTAACTTATCAAAACAATCAGTCAAGTTAAACTAACCATACCAGTAAAGATAAGACTCAAATTTGTCAGATAAAGAAGTTTTTATTAACCAATTGCAAATATAGCATCTATGAATTGAAAGTGATTGGGGTATTCTTCGATCGGGGTAATGAACTAGCTGGAATGACGATACATATAAAATATTAGGTGGGTACATCAACAACTTCTTGTGGTAGCCACAAGAACACACGAGAAGGTCTAACTAAGGGTTCGCAAAGAATGAACTAAGAGTGCATGAAATCTAAACAGTCTAACTACAACTGTGCATGCACTACAACGGCATTCTCCGATTGCTACCACACTGAACGCGGCATACCAAAATAACTAATAAGAAAACTGGGGGGAAAATCTATAAATTAAACAAATCGGAATTGAATTAAATAAAACAAGTGGTATTTTATAATGTTTATGAAATCATGAAAGCTGCATAAATATGGTGTTCAACACCGTTTTGTTGTTGTTGACTGTAATCTTTCCAACATTTTAAATTATTAATGGATTGGTTTTTTTCAAGTGTAATGGAGACTGTTCTACTGTTATACAGTAGTATTTGCTTACAATTTCAAAGCGATGACTTCTGGTTCTAAAACACTGTGTCAGGAATTTCCATATCCGGTAGTTTAATTTGAGTCAAGAGAGTCCGACGCCTTTATGCTATGTACAGATTCTTAACACGTAGAGGTATGCGCTAAGCATAGACAGCACAAACATATAAATCAAAATTAATACAATTTTCTTGTAATAATAAAAAAAAAAAAGACCAGTGAAGAAATTAAAAATAGATTCCATCCCGTGAGTCGGTAGAGTGTGGTGATGGTCGGGTGGGGGTGGTGTGGGGTGTCGGGTTTGGGGGTGGTGGTGGTGGGGGGGGGGCCTCTCATGCTAGCCGTGATGTCAGAGGGGTGACTGGTGACATGACATCAGAGAAGCAACTGTGACGTGAGGGGTGGCTCGTGACGGAGTGCCAGTAGATGTGGGTCACGTGGTGGGTGGCAGCACCCTAAAGGTACATGTGGTATACTCACTTCTGTAACCGGCTTCTATACTCGCCGTTTTAGACAAGGAAACGCACATTAAATTCACATCCAGTACTTTGCATCATTTCTTAGTACTCCAACATGGAAAGTAGAGCTTATTGTTATTATTATTATTATTATTAATATAATAATGTGCGTAGCGTATATAATCATAGTAAACTGGCACTTTTGCAACAATACTTATTGGTGTATTTGTATATCTGACCTAATATCAAGATTCGACAATACATATAAGTACTTTTGATACAAAAGTGCGATTTTATTATATCACCCATCTGTCCCCAAAACAAACAACATTTTTTTTTTTTTATAAATCCCCCAAAAATCAGATGCATATAAAATAATAGCAGCGGTTTATACATTTCAACAAAATTGCAACAACATAAATCCTAACGTGACTTACAAAGCTTTTTAATCGGGAGGGTGGTGGGGCATGTCTACGGCCTCATGCAGTGTGTTTCCATGGAGATAAAGCGGATTGGCAGATGCTACACAACTGTGTCTCACATTAACGTAACCCCTGCTAAGCCGAGATCTCACCAAGTACACACAGTAGTGGTTGGTATCAGTTAGTATCTAATCATGGCTGTTAGCTCACTTATGAAAACACAGGGGGGCTTACACATCTTCACTAAAGTGCTAGGCTCATGTTGGTGGTGGAATTTAAGCAAATATATGTAGTAGGCAATAGTTGTTGCTCTTCTTCTTCTTCTTATTCTTTTTTTTGCTCATGCCAAGCTCACAGCTTGCGCTGTCTAATACAAAAAAAAAAGAGTATGCATATATTTAAAAAAGGCACAAAGCAGCGACTCTGGACTCGCTCTCCACTCTACCTAAGTCACCATGCCGCTGTATGTAATTTATTTTGTTGGATTTGCTTGTTTTGTTTTACGTCCTAGCAACATCTAAGGTCATATCAGGACTGGTACCGACTTGTGACAGTGCGCACTTCTGGCGACTTTATAGTGCTGCCCCCAGGGAGACCAGGCCACCAGCACGAGACCAGCATGACCTGATATCCCACTCAGTCACATTATCCTGACACTGAGCCAACCAATCCTTGCCCTATCCTAATAATGCCGAGCGCCTGGCTAGGAAGCGCCAAGTATCAATTTTTAAGTCATTGATTTGACTCGACCAGGGTTCGAACCCACGATCCCATGGTCTACCAACACGGGAGACGGACTCGAACACATTCGGCCATCCAGTCTGGTCTCATTTAGTGGAATTTGTATGAGGAGTGTACAAATAAAATAACTAAGACCCAACAAGAAATACAGCAAGTAATTAGTCAATGTTCCACATATAATATTTATCGTAGATATTACCAACACTATTTAAAAAAACAATGTTATTAATATTAGTTATTCTTTGCTTGGATTTCTTTTGTTAGATTTTTTTTAATGACAACATAGAGGGGTGGTGAAAGGTGTGTCGGTTCAATCGTAAATACAACTAAACTACACGACGTCACATTTCATTCTTCTCAATTCTAATTCAAATTGCCAGGATTGACGAACACAATCCTTTTTAGTGTCTGACAGAACTTTTCAAAGATAGAAGAAAAACATTATATTTAAAAAAAGATAATATTTTGAAACGAAGTAGAAGCCCATGTTTCAGGAACTGTCTACATTATTGTAAATGATCTTTGATTCAGAAATACTATTAAAAAAAAGAATGGCAATAAAGCATCCTATTTAGTAGCTTCAATTGCATTATTGGTGTTAGTGTCGGTTTGTCTATTTATTCCATCCTTTAAACTGTTCTGTTCTTTTCCTGCTAACAATTAATCCAAAAAATATATCCCTTCCCACCAAACCGAAATAAATACATTATGAATGTCCAGCAGCTGGTAGCGTGGTATGACTAGGTGGTGTGGAGGCGGTCTGTTACTTACTGGGACTTCAGACCCACAACCATCACAATGTACATAGTTTTGGACAGTGGTAGAAGGCTCCTGCACTACTAGCTCATCTTCAACCCTGTCTTCTGAGGCCTCCTGTAGAAACCCGCAACAAATACATTTATATTTGTCTTTCACAGTGTGCCAATAAATAAGGGGGGGGGGGGACTATATCAGTAAAAGAGAGAAAAGAAATAATTTAAAGAACAATTTTAAACCAGGATATTCCAGATTCGCATCCATGTCTATGAAGTCCCAGGTGATAATGTGGAGACTCTCTCACACTCATACTCATCCGCTTCTGATTTTGTTAGGCTTATAAGCCTGTATCAGGTCGATGCATGTCAAAATTTGATTTACTAGGATTAAACGCATCGAGTACCGGATGTATGCAATATTGCAGCCCCCCCCCCCCCCCAATGCTTATCCAGTCTGCCTTTGAAGGCGTTGACAGAAGGCGCTTCTATGACATGTTCAGGCAGTGCGTTCCAGACATTGTAAATATTAACAACACTAAATGCTCTGTAGTCAGAAACTATCCTATCTTAGGCGCCCAAAAAAAAGGGGGGGAAAAGAGGAGAAAGTGAACATGTTTATATATCAGTGATTAAGTATCAATGTTTTGTTTTCCCACAAGGTTTCCCACAAGACTATGCAGTTATAAAATGTAACCAGGCCTCCACGAAACAGGAGACTCGCAAACCCTTAAATAGAACTATTCACTATGTATGGGCAGGTGTTTTGTCCAAATATTACACTGACAACAACTACGTTTGTGTGGGAGTTTAGTTCCAGATCGTGTATCGCAGGCACCTGAATTCTTCACCAGTTTGTCACCAATGTGAAACTAGCCTAACAAGCTGGTTTCACTGACGTTCCCAGTTTGCGTGTATGTGATGGCAATTACCCAGTTTACATTGCATCACTGGGCGCCATTTTAGTGCCGTAGCTTTGCAGACCGGTGGTTGTTGAACAAGGCACTTCCGTTTGGTGAGTATTTCAGGGTTTGTACACATGCGAAGATATGGAATTCAAGGCTATTTCAAGGCTGTTTTCGATATGAATTCAAGATTATTTTCATTTGGAATTAGTCTGAAATCGCCATTTGGAATGACAATTTTGGGCTAATTTAGATCAGTGGGGACAGTTTAATGCAATTCAAGGCTTTTCAATACTAATTACCCCGAAAAGGTTAAATTCAAGGCTTTTTAATGCCTTGAAATGGGGCAAATGAACTTCAAGACTTTCCAGGCCCGTCCAGAACCTGGTGTTTAAAAAAAAAATGGTATCACTTCATAGTAACAAAAACGGATAAAAATGTAAATCTGTTATTAAATAATCATACCGACAAATTTCAAGTAACCAATTCTCTATATTTGCATAGAATTCTATTTTATAATAGAAACCAAATACTCTGTGGGAAAATATAAACAATCGGACCTCTTGCTCCAATCAAAAGGTGAAGGCCACAATGGAAGCTTCATGCTGAAAGGACACACGGGCCAAGTTATAAAAGCTTCTACTAAGATAAAGCCAATTCGAGAGCAGCCACTTAGCTGGAGAGCGCAAAGTATTTTGTTTATTGTCATAACTTTTTAATGTGGGCGGACACTTCGGGCCAGCTTTCCAAAACGTGCGTTCCGAGTTTGCCTGGTCACTCAGCAAGGACTGAAGCTGGGACTCAGAACGTCGAATGTCGGATGTTTGTTTGTTTTGGTTTTACATCCTAGCAACATCAACGGTTATATCAGGACATGTACCGACTTGTGACAGCGTGCACTCATGGTGAATTTATAGTGCTACCTCACTAAGCGCATAATCGATTAATCAACTCGGGTCACCTGGGCCATTTTTTGGCGCATGTGCACATCCTACAGACTCGGGTTGAAGAAACGAATACGCTTGGGGTGGACAAAATGGTGGCTTAATCTGAAACTTAATATTTTTTTTCAATAACCGATAGAAGTACAGCAAAATAGGACTTAAAGTATTTTATGAATGTAGAAGCTGAAAATCTGGGTAAAAAAAAAGAGTATTAAAATAACACGTAGGAGTTGTAACGGTAGCTGTTATACTACAAGTACCAGCACAGATGTGACGTCATCGCTCCTAGCAAACCCCAGCCAAGAGGTGGGTTACTGGGGTCAGATCGTTTTGCACACGGCACGTGTATTTCTCGACTCCACTTGCGGTGTTCGATTTGAAATTCTGACGACACGGGTGACCCGAGTCACCCGGATCGCATTAATCGATTACGGCCTAAGACACCAGACCACCGATATAGCTCACGACGAGTCAATATGTGGATAGTTAAAGCTATATTGATTACATCTGACATAAATTCCACTGGGAAACTACATTAGGTTAAAACACACTATAAACCCAGAGACCTGGATTCAGTTTCTGGTCTAGGCAGAAACCATTTTTGTCAAATGTCGCGAAGCAAGGACTCAGATTTCATCTCTCAATGATGAAATGGTGGTCAGAGTGTGCTTTTTTTAACATGACTGGGACACAACTACCCATGCACTGACCGAGAGTAATTAAATATCATTAGATTCACCTCGCTTGGGAACAGTTCTTATAATTAGCCTTTAGGTCTAAAAAACTATTTTTCATTGCAATCCACATCACGCCACATTTTTGTCAATCTAATAATTTTTCTTTAAATTCCCTTTTTAAACTATAATCCACAGTACGTCCTATGTTCTCATCATAATGTTTCCATTTTAATTCTTTTTACATTCCATTTTCAGGGATGAAAGTGGTGTCTGGCAAAAAAACGCGGAAATCAAGCCGAGATTATTACACTGACAGGGAATTTCCGCGAAAACGCAGATTTTCCCTACATAGGATTGACATTGTAAGGGAATCGCGGAAAAAAGCCGGAAGTCAGATTTCAACTCATCTTGTAGTGACTATATTATCGCCAATACCTAATTCTCTCCTGCTTGGGTTATCTGTTCGAGCAACATCTAAGGTCATAAGAATGGGATTCGAACGAACCAGCTGTTGGATATACATCCCGATTCCTTGCCATTTTGCTTAACGTTAATTGGTAAATATAAAATATCGCGGAAATTCGCTAAATCGCGGAGATCTTTCATCACTGCATTTTAGTGCAACATGTAAATAATAAAATTGCATTTATTAATTCGACAACCGGTGATCCACCACTGTATGTGTTGTCCTGTCTGTGAGAAAGTGCATATAAAAGACCCCTTGATCCTTATCGGAAAGAGTAGCCTATGTGGTGGCAGCGGGTTTCCTCGAAAGAAACATGGTTGAATGACCATATGTAGGTATGTGACAAAAAAATTCAAACTTAACAGATTCCAACATAGAATACATCATTACAACGGTATTGTAAAGTCCTTTCTAATGATATCTAAATCATCATCCTGTGACAATTATCAAGGAAGTTGTGACACTTTCTAACGCGTTTTTTATGGTTAATTTGGTTTCATTGTTTCAATGGAAAAGCACTTGAATTTTGTGACCCATCGCACCGCAGTGCTCCGCGCAAGCCCATGGAACAAGGGAGTCCCGTGAAAGCGCCGTGTTATTCGCGTACCTACTGACAGACACACCTTTTTAGGGGCCCTCAAAAGCACTGTTCCCGTCCTCACATTAACACCAAATTTCATCCTAAGATAGAGAAGTATATAAAGAAACCAAATAAACTAATTTCAAAATTAGTAAAACTCACCTTCAGATAGAATTCCAGTGATTTAAACAGACATAAATTTGAATAAAGATTTTTTGTCACTTCTATAAATCGGACAGCAAATATCATATGCTTGACATCCAATAGCTGATAATAAATATCAATGTGCTCTAAAGGCGTCGTTAAACAGAAAATTTAAATTACTTAAAATAATTTTCTTATAATTCGATCATTAATATGCAAAAGAAGGGAATCTCACCCTTTGCTTGTCGAGATTGGTGGCGGGTGGCTGCTTGATGACCTGGCGAACTGTCTGCATCAGCGTGTCGGTAGGAAGCACCTTGATGGCGCCCACCAGCTCCACCAGCAGCAGCTGGTCCGGGCAGGCAGTCGGGATCACCTACAAAACCACACACCTTTCCCTTCAAACATTTATTTCTCGCTTTCATTTGTTAAAGATACGAGCATAAAATACATCAATCGAACAATCAATGTTTGGGGATGACAGTAAATTGGTTACTCATTATTTAGACTTGAATTATTTGTTTGTTTTGAGGATGACGTGTGGGCGGGGGGGGGGGGGGGGTAGAGAGCTTTTACAATTCATATTGAAAGGCTCCATTTTCCATATTCAATTTTGATTTTAAATTTGAGATTCATTGAATAAGCAGGAGAAATTGAAAATCGCAGACAACTGGTAATCCTCATTTCATCGCTCATTTCCCTATCCTAGTATTTTTTTGATTGTTTGTTTGATACAAAAAGTAAACACGGCTGTTTGGGGTGCTTAAGCTAATAATGCCAAGTATAATTCTTTTTTTTTTAAAGTATAATACTTTAAAAAAAATATAAAGTGGCAGCACTGTTCAATGTCTCCCAGCGCAGTCAGATTTTGTTGGCTGGTTGTTAATTTTACATCCTTGCAACATCTAAGGTCATATCAAGACGGGTACCGACTTGTGACAGTGCGCATTCATGGCGACTTTATAGCGCTGCCCCACTGGGAAATCAGACCGCCGGTGTTGCGGTTTCCGAGGCACACCAGTTTGCCAGGGACACCTCCATTCAAATGCATTGTCAACGGCCCTGAGCAAATCTTCACACAGAAAAAGTCAAATATCTCTCAAATTAGACCACCTAGAAACAAATCGCTTGGTACACATATAAAAAACATGTTTACCAAAAAGACTATATTAAATTGATATGGTTGGGGTTCTGGATTTCTATTAGTTTTGAATAAAACTAATGTTTTGCACTGCACGTACGTCAAACTGAAGGCATTGTCACTGGTCATGAGCAATGTTCTTACAGAAAATACAGAAAAAGTGAAATATCTCTAAAACCACACCACCTAGAAACAAATCGTTTGGTACACATATAGAAAACATCTTTACCAAAAACATTATATTAAATTTATAAGGTTAGCGACGATGCTGTTCGATTTTGACGCATGTGCAGAAGCGATGTGCCCCTGGCAAACTGGTGTGCCTCGGAAACTGCAACACCGGCACCATGACCTGATATCCCACTCAGTCACATTATCCTGACAGACAGAAGCTGCATTACCGTTTTGAGCGGGCTGCTGCCGCGTTTCTGCCGCCGGTCGTTCCAGACGACCGCCACGGCGCCCAGCATGTTCACCCCGTGGTGCCGCGAGATGGGACTGACAAACTCAATGATGCACTGCCGCACCGTCTGCAACAACCAACACACGCGTCAGTCATACAGCAACCAAAACAATCTTCTGGATTTGATCCTGTCTAATTTAGACACTGGTTCACGTAATAAACGGGTACTGCTGCATAGCGAGGAATGCTAAGTGTAAATCAATCATGGGATAGTGGCAATGGCAGTATTTACCTATTAAAGTGCTATAGTCCGATGGATTTCAGTTTTGGTCATGGTATAAATACAGTAAAACCTTTCTAAATCGACCGACCATGGGACCGACTTTAAGTGGTCCATTTAGGGAGGTGGTCGGTTTAGAGAGTTAGAATATCCTTCCAATGGTATTGCTGGATCCCAAATAAAGCGATCGATATAGGGGAGTGGTCGATCTGTGGAGGGGTCGGTATAGAGAGGTTTTACTGTATATTAAATGAATTGTTATAATCTACCTTACTTTTAGTTTGAAGCAACTTCGATTTTGAATGTCTAACTTTGGAGATATCTGAAGTGCAAACATGTCAAATTAATGTTGCCAAGCACGCTAAAACTGACACCATAGGCTTCTGCAGTAACATTTTCTATTAAATTGACTCAGTATGCCCTTCTATATGGCAACAAATGATTAATAAGTGCATCATTTCTAAGTGATATATGTAAAATCAAATTTCGATCATTGTTTTGGTTTTGAAGTGTTGATGTTTTCATCGGACTATGCAGCTAGAAGACAATGGATATAAATGATGTCCAGAATAAAAATCAACGTATCTTCAATTCAAATATCTCCAGAGTTAGCCATCTAAAATAAAAGATACTTCAAACTAAATTAAAGTAGATTGCAATGATAAAACCTAATATATTTATCTAAAATACAACATCAGACTATACAACCTTAAGTGGCACTTCGGACAAAATGAGTTCTGCACATATTCATATCGCCTGTGTACTAAGGCCCATTTGATGATATTGTTGCGTCTCATTCAATACTGGGCCCTACCTAGGCCGCCACAATATCAACATATTATGTTCTCGGGAATTGATGAGATTTTGAAAATGGAAACTTGAAATTTTGTTTAATGAAAATATGCGTATTTCCAAGAGGGATCTGCATAGTCTGAAAATAACTGGCACCAGCTACTTAGCCCACATCTCCCTCTCCTTCCCACGATCTTTTTGGAGTGAAATTCTCACTTTCAGGAAATCTTGCAAATCCCATATTTTAACACCCAGAATTTCTACATCCAACCCCACCCCCTCCACCTCCCTTACTAATCAGCAACTTTTCATAGGGATGAAAGTGATCTCATGAAAAGGAGCGGAAATCTCTGCCTACAGTGAAGTTACCTTTAAACCGACGGCGAAAACACGGATATCCTCCCATAGGCTTAGCACTGTCAGGGAATCGCGGAAAATTCCGGGAAGTCAGGTTTCATACATATGGGTATATATACTAATAGTGTTGCGGCATTTAAGCAATATATTAGCATACCCTGATAGTGCTGTGGGATTATGCCCTAGCACCAATGCTGCAGCACTAGCGGGATGTTATACTTAAATAGTAAACCTCTAAACGACCGACTTTAAGTGGTCCATTTAGGGAGGTGGTCGGTTTAGGGAGTTAGATTATGGTTACAATGGTATTGTTGGGACCCAAATAAAGCAATTGATATGTGGGAGTGGTCGATTTGTGGAGGTGGTCGGTTAGGGAGGGTTTAATGTAATCAGAAAAAAATGAATCTGTGGGGGAAAAAAAAAAAAAATTTACCTTGGGGCTCCCAATTGTCCACCAGTGTTGTTCTTTGTGATCGAAGGCGAACTGTGCCTCGGACACATTGAGTGCCTTCCACAGTGACGTGAGGCTGGCCAGAATGCGGGGGAAGATGCTGAGGAGGTTGCGCCGCGCCTCCATCAGGGGAGGCACCATGCTGGTTACCTCCTTGGCCGGACTGGGCTCCTGCAGTGCACAATTGGCGTCAGCATTAGCTGAAATGTAACCTCACCCAAATACTCGCCAAGGAGTATGTGTGTACACAATGTTCAACAGATGTTACCTCAGCTGCTGAAACATTGTTTCAGTTAAAACATTTTTTTTTTAAGAAAAAAAGTTTAAATGATATTTAACCAAAGACAGTTCATGGGAACAATGGGAGGAAAGAATTGACGGTGGTTTGCGTTGTAGATGAGGGAAGAATGTTTTATTAGAGCTTTTATTTTTTTAATTTACTGCAGAGGATGACTACAGGAAATTAATAGCAATTAATAGTTACGGGTATCAATAATACTTTATGAAGATAAACTGCATAAATTCTTTCTTTGTAAGGTTATAATGACGAATGTTATGTTATGGAAATTTAGATGGGAACTCATTTTTATTTACAGAAGCTCTTTTAACAAAATATAAGGAATATATTTGTAACAGTAAAGGTTTAGCTTAACGCCACCATGTCAAAGAAAATCAAAACCAAGCAAAACCAATGTGTTCATGACTTGACAATTGGGAAATGGGGGTCAAACTTACGAATTACTCAAATATTTACCTCTAAATGCATAACATGCTATTACACTATTCAATATGAAGAGATTTCAACGACATATTTCCAAATGCCACCAAAGATATGGCCACTTTCACGTCTCGTTGTGGCAACTTCAGAAATATTTAAATTTCAGAATGATTTAAATGAGATACACTATTAAAATAGATCCAATAAAAGCCGATATGGCATCCCATGTGTTATATACAAGATCTCTGGTAAGGCATTAAAGCATTTAATTGACAGACGATAAACCCGTAAGTTTGACCCATTTGAAGCTGTGGTTTTTGTGTGTTTGCATGGTGCATGTGTGCATGCGTGTCGTGCGTGATGAAGCAGTGCTCATAAAGCTCAACGCTACAGACACAGAACAATACAGTACACAAATCTTGCAACGAAGCGGTTCAACATTGGAACAGCGCAATACAATCGGTTCAACTTTCCGGACAACACATAGCTTCCCTTGTAAAAACCAGCGCTTTGCCTGTCCATTCATAAAACTAGTTTCATAAATAGCTTCAAGTAATCTTTTCTATATAATTAGTTATGCATAATACATTGCTTACCCAGGACACAGGAAGACACAAGCAGTGGTTTAGGGCACACACACAATTTTTATTCCATCGGCATTCATGGATGTTGGCTGTTTTATTAACTTTTGCTGGCTGGTGGTACAAGGAAGTATTATGCAGACAAGCTGTGTATGGAAATGTTACATAGTTCAATAATTAATGCCTATGGCTAGGTAAAATAAATTTGACAGTGGGCATGAACACTTACCTAACAATAAGATGTGCTATCTTTAAAGTTGCATAGTCCGATGGTTTTGATTTTCTGTCATTTTCTGAGATAAATATATTAGATTGATCATTATAGTCTATCTTACTTTAGCTTGAAGTAACTCTGCTTGAAAATGACTAATTTAGGAGACATTTGAAGTGAAAGCATGCTAAGTTAATTTTGGCAAGCTTACCAAAACTCTGACCACATGGCCTTCAGTAGTAACGGGTTCTGTTAAATGGCCTCAGTAGTCCCTTCTATGCAGCATCAAATTCTTAATAACTGCACCACTATCTAAGTTGCATATGTAGGTTAAAATTGACATAAGAGCTTAGCTTTTTAAAATTTGATACTTTCATCGGACTAGGCAACTTTAATGATTTACCTAAATCTGTTCTATCAGTTTCATTTGAATCACTATAAGCACATATTTGAACCATTACATGTTAATTAACTACACTTTTTAACAGTGATGAACTGAAATGACAATAATATATAAACCCAACTGAACCTCTGCTATAAAGTTTGTTTTATTTAATGACGCCTCTAGAGCACATTCATTTTTGTCATCGGCTATTGGACGTCAAACATATGGTTTTCTAACATACTTCTTTGGAGGAAACCCACGGCCACCACATAGGCTACTCTTTCCAATAAGCAGCAAGGGGTCTTTTAAATGCACCATCCCACAGACAGGAGAACACATACCACAGCCTTTGATGAACCAATTGTGGACCGCTGGTTGGAACGGAAAATAGCCCAAACAGCAGATGTGTCCAGTGAGCAGGGTCGATAGGATGACACACAGGTGGACACGCTACCGTCTGAGCTATGTCCGCTCCATCCTGTGCTTGGTTTATGTAGATAGGTCAATGTGTGGATGTGTACTTATTTAGCCCCTTAGTTCACCAGCTCATTTAACCCAATTATGCATAATTAATCCCAAATAACCATACATCAGTACTGACAATGAATTAACATAATTAGGTATATATAAAATTAAACATACTTTATTTGAATATTGCAGACAAATCCTATTTGCAGTATATGTCGAATAGCGGGTATTTACTGGGATACGCTGTCTTGATTGTCACGCGTTACAACTTCCATGAAAATTGAGTGGGTCAGCATCAACAGCAGCACTTGTTGCCCATCTTCTTCCTGCATATACAAGCAGCTGCTGCCTTCGTCGATGGATGCAACTGCAACTACTCTCCATCTTCTAAAACTAGAAGTCCACAGCTTTCAAAACATCTCCCTGACCTCTCGCACCCATGGTGTATATCCATGAGAAACTAGCCCAAGACTGACCCAGTCTAGTGTACAGCTATCATGGATATATCCAATCCACCAGACAACAGCAAACACCAGATTTCCCTACTGTAAGTAGGTAGGCACTCCACAACACTACAGCAACTCCTTGGTTGGGGGATCTCACTTGGACATCCGAGTTAACCAGATACATGCACAGCTCAGAGTTTTGTTATGCTCTCTGTACTCCTCTGTTCAGCATCTTGCTGGGTGGCAGTTAGGACGTGGGCGTTGTGTTCCTCCTCCATTACCACTTCTCGGTCAACACCTGAGGCTGTGTCATCTAGACCACTGCCATGCTCCTCTACCTGGTTGGATATCCTTGCCATGGCTGGACGATATATATATATATATATATGACTGAAGATCTGGTTGGTTGGTTGTTGCAGTTTTACGTCCTGGCAACATCTAAGGTCATATCAAGACTCTTGACCTTCCGCACGGGAGGCCTGCGTTCTACCCATCCACCGCGTCCTGTAGATATGACTGAAGAAGATCTGGTTCACTTCCACCAAAGCTATGGAATTCAGTGATATTATCAACCTTGATATTGCCACCAATAACCGATGTTCACCTAGTGTGGTTCAGATTCTCAATCTGACAATTGAAGTCCCCTCCTAGAATACTGAACAAGGTTCTGATGCACTGCAAGAAGTGGATTGCAGACCCAACCATTCTCAGATGCTCTCTCATTGGGAAACTCACATCGGCAGCTGTATTCCCGAGGCAGTAAATTCACCAGCCCCTGCTCCATGTCCTTTGATACATACTCCTCCTTGAGATTACATATGTCGATGCTGATCTATGTACTGATGCACCCTGGTTCCTCCGCTATGGCCACGATGGGAATTGTGTCCACCTTCTCCATAGCAGTTGTATTCACTGAGAAGAATGCGATGTATTATATGTAGGACTGCAAATCTTGATTTGATCTATTGCTATGGTGTACACTGGCTTCGTAATCTTTTGACACCTCACTAGAATTCACATATACCATACCATTGACATATCCAACCCAATTCTGTTCTACCAAGCGTCCTTTAGGTAAACTATATGAAGTTGTGCAGTGCTGACCTCTTGGCAGTCTCTCGATATAACCTGACCTGGCCGTTTACAATCACCACATACCAGGACAACATACTCCCTTTGTCAGCTTTATCTGCTATGACCTCTCCGATGCCCACTCATGGATCAAAGGGTTTGGGTATAGCTACACCGCATTTGATACTCACATTGGGGCTTCTGTCAGGAATGAAGCAGAGCCAAATCTCCCAAAAGGTGCCCATGACCACTCCGGCTTTGCTCATCATAACCTACACCTTCTTCGAAGAACATGGGTGTATGCGTGTTGTTCCTTGTGTTCCTTGTGTAGTCCATTTCCTGACTTACCATCGTTACACAGTCGACTGTTCTTCCCCTCCCAACAAGTCTAGGGTAGAGGACATGCCATCAGCCAATATCACATGTGCCATAGTTGATTCGAATATGCGTGTTGCGAAATGGGTTGATGACTCAGACTGTGGTTGTAAGGTCCCTGAAACTTGGTACATCTCTAGTGAGAATGCTTGCAAGATACCACAGACCATACAAATTGCCGTAGGCGTCCACCACAAATAACCTACTGCCTAGAATGGCTGCAGTAAGAATACAAAGGCTTTATATAACGATCGTCACAATGCTATCACCAAAATGATAGTCAACGACTAGTCATATACAGTCTATTGTTCAGAACATATTCCAATTGAGTCATAACTCACAATAATCTCTGGAATCAGTTATGTTAACTCAAGAAACACTTTTTCGAAATTTTGACTAGCAACAATTGCTTCTGAATTTGGAATTTTATATATGATTGCTTTTTTTGTGATTTACTTATTTTGCCAAACACACTTCTCAAAATTACTTTCACAGTTGTACAAAGTATATGATGAGGTGCAGGGGGTGTTTTATGATAAAATGTTGAAGCGTATTACTTTGTGCAGGGGAAGGGGAGGAGGGCTCAGGGAAAATCTTTGTACAACTGTGCAAATATTTAAAACTGTGGATGACCTCTTAACTAACAGGTCACAACCGCTTTATCTAATAGTAGTTAAATGCTAGTGATCGTTCATGACAATGTGCGTTATTGCATTTAGGTTACACACTCTCGTTACCCGTCTCAACTGACATAACCTGCTCTGCGATGTAAAAACACAGTACGGGATAGGAATGGAACAGGATTTATCCAAGAACTACTAAACAGGGTAGAGAAATTTAATGTGTACACACACACAGACACACAGATAAAATCAGCCTGTTATTTTTAGCGGTAATATTTAAAGCTGGATGTGAAATGAAGATGGATAAGTGAAAAGGAATGGTTAATCTGAAAATGGATTTACATTGACTTAAATGTAGTATTTATGTGGCCTACCATTATAATCCCCCTCGCACCCCACCAGACCCTATTTTGCTTTCCATAACAGTCCCCAAAGTTTATGGTTTATGGTTTCGTGGCACCACGAAACCAGATCTGAAATAAAAAGGGTTCTAGGAGTACCAAAGGAATAAAAAAGTCGGTGGTTAACAAAAGAATGCATGGTGTGTAAATAAAAAGAAAACACTTAAATAGCTATTGAGTTACTGACAGCACACCTCGATAATCAATCCTATCAGCATACCATTGGAGTGTGACTCCAGGTGTAATTTTATCTGGATCTTAGCCCTCCGCCCAGGCCCCTACCCCATCTAGTTTGTTGTTGTTTGTTTGTTGTTGTTTCACGTCCTAGCAACATCTAAGGTCATATCAGGACGGACCCCATCTAGTCTATGCAGCAGGCTTAAGAATTGATCTAAATACGCACGATCTTAAATAAGAATGAAACCACACCAATAATAATAATATTGGAATCTACCTCACAACTTTTTTTTAACGCCCCCCCTCTGCTTTTATTAACCTTAGACTTCTTTCAGAGATGAGAATTTTAGCAGATTTTGCCCTAGTTCTTTTGTGACTGCAAATTTCAAAAGCTCAAATATCGAATTATCGTGTATAGCAATACGTTATTATTATTATTAATTGTTAGTATTATTAATAAGTTAGGAGCCAGAAGCTTAGAGCTCATGTACAAATTATGTCAGAGTAAAGGTGACTCTCCCTCACCGGTATTTGTGGAAGGTGACCTACTTGAGAAGATCACGTGGGGTTGCCTCTGGTGTTTATGTTCATAATCCTCCCCTGTGCCCAGATATCAGGGCTGAAATTAATCTTAGTTGGTTGGTTGTTGGAGTTTTATGTCCTGGCAACAGCTAAGGTCATATCAGGACGGGTACCGACTTGTGACATTGCACACTCATGTCGACTCATGGTGCTGCCCCACTAGGAAATCAGTCACATTATCCTGACACTGAACCAGTCGTTGCCCTATCCTATTAATGCCGAGCGTCAGGTTAGGAAGCAACAAGTATCAATTTTAAAGTCATTGGTTTGACTCGACCGGGAACCAAAGTCCTGACCTTCCGCATGCGAGTACCAATCAGGGCACTTCACCCGGTATTCTTACTTAGTAACACCATGTGGTTTGTGGCCATGTGGTGTCTATCTACAAAGCACTGAGCAGACAGTTGCCATGGATTAAGCATATTTTATCTGGCAGTTATGGCTGGTGGGGAGTGGATGGATGTTATCAAAATGAACGTTGATTTGGGGCGAGGTGCAAAGAGTTAGCGGGGAGGGCGGGTCGGGTATTGCGGGGATTGTATTAAGTGTGCTAAGGGACGGGGGAGGAAGGGTATTGAATAATGACTTTAAAAAAGGTGTGACGTATTTTGTACATGTCCCTTTAACAATGCCCCAAGGCGTACGCAAAGTATCATGTGCGGCTTAACTAGTTTAAGCAATCTATGTAACCAGCAGGTATTCATAGTACTATTTAGTAGATGGAAATTGAAAGCGCTATCGACATTCGTTAGGCATTTAATAAATGTCCCTATTCCTTCTGTAGGCTAAAATAATTACGTGCTTTAGGAACGCCAAATAGTTCGTCATGGTAAAAGTAGTGTTATTCGTCCTGCCAAGATTTTACCCCTAAGCATATTGGTTTTGTGTAGTACAGTATTCCATGATTTTGAGTTTCTGTCTTTTAATAAGATATATGTTAGAAATGAACCTTTATTTTTTAAGTTAACATTTGAAGTGAAAACATGCCAAATTAATGTTGGTATGCACACCCAAAATGCTGGTCACAGGCTTTGCTTAAAGATTTTCAAGCGTAGCATAGGAATGCCAAATTGCAATACATTTTTAATGTGTGCACCAGTATTTAAATTGGCTATGTATGATAAAATTTAGGTACTTTAATATAAATTTAATAACACCATATTTGGAATTAAAAATTCAGCAAATGAGAAAACACCCAACTTTCCCAGCCCTTGAACTTTCTACGCCTAAAAGCGTCGCCTTTTTCACTAGGGCCCCTTTTCCAACGAAGGGGGGGTGGGTCCCAGATTTCCCTACATCTGGCTTGTAACGTAGCGTCTTGCCACCAATTAGAAGCCAAGATGGCAACAGACTACGCCTAGTGTCCGCAAATACAAATTACAAAGTACTAGTGTGTCACATACCTTCCTCATTACTTCCTTTAAAGATACAGATCAGCATATCGTGATATTAATTAGTAGTATGAACAAATGGTTACAATTAGTAAATGGTTCTTACAAGTATACACACGTCTGTCACCACGGTCTTAACAATCAAATATATACAGACAGGCAAAACCGACACGATGCGAACCGTAACCACGAGTGTCTATTTAGAGAGGGTCATAATTAAAAAAGAGGAACAACCGTTCGTAATCTTAAGGGGCCATTGTACAAAAGGTTCATTGTCTAATCCTAAGTTAATCTACCAACATATCGTATAAATTATACAATTTAACCTGTTATTTAATCAAATTACTTTTTAACGATAATGTTCTTAGTGTTGAAGTTAAACATGCATAGCCGGCTTGTTGCGTTCCCCGTCTCCCCACTCAATGTGTATATTGTGTGAATCACATTTCACAAGATAGGTCATCACCAGTGTTTGGTATTTATTTTAAGCACCTTTAACTAGGAAATCTTGAACAACTGTATCAGACAGAAGCTGACAGTTTAATTCATTTACAGCATAACTACCCCGAAGAAAACATGAAAAGTGACATTGTATTGCGGTCAGTCAAATATCACTTTAATTTTCGATTAAAAAAAAAATCACCAAACTGCACTGGATGCAGAGAATGTCGATGAATAGCATGAAGGTTCTTTTATCAATCCCATTTAAGGATTTAATCAAATTTATTGCACGATAACAATACTCATCCAACAAAATACATGTTCCAGATTCACTGGGAACATGAATATGTCTATCCTTAAAGCTTAAAGACAACACCACTAACACTGTTTAGGGCACCTTACATGGAAAGCCTCTCACCCAAGTAGAGGAAGGAGTGTGCTCTTCTGGTGAACAGCACACTTTATCAGTAGAAATAAGAACCAATGCATTGCTACAACCACGTTGTTATTTCAATGTTACCATACCTACTGTACCTATGGCTGGGAAGTTCAGGTATAGGGGACGATGGTACAAAGGGCTTCATACTAGGTTCATGGTTTGTACTAGGTCTATACTCAGTGCATACTCGGAATGTACTGGATGCCAACTCAGCCTGTACTCAGTCTAGATCAGACCCATACTCAGTTTGCACGAGGCTCATAGTTATTTGGTTTTTACTCAGTTAGCAAAATAGGCTATTTCAGTGTGTCGTGGGTCCAGTACTGCTCTATACTAGTCTATCGTTAGTATACAACTATTGTCTGTTTAGCAGTCTACAATAGGTTAAAGCTCAGCAGTCTGTACTCAGTCTATATTATGTTAAAGCTCAGCAGTCTGTACTCGGTCCGCATCAGGTTCAACCTGGCAGTCTGTGCTCAGTCTACATAAGGTTCAAGCTCAGCAGTCTGTACTCAGTCTACATTAGGTGCAATCTCAGCAGTTTGTAGTCGGTATACATCAGCTTCAATCTCAAGGTTCAACTTGGCAGTCTGTACTCGGTCTGCATTAGGTTCAAGCTCAGTGTCTGTATTCGGTCTACACGAGGTTCAAGCTCAGCAGTCTGTAGTCGCTCTACATTTGATTCAAGCTCGGCAATCTGTATTTGATCTATGTTAGATTCAAGCTCAGCAGTCTGTATTCGGTCTACATTATGTTCAAGTCTGTGCTCCCTCAACATTTGGTCAATGCTTGGTAGTCTGTCCATACCCTGTCTGCGCTATTTCCATGAGATCAATCAGTAAACAAAATTGCAGAAACAAATATAGAGCTTTGCAGAAACATCCATATAGGTTACTGTATATGGAAAGAATACGGACACAAATACATACTGAATATAGACCCAGACACAATACAAACCATCTAGTATATTCATTAGATCTATGACATGGATCCTTTGCATGACCTGATTTATTCAATGTACAACCTGGTTGGCTAGCTTCGATCCACCATGCACACAAAATTCACAGACATTACAGCGGTTAGAGAGGTTAACTTCACTCAGATTACTAAAGGGTTAGTCAGAATAGACTACATCACGGTTCCAGCAGCACGGTGCATTGTGGGATGCATCAGAGCAAAACAAACCAGCAAGAAGCACATGGCACATGCTAATACACTGGGTGCAGCTATGAAATGTGCTAGTTTCAGCTCATCTCAGCTCTTGTTTGAAACATAGAATACCAACTAAAAAAATATATATAATAATTAAGATATTAATCTTTTATCCAGCATTGCATTTACATCAATATAATCAGCACATCTTATGCCATGTGCATTTAGATTTAGACAAATCTGGGCACTCAGACTAGTGTTAGAGCCATAGCCAGTCAGTTTTACTTATTTTATTCATGTTTTTATTTATATCCTATGGTTAATGACATATGTAGAACTAGAAAATGAGTAGGGTTAATCAGATATTAGTTATATATTTCTCTGATACAAGTGTATGTTGACACATTTGGCATTTTAATATTTAGAACAAGAATTAATAATGGTGATGTGGATATCACTGATTGTTTTGTGTGGAATTGTATGTTTCTTAGCTCAAAATGTTTAACTATGCCTAGTTTTGTCTTAGCTATATTCATCAGATCATTATATTGCATGTGTGCATACATGCTTATGCCAAATTGCTATGTATTTCTATTTATTTTGAATAAAATGCCAGTTTTGCCCTACGCATATCGGCAAACTCAATGGCCGTACACCTTTGCTTTGCTCCCGGCGCCGTTTTCAGTGTATGCGCAGTCGGAACCGTGATGTAGTCTATACACCAATGACAATTTTCAAGGAAAAAAAAAGGCCTAAATCTCTAAAGGTAGAGAGTCATAGTTTCCAAGCAAACTGACAATTACTAAAATCACACATAATAGGCCTTAACCATGCGGCTTTTAAAGATATATATATATAATCATAAATGTAATTATATATTATATATAAATACATATATTATTATAGATATAACTATATATAATTATAGAGAAATATATATATATATATATATATATATATATATATATAAAATCTAAAAATGTACCCACATGTGTGCATTTTTAGGTACAGGCACTTGTTAGTGTTCTAGCTCTTCAGGAACCACACTGTAATGTATGCACGTGAGTACACATGTACAGGAACCAGCTAGGTGCCAGGTGGAAGAGGAGACGCGTAACAACGCTCATGATAACATGGTGATGCTGGTGCATCACCAGGCTGGCTATGCTGGCACATCACCAGGCTGGCTATGGATGTACCTCTAATAAGGAGCAGGAGCATCTCGCAGGAGAAGAACTGATACATTCATGCCATGAGAGAAGGCGTTAGCGGCGAGCCGGGGCCGCGAGGAGAACACACCAAAATGAAAGTTAAATTTTTGTGGGGTTTAAAATTTAATTTTTTTAAAGGGAAAAAAAAGGGGGGGGGATAAGTGTTTTGCTATGTGGAATACAAACCCTGAAGGCATCAACGATCTGCAAGGAGCCAAGAATTGCCACAAAAAGCGGACGGGTGAATGAATGACTGAATGGATGATTGGCTGAATGAATAAATGATAGCGGGTGGAAAGGGAATACGCGTATATTTTGCTGTTGGTTTATTTTGTTTGTTTGTGTGCTTATTATGCTAATAATTATTATCCCAAAATCACTTGGGTCTTGTGTACACACATATTACAGACTGGTCCAAGTCCATTTTGCCTTTTCTGTCCCTGAATGCCTATTTACAATTCGCGTAAAATTGCAGGAAATTTATAGGTAGCTTTTTCATGATTACTATATAAAAGATAGCATAAACATATCCGGTATTTCATGTGATTGACTGTCGTTTTAAGTTGTTATTCAGGGCACAGAGAAGGAATGGCCCATCAGCTGCATTCATCGAACACAGACAAATTTACGTAATACACAGATTTTAGTCTTTAATCTAATTAGCGAAATGATCTTAAGGAAATCACTTAGTTAATTAATAACATGTACTGCATAGTTTGATGTGAGTGCATTAAAAGTAAGGCCAACTCTATAAACTGGGAACTGAAATGATTACACATAATACATGTACACAGTGTGGGTGGATACACACGACGTACACACAGTGTCGGGGACTGCAGGCTGTGGTGTATTACATTACAAACAGTCACGTGGGTGGGTCTGCACCTTCCTCCACCCTAAGTCATAGACACCCACTTTTAAGCATAGACACTCGTCCCACCCTAAAGCACTACACCTCACCCAAAGCCACATACTCTATCTAAACTTCTGTATCCAACCAGAGCTCTACATAACGCTAAGTCTATATTCTACCCAAAGCTCTATAGCAACCCAAAATTCTACACTCCACCCAAAGCTTCATGCTTCACCCAATACTCTACACCCACGATTTGCTTGTTGCTGTTTTACATCCTAGCAACATCTGAGGTCACAAGAGGACGGTTCAACCGAAGCCGTACATCCCACCCAAAGCTCTATAGCCACACACTATTATATGCTCTACATCTATATTCTATCCAAAGCTCTATACTCTTCAAAACCCCACCCAAAGCAATATAGCAACACAAAATCCTATACTCTACCCAAACTTCTACATATACCTAACCAAAGCTATACGTCCCACCCAAAACTCTACAGTCACACAAGATTCTATAATCTACTCAAAGCTCGACACCGACAAAAAAACCTAGATTTAATCCACCTCAAGCTCTATTGTTACCCCCATACCAAAACCTAGCCTAATCCGTATACCATCTCCAAACTGCCCTACAGACCCCCCCCCCCCCCCCCGGCCCCCGCCCCCATAACACCTGACTCAATCCATATACAATACCCAATTCTTAAAGTTCCATAGTCCAATGCGTTTTGAGTTTCTCTCATTTTCCGAGATAACAATATTAGGGTGATCGTTAAAATCTACCTTACTTCAGTTTGAAGTGACTTTTACTTTAAACTAACCTTCGAGATATTTGAAGTGCAAACATGCAAAATTAGTTTTGGCATGCTTCCTAAAACTCTGACACCATAGGTCTCTGTAGTAACATGTTCTATTAAATTGCCTCAGTATTCCCTTCTGTGTGGTGACAAATATTGAACAAGTGCACCAGTATCGAAGTTAGATATGTAGAATCAAATCGAAATACTTCTTTTGGTTTTGAAAATATAATGTCTTCATCGGACTATGCAATCCCTACCCTACAACTAGCAGACACACCTAATACCCCACAGCAGGCATCCGAGTGCCCCTACTCCCACCCCTAACCCCTTCTACCGCCCCCCCCCCCCCCATAACACCTGACTCATATACTTGACACAGTTACCTACCCCAATCCATACCCTACAACTAGCAGGCAAACCTAATAACGCACCTACAGCCCCATAGCAGCCACCCGAGTGCCCGCGTCCCACCACTTCCACCAATCCCAACCCATACGCCACCTTGCCCCCCCCCCCCCCATCCTCCCACCACAACCGCTCTCCCAGCAGCCCCAACCGACGCGCCACCGGGCCAACTCACCCTGTTGTTGCTGTAGGGGTTGAAGACGTGGATGAGGTTGGTGAGGATCTGGCCGGCGGTGGCCGTGTCGTTGACGATGTTATTCGAGGAGGTGGGCACATGCTGTCCGATAGTGATGTCCTGCTGCGCGCCGTCCAGCACACAGAAGTGGCAGATGGTGGTCAGACCCTCCAGCAGGATAATCAGGTGGTCCGGTGGCACTTTGTTTGGCATCAGGCACTTCGGGCTGCAGGGACCAAGGGTTGATAATGTTGTCTCAATCCTTGTTTGGCACACAAGGGAAAAACCTTTTGAGTTCTAATTACATTAAAAGCTCTCTAAATCGACCGACTATTGGACCGATTTTAAGTGGTCCATTTAGGGAGGTGGTCGGTTTAGGGAGTTAGAAGATCCTTATAATGGTACTGTTGGGACCCAAATAAAGCGATCGATATAGGGGAGTAGCTGATCTGTGGAGGTGGTCGGTTAGAGAGGTTTTACTGTAGTTTGTTTGCTTGTTTGTTTGGGTTTTATGTCCTAGCAACATCTAAGGTCATATCAGGACGGTTACCGAGTTGTGACAATGCGCACTCATTGCAACTTTATAGTGCTGCCCCACTGATGTAGACCATACCATCGGCATGACCTGAAATCCCACTCAATCACATTATCCTGATACTGAGCTGACCAGTCCTTGCCCTATCCTAATAATGCCGAGTGCCAGGCTAGGAAGTGACATTTATCAGTTTTGAACGTTATTGGTTTGACTCGACCAACCTTCCACACAGAAAGCCTGCACTCTATCGTGAGTTCTAATTATTACGGAACGATTTACTGCCTGCGAGCTTCTGGGACTGAGTATTGAGGTAAGTGGAGCTGATGAAACCCCCATGTTCTTGCGATAAAACATATATTTTCAAAAAAATTGGCATTTTGATGAGACACTCAAATTAAATCAGCTTAGTAGAAATTTAAGTATACTTTAACTATAAAATCACACATATCAAAATTAAAATAAATTAAAATAAATCGCACGGACCAGTCTGATATCAGTTTTATCAGTCCATCCGGCATTCCCAACAGTTATCAGAATCTGCTGTGAACACTATTTTATTTAGACATTAAAATAATAATGATATTGATGATAATGATAACAATAATTTAATAGAGTACCCTCCTACTAGCAGCAGCCGTTCTAGGCGTTGTAGAATAAAACCATGACATATTTACAGCGTAGTTAAATTCTTTAAAAATAAGTTACCATTAAAAGCCACCATAAACATCTAAAAAAATGCTGCTTTCCTTATTATATATAATACATAATATAAACATATACACATTTTCGTTAATCAAAGAAAACAGTAAGATCCACTATACCCATTTTCATTGTTGCCCTGTTCATAGCACTGTGCCAAGAACTCCAAATTGTGGCAGAGCTGGTTGACGGTGGTGATGACAGTGTAGCTCAACGCCCGCCCAAGGTAAGGAAGTGCACTTGTTACCATGGCGATCCAGTGTCGGTGCATGTGACTCAGGTGGCGTTGCTTGAGTGCGGTTAGGATTGCAGAAAGCAGCATCGTCTGGTAGACGATCGGTCTCGACTGAACATAGCGCACGCTAGTGAGGGTCGGCTGTACACCATGCAGAGTCTTGTCCCACTCAGGCGGTAAACCCACACCGCTGTCCAACTCACTCTTAGCTCGCTGAATTTGGTCCTCCAGAAGAATCAGCACCAGCACCAACTTCAGCAGTTTGATTTGGAATGTCTCATTCGTGTTGGCGTCCATGTTCTCCTCGTTGAAGTTTATAATTCCTTCGGTCAGATTCTGGCTGGTGTGGTTTTTGCCTTTCATGCGGGCATTGTAAACGCTGGCCAGCAGGCAATGCAATAGTGCCTTTTGGACCTTACAGCGACTCAGCAAGTCGCCGATATAAGTGGAGAAGCCCTTACCACTGTCCTTGGCCACATTGACGAGCTCGGACAGAAGCAGTGTGAGGATCTCGCAGCTGAGAATCTGCACCTCCTTATTGCCATTGAGCTCTTGTTCGGTCAGCTTGCTCATCATGAGGTTCGGGTAGTAACTGCGGATGTAATAGAGCGACACAGAGATAATGATCTCGACGTACATGCTACTCCTGTATCCAGAAAGCGCATCACCTGGCACTTCGCTGAAGAAGTTCTTCCCAAAGACAGAGCGCCGGTGTCGAGCGAGTAAATGCTGCAGCCTGGTCATGTGTGGTAAGAGAGTGTTTGATATGCTGGTTGTGGCCATTGCGCAGGTCACAAGGCGCGGGGTGGTGGTCAGGATGGACTTAAGGCACATGAGGGCATACAGAGTCTGTTGGGCATCAAACTTTTGTGTATACAAGAGAATATGAGTATGAAGAGGATGTATCCCAGCAACTCCTCCAACTCCTCCTGCTAATGCTTCATCTGCATCAGAAAATGACTCTGTCTCGGATCTGCGCTCAAGCGGGGCAGAAATCGCTACACCACTTTTATCCACTTCTGGCCCGCACGGTTCCGACTGCAAATCAAACTGTTCTGTGGAGTTTTCATCTAGTGTCACACCCTGTAGAACCACCCGCTCCTCCTCTTGTCGCACCACAAAATCAATCATCTCTTCCAGAATTTCTGCAACAATCTTATTCATCTTTTCTTTTGCCTCATCATCTTCACTTTCTTTTGAGTTTACCACAGGTGACACAGAATTGCTGATTATTTCCAAGCTATCGTCCTCTGTCAGCGGCACTTTGATATCAATGGGCGTTACCTCTCGTGCTTGCTCCACAAGTTCTTCGGACTCATCCCTTTTCAATCTTATGGATGAAGCCGACCTTCCATCACGCTCCGACTCTGTCACCTCGAGTGGTGTGGTTTCATTTTGTTCTGATACAGGCTTCCCTGACATCTCCTTTGGTTGTGGCGTCTCCTTTTGCTGTCCATCTGACTCATCCACTGACTCATCCACTGACTCATCCACTGGCTCATCCACTGGCTCATCCACTGACTCATCCACTGCCTCCTGTGCCACTTCCAAGATCTCCACATCGGGATTCTCATCATCGAAGAAGATCCCCTCCTTCTTGCAGGTCTCAGCTGTTAGTCTGCGTACGTTGGTCATGTTGGTGAGTGGCTGCGGTGGTCCATACCCTTCAGATATCACCTTATCCAGGGAAGATTGCGACCCAAAAGGATTAACTCGCAAATTGAGATCTTGCGCCCTGACCCGCTCAAATGGCATGTCCATTTCACCCTTCTGCTTAGTCAGGCGTGTTCCTCCAGCACCTTCAGCTATCGTCGTCAGGGCATATGTGCGCAACTCTTCTGAGGTACGCTTTGAGAAAAGCCGGCCTTGGTTACTAACATGGTAAATGATGTTGCCGCCTTCGCTACTTATTGCATATATCTTTGTTTCAGCTTTGTCTGCATCATTCGAACTTTCAGAAATACGAACCTTCCGTGGTTCATGAATATTTACATGCTGAATTGAAATCCTGAAACCCAAGAAGAGGAAAAATAAGTCACATATTAGCGCCATTCCAACTACAGGCTATATTAATTCCTGGTGAGAGAAAAACACAAACATGAAAACTAATTAAATTTGCATCTAACAACCCAGCAATTAATATTTCAATTGAGAAAATGTTCTTTTCATCAAACATAGAGATTAATGAGGGCAATGAATAGTGACGGTGAAGATTTCACTATCATGTCAAATATAGCTTTCGGGCTGCATTGCACAGACCTGGCGGTGTCCGGATGAAGCAGCATGAGGATGATAGGCTCAAGAATACGTGCGATATCACCCCGCTGGATAGCATGAGTGAGCCAAGTCTGAGTGAGTGCGCGACACGGGTTCACATCATTTTGCAGCGAGTCCAGCATCAGGAACATGGACCTGCAAATATGACATACAACTATACAAACACATGTAGAGTTGAACCAGCATTTTACTTCACAATTCACTTATTATAATTACTCCCACCCAGCAAATACCATGAAATTGTTGAAGAATTCGGATGTTGATATTTGTTCTTACTATTAGTCTATAATTCTTTACTATGACACTGTTACTTAGGCACTGCTCACTTAAACAGTCCATTCGATCAGTACACGCGATACCTAATTTGAGTTAATACAAGAGCCTCATTTTCATTTGTTCACGTGAATAAATCTATTTTAGCAGTGGTGTTGTTTTACGGGGCTCCTACACTTTTTCACTGAACACAATGCCATAATTTTCCACAACCAAAATTTCAATAATTTTTTAGGACCATGAACCATTTTATGTTGTCAGTTTTAAAAAAATGCCATCGCTTATATCGGGCTTAAAAAATAATCATGTAATATATATGAAATGAAGAAACCTTCATCCTATTGCCATCCATAATTTTCATAACTTTATAAAAACCTTTTATAATATATTTTTTTAACACCTTCACGGTGCTTGGAAAACGTATTTTTAATTTCCAAAACTTTCCAAGTGTTCCAGAACCCCACATGGACCCTATGTTATATTTGGAGGAATACATCTGGATACCACAACAAAAAACCCACCTACCTATATACAAACAATACATCTCTTACCTATCAAAGATCCTGACGGGTATACCAGGGTTGGAGGCGAGGCGGATTTCACGCAGTAGATGCCAAAGTACAGCAAACTTCTTGTGAGCAGAAAGACGAACGCTCTGTGAACAAGTGAAGCAAGCTTCCAGTTAACAATTCACTTATTTAGCAGCGAACACAAAGTAACAAACGTCTATCTGTGTGTAGCAAATCTACAACTTCTTTGTGAACACATTTGATGCAGAGTGGATATTTCTGATTTGTCAGTGCTGTGATATAGTAGGTACTGTAAAATGCATTATTTGCGAGTAAGGATACTACTGTATGGCATATGTTTGTAGCTTTGACTGATTGACAGTGTATGGCAAATGTCTGGATAATGCCGTGTGTATGTCCACCTTTTTAGTGAATTCTCATCCTGAATGTGAGTTCTCATCCTAGAATGCGAGTTCTCGTCTGAGAATGTGAGTTCTCGTCTTAGAATGTAAGTCCTTAATTTACAATATCAGTCCATCTTAGAATGTCAGTTCTTAATCTACATCAATCCATCTTAGAATGTGAGTCCGTATCTTAGAATGTGATTCCGCCTAACGTATTTGAATATTACTTGACTGAATAGAAAATGAGTGGTTAAAGGAGAAGGGGAAGTCACGTACACGTCAGGCACTCTAGATAATAGACAGCAGAAAAGGACCCAGAATTACCACAGACAGACGGGTGCTAGTGAAAGACAGAAATACTACCACCATAGATCCTTAGAGATGTACATGTTATAAACAGATGCGCTCCGTAAACTTGAATGCTGCTATGACTCACTTTTCACTGGCAATAGCTAATGTCTGTGTTTTAAACCGCTAATGAAATATACCAGAGCTAGGACTATTTACACAGGTTAAATCAGAAACTTGTACTTGTGAGAATATTCATATAAAACTCCAGATTGACAACATATGATGGGCGTTTGCTTGATGGACAGTTAAAATATCTATATTTTCGAACATAAAAAAAACCCACATTCAGTTCATCATCTAAATCCTTCGCTTAAAATTTTAAACTAACAATTCATTTAGTTTTCAGCTCAGTTCTTTTTAAACAGCAAGAATACTTTTTTGTTCAAATCAGTTTGTTAACATTGGAATATTTCTTCAAGAAATATAAACCACGATTTTGCTATTCACTATAGAACACACTTTTAGTGACTTCGTATAGTACTAGTGCCATTCGACCAATGGGAAAGTACCCCTGCATCAGAGTAACATCTATGCAATAAACATGGCGTATGAACCATCGGAGGTTAATCTACATTAAAGTTTTTGTTGGCAGAATTGCATGCGTAGACGGTATAGCCGTTGTAGGCCATGTCATGTATCTGCATCACACATCTGAATTCCTATAATAAGCATTTATTTTCCGATATAGAGCTTGTGACCCATGGGTGTGTCTGGGAGGGTACTGTTTAAGGCAAAGCCCGCGAGTCTCAAATCCTATATTGATTAAACCACTAAACCAGTAAAGAGTGATTGCTTCCAGCCGCTACAGTTATTGGTGAATTGAGTAATCATTTCTAAATATATATGTAGAGGCTACACCTTATCCAGAACACATGCAGTTATAGATGCAAATTATGAAACTAACTATGCCTTGACTGATGACAGAAAACCTTGCGTCGCTGGGTACAAGCCTAACAAATCAAATTAAAATTAAATGTCGCCATGAGTAGAGTTCAGGGCTGAATGTTGGTTAAGTCTTTTCCATTCACTCCCTTATACTCCTCTCCTTCAAGTCTTTTCCAGCCATTCCCCCATACGCATCTCCCCTCAATTCACTCATACCCACTTCCCCTAACATATTTTCCATCCACTTGTCCTTTCCACTCATTCCCTCCCTCCAGTCTTTTTCAACTATTTTGTCATACACATTTTCCTCAAGAACTTTTCCATCCAGAAGGTATGTGCTCTTTTTTTTAGTTTTTTAAAACTCTGTCTAGTGCTACTAATGGCTTTTGTGAGGTGCCATATAATCATTTTAAAAGAATTTGTATATCTTATCTAAAGTGTCTCCATTTTGTTTAAAATGTTATTAAGTGAAAATAAAGTCGAGTATTAAAATCCAATACCGTTTCCTCAGACCTTTTAATTTCTGTCCAAGATATTTTTGTCAGAAATGTTAACATAGCATGAGTTCACAAAGAGCCACTACGAGGGAAAATACCATGTTTGCCTTGCCAATCGCTAGGATATTTGCCATCAGTTAGTGAAGCACAGAAATTCAGCGATAAAAGGAAACGCCAAAAAAGAGGGAAGCAACACTACGGTTTTAAATTAATTTGAGAATGTTATAACAGCTGACAGAGAGGGAATAATGAGATGACAGCGAAGAGAACAGAAAGAACTGAGTTAGATCTATAAGACTTAGTTAAATCTATTGAGGTGAAGGCCAGTGAAGAGCTTACAATCATGTTGGCGCCTGCCTGTGTATCACACAATATTACAGCATTAAATTTGTTTAAACACACATCGGAAATAAATCTAATATTATATGGGCCCACAGTGTATTACAATTTACAAAAACCACTCTAAATATTCGAGAACTGCGCAACATCGAACTTGATTTAAATGCTCACTTGTAGATTGTAGATGAGTCAATTATGTGTCAGTACCTCAATTTTCGATACATCCTTATGATAAGAAACCGTTAGGGTAGATTCTTCTTTTAAAACGGAGAATGACGGAAATACCCTGTTAAATCACCCCGACTAATACTAATCAACCTAAACAGAAATGCGTCAGCTGTTTACAACTCTAAATGTGAGAAAGGGATGCTTTTCGTATTCTCTATAAATGACATGTAGTAGGGTCAGCTACCTAGTAGCAGTAAATGTCTGCGGTTAGTTGCATAGTTTGATGAAAGCACTATATTTTCGAAACCAACACACTTACATAGATTTGATCAGATAAATACTCATCTTAGATAGTGATGCACTGCATAATGACATAGGACTTCATAGAAGAAATAATAAGCGAATCTATGATAACCTTTAACCCAACTACTTTGAGGAAGCCATACATGATACAATTGAGCAGCTGCTCAAAACGCTCTAATCTTGTAAGCTGTCGCTTGTCTTGCTCGCATTCCTAGTATCATGTATAGCTTAGTTTAGTTGTAGGCCATTGTATCAGGTCGTCACAAATTGTTTTCAACCACAGAAGTTTTGGTTTGCTTGCCGAAATTATACATAATTTCACCTCAGATATCTCCAGAGTTAGCCAGTTTGAATTCTTTGGTACATTAGTTGATAAAGCAGGGGAAATTTCAATCACGGGCAATGGATCTTCCTCATTCCAGTGCTCCTTAGCCTATCCTAGTAATGCCGAATGCTAGTCTAGATAGCGACCTGCCAAAAGACATACGGGAGCCGGACGATCAACTCATTCGGCCACCCCGCCTGAGTTAATCGAATCAAAGTTACTCCAAAATCAAGTAGAGAAGGTGATAATCATCAACTTAATAATTTGATCTAAAAATAGATATATGACAAAAATTCAAAAGTAAAGGATTGTGCACTTTTAAATAGCAAATGACGGCATGCAGTGCACGTGGACTACACTTTACGAAGAATGGTTTTCAGAGGAAGACTACGCAGGGGTAAGAGTCGCCTCCAAGATCAAAGACATCTCGGAAATCTGACTTCTAGAAAATCTGACACTGCTAAGCATATGGGGAGATATTACTAAAATGACCAAGAAAAGATTCGGAAATCTGTGAAAATCGAACTTTTCTCATCCCTAAAAAGGGGCAAACGAAGTTCAAGACTTTTCAAGGGTTTCCAGGCCCCGTACGGACCCTGAATATGGCCTTATATTACTGACAAGTGTCAAATCGTCATCGCTTACTCATTACTAATCAAACTTTCCAATCTTAACAATTTCAATCCAGCAGAACCCAAATCTTCAATGTATTTGATTATATAACTGAGCATAATAAAACAATTCACATGATGTTGGGTCGGGGGTTCAAAACACTTCTCCTTGTAAACACAACCGTAGTGTTTTGAACACACGTTCAGAATAAACACTCCCAGTTCAAAGTACGCTGGTTATGTGCAAACAAATCTTGCTGCCACGTTCAAAACTTCAAACCACTCCGGTGGTCAAACTGTATGTAATAAATGACAGTTAGCATATTAAGGTGACGGGGAAAGGCACTGATTTACAGCTGGGAAGGGGATGGTTTATTAGGGTTTTGCAATCTAGCAATATCTACGGTAGCCAGGTCAGTTACCGAATTGTGACAACACGCACTGATGGTAACTTTATAGTGCTGCCCTACAGGGATACCATTCTGCTGGCTTACGTTTATAATACCAATTGAGTAAATAAACAATAGGCAAATAAACAATGTTCATACATTGTTAATGTGCACCTATTACCTATTGTACATATATAATAAATAGAAGCAAGAACCACCACACTCCACGTGAGAAATAGCTATACATGGAGGTGTTTTGAACTTACATTTTGAATTCTAAAGTGCTTTGAACTGAAAAGTTGCATATTCCAATAGTTTTGAGTTTTGACAATATTTAACAAAAATAATATATTAGGTCGATCGTTATAATCTACTTTACTTTAGCTTGGGAGTATAAAAAAATATATATAAATGGAACTTTGGAGATGGTTGAAGTGCAAACATGCAAAATAAATTAGTTGCACACACCGAAATGCTGGACTTCCTAGAGTTGTACTACATGCAATAGTGCCATGTTCTATTAAATATTTTTAGTATTCCCTTCCACATGGCAATAACTGTTTAATAAGTGCACCAGCAACTAACTTGGATATGCCCGATTAAATCTAGGCAAGCGCTTTGGTTTCGCAAATGTTCCGCTTTGATCGGATGAGGCAACTTTAAGTATAAAATACTAAATAGCGTATTATTTTTCTTATACAAGTCTTACAGCAGGGCGAAAGCATTTTCAACAGACTGGAAAATGTAACCCTGAGCATCACCATAGAGAGTGCGCCATTTGGGTGTTCTATTAATAGAGCAGGGCGTGTAGGTACCTTGGCGTCTGACAGCAGCGCGTTCCCTATGACGTCCTCGCAGACCCAGGGTGTGGGCGCCAGCTGGTGCAGCTGGTTCAGCAAGTCTACGCTCCGCTGGTGGTAAGAGGCCGTCGCCTCACTCAGGTAGTCCCACAGGTGAGTTGACACAATCTGCGGGCAGGGAACAGCTAAGTTAGACTTCCTCCATCACGGTCCCAACTCTTTTTCAGCCTTCTTTTTTAATGACTTTTTACGGCTATTAAAACTGTTTTTCAAAGACCAAAATGAAGAAATTCAACAGCTTTTTCAGTATGCAATAACTCCAGGTTCAGAGTATGCTCCACTAGTCCTATTGCCCATCAGGTGAAGACAAATTCCAATGTAATCTTTGGAGGGTAGCCGATTCAGCCATCACGCTTGGTAACTTTTACTTGACTTTACACTTTCAACTACTCACCCTATAAAAGTTGGTCTGCGTGTTGATGTACTTGAGGTGGTGCGGTGCCAGTGACGGCAGCATGACGACCGACACATTGCCCTCCGAGTACACTGAGGTGGAGGGGTTGCTCTGGCTGTGTCGGGGTGCGTTGGAGCCCTCCTCCTTCATGAGGCTCTGCGTCAGGCTGATCAGGTCCAACATGGTGGAGATGGCACTCTGCTGAATGGTGAAGTTACTCACAAAGCAAGAGCAGGTCAGCAGTAGCTGCAACCAGTCCGGGAACGTCATAGCTTTATCTGCAGGTCAAAGGGCACAACATTCTTAAAGTTACATAGTCTGATGGTTTTGAGTTTCTGACATTTTCTGAGATAGATATATTAGGTTGATCCTTATAAGCTACCTTACTATAGCTTGAAGTAACTTTTATTTTAAATGGCTAACTTTTGAGATATTTGAAGTGCAACCATGTAAAATTAAGTTCGGAAAGCACACCAAAACTCTGACACCATAGACTTCTGCCGTAACAGATTTGATTAAATTGACTCAATATTCCTTTATATGTGGCAACAAAGGTTTACTAAGTTTGTTTGTTTGTTGTTGTTTTACGTCCTAGCAACATCTAAGGTCATATCAGGACGGGACAAGTGCACCAGTATCTAAGTTAGATATATCGAATTAAATCAAGATAATTGCTTTGGTTTTGAAAATGTGGATGTTTTCAGCGGACTATACAGCTCTAAAGAACAGGAATAAACACCATAGGCCTCCTCACACCTTCCAACCGCCACCCCGACCCACTAACATCACGATTACTCTAACCTCCAGTCTCTTCCTGAACGAATGTCACAAAACTTAATAAGTCACACCACTGTCATATCCACTAACATCACGATTACTACCTCCAGTCTCTTCCTGAACGAATGTCACCAAACTTAATAAGTCACACCACTGTCATATCATTTAATGAGAAAATGACAAGCTGCTCATGTACCTGTTGCCATAACAATACTTTCTTAGTAACACCTACCTCCAGTGATTAGTTCCTCCAGACCATCACTATTAGCATATAAGATTAGCCATCACCAACCTAATAGGTTTCTAATTAATATAGTAGTGGCCTCGTGCATACGGTGTAAATAACTATGATTATGCATGGCTGAAACTGGAAGACCAGTGCCTTGATGCCGACACAAGATTATTCAGAAGAATAAACATACATACACACATGTATATATACACACACCCACCTATACACACCCACCCACCCACCCACCCACACACATAAATAACTACATACACCAAATTAACTTGCCCTTTTTGTTCACTATCTTTTGCGGGTTCACTGAATTTGATTCACTTGCTTGCCAGTTGGCGCAGTGAAGCGAGACTTGGTGAGAGTACTGACCCTTCCTGGCAGAAGCTTGTAGCATCTTCTGGTAGTTGGTGCAGTACATGGGGAAGCAGGAGAAGTCCACAAGCAGCTGGCAGGCGCTCGTGAAAGTGTCGTACACCTCAGGGTGCAGCGCCTTTAGAGGCAGCACGTGCACCTCCTCACCGCCCCCGGCACGGTCCGGGTAGTCCCACGAGTCAGCGCCCTCCTGCTGATTCATCTGGAATGGGCATGCGGCAAGTCAGATGCACTGAACACCATTCGAAATAAGGATTGTCCGCATGTCCATGCCAAGTGAGAGTATGCAGAGACAAGAAAAATATTGCATGAGCTTTTCTGTTGGACAAGTAAAAATAATTTTGAGTTGAAAAACATGTATTTCGCAATTTTGTTTGTTTTCAGATGGCAAATGCTTGTGCTTGTGAATGTGCACCTCCGCACCGCCCACCGATTGGTCCGCGTAGTCAGACAAGTCAACGCACTCCTGCTGGTTCATCTGGAATGTGGACGCGGGAAGTCAAATGCACTTGGTTGGTTAGTTGTTGGAGTTTTACGTCCTGGCAACATCTAATGTCATATCAGAATGGGTACTGACTTGTGACAGTGTGCACTGATGTTGACTTCATAGTGTTGCCCCATTGGGAGACCAGGCTACCAAAACCATGACCCGATATCCCACTCAGTCACATTATCCTGACACTGAGCTAACCAGTCCTTGCCCTATCCTATTAATGCGGAGCACCTGGCTAGGAAGCGACAAGTATAAATTTGTGTACGTCATTCGTTGGACTCGACAGAGAATAGAACTGTCAACCTTCTGCGCAGCCGGCCTGTGCTCAACCGATTTAGCCAGCGCATCCGGTTATCTGGAAAAGTCATGCGGGAAGTCAGATGCACTGAACAGTTTTCGAAATAAGGCTTGGCCGCGCATCCACACCAAGGGAGAATAAGTGCAGATTTTAGCAGAATATGGCTTGAGCTTTTCCGTTGGACAAATGAAAATAACTTAGAGCTGAAAAACATGTATTTCGCAATTTTCTTTGTTTTCAGATGTATGTTACGACAAAGTGAAAATTTGGGCAGAAAAGTAAAAATCACACCAGACTTTTCCTCTGGACAAGTGACAAATTCTGCATATTTCTATCACTGCTGTTTGAACCCTAGTTTTGTATGTTTGTTGTTTTAGGTCCTCGCAACGTCTAAGGACATCAGGATGGGTACCGACTTGTGGCACCATATCCCGATATCCCACAGCCACATTAACACTCACGCAGGCACGGTGGGGGGGGGGGGGGGGGGGGGGAAATCACATTGTTTTTATGCCGGCATGGGTTTAACCGATCTGATTTTAGGATGCTAATGGTGGTGATGACGATCACCATCATCCTCATCACCACCAACAACAACAACAAACAAAGCAGCAGTGAACACTGCATTCCCATGCAACGCAACTTACACAATGCTCCCTGTGCTCGGGCGAGATGTTGGGCAAATGAACGCGCGGCAATTCGTTGAGGTTACAGCTAGCCCACCGCTTGTGCAGCTGCGACGCCAACTTGTTAGTCATGTCCTGGTTCTCGAGCACCCGGTCATTGACGAGCGTGCAGAAGAACTGCTGGAAGCACACCACGCACGCCTGCATCAGGGTCTCTATTGTCTCGATAGACGGCGAGTCTGGGTTGGCATCGACACCGGGACCACCGGCACCGGCACCGGCACCGCCACACCCTTCGGGCCCGGCGCCGTGCGCCCGGCGGGCAGCCTGCGGAGAGCCGAGGGGCGTCGCCCCGCGTAGCCTGGGGAACATGCCGGGCCGGTCTTCGTCGTATTGCACGAAGTCGGTGAAGGAGGCCGTCTCCTGCTTGGCGGCGTCCATCACGTTCAGCAGCGCCATCTTGTCGTGTTCGGCGCCCGGGTCGCTGTCGGCGCTCAGGTAGTCCTCGCTGCCGCTGGCAGGCGTCAGCACGCCGTCCTCCTCGGGAGGGTTCTCCACGCCGCAATGGCCGAGCGCGGTGAGCCGGTGGCTCGGCGTGCCGCACCGGCTGCCCCCGTCCGGGTGCGGCGCGCCCACCGGCGTCATGGAGGGCAGCACCCGGGTGAGCAACTTGGAGCAGAGACGCAGGCCGTGTGTTAGCTCGTCGTAGTTGAGGTGGCTGCAGTGCGCCGTCAGCGTCACTATCACCAGGCGCAGCAGCTCCGGCAGGTACTCCGTCTGCGTCTCCGGGTACGTCTCCTGTCAACAGTCACATAACATTTATTTTCAATAAAATAATAACTTATATATTAAAATAATATATATATATATTAAAATTATATATATATATTAAAATAATATATATATATTAAAATTATATATATATTAAAATAACATTAAAATAATATATATAAATAATATATATATTAAAATAATAATATACATTATATATAAGTAATAAATAATTATCCTAAAATATATTTTTGTAAAGACACATGCTTAAAACTATATTAAGAGAACAAAAAGCACATTTCTTTAAATCGTATAAAATATTCTATTTAAAGATTCAAGTAAAAGACGATGCAAACGTGTGGGTGAGTGGGATGGTGGGGAATTTATTGGGAGTTATACATTTTGGTCCACTCGCCACATGACAATACAAAATGTCTCCCAATCTAAAAAATCTAAACAGGGTTAAATGCTAGGGTAGGGTTGAGCTGGGGAGGAAAATCACATTTACTTAATAACTAGTCGTATTGGCTGCTCTACGTCTACTAAACGTGAATAAATTAATTAAGAAAATATCAAAAGTTTCAAAACTACCATCAAAGTAATCACTATATAAACGATAAACACTGACAAGACAATATGAATGTCTTTAATGAGAGTGAGGGAAGACACACCTACAAGTTTTGGTTCTAATTTGATAAATAAAAAGTAGTGTTCTTCTATTTATGCGCAGAAAATAATGTTTTTAATATATTTGAAAAGAGGCTAAAAGCAAAGAGTGTCAAGCCAGAGAAGGATTTCCAAACATAGCACACACGCAAACGCACAAATGGTATGACAAATGTCATCAACTTCACACCAAATTACGTATCCACCTTGCGGGTGGAAATAGTACTAGACCAATGTACCACGCTTTTTCCCTCCCCTCCATCCTTTCTGGGTTTAATCTTTTTCTTTCTTTTAATTAAATGCCCAAATAATGTTATATCTGTGATACCTATTATAATGTCCAGTAACTGTTCACACGGATTAAAAGTGATATTGGACTAACGCAATATTAGTTGACATGTTTAACTATTCAGTTAAGATACATCTGATATGTTAGCTTCTACTGATCATATGATCATAGAAGATATTTCATCTACTCTTTATAGTGCTAATATGGGAGTTTAGGTCCTCGGGCCTCAAACACCATTTCGGGCAATAACTGCTCCATATTGTAACCAGAACCCACATCGAAAGACCATTGACTAAACGAAAGACCATTGAAGCCGCATAATCCAATGGTCTTTGAGTTTCCAACACATTTAAACAATAAATATATATTAGGTTGATCGTTATACACTACTTACTTTAGTTTAAAGTAACTTTGATTAAAACTGGCTAACTTTGGAGATATTTGCAGTGAAAACATGCAAAATAATATTGGTGTGCACACCGAAATTCTGGCATTCATAAGTTTATATCATTTGTAGCAGTGACTGGTTCCATTAAATTTATTTAATCTTCTGTGCAGCGATAAATGCTTAACCAGCCCACCAGTATCTAAGTTGACTATATAGGATCAAATCTAGACAAGTGCTTTGGGCTTTGAAAATGCTATGGTCTCATTACATTATGCAACTTTAGCTAAAAGAGCAACTACCAATTCAGTCAACCCATCAGTGAAGGGCAAAGAGGGGGAAACACTCATTCTGTTCTACGTCACATCCAGGTAACTATGACCACAACACAAAGCGGCTACTGTAGTAAGTTTACCTCAGGAATACTTCCGATTGATGCGTTCACATCGGAAGTATTTCCAATTGAAGTGTTCAGATCACTAGTGCCCGTCTTGAACCAAAATTGGTTTACAGAGTGTCAATAGAAACAAGCAACCAAAGAGCAATCACGGGGTTCAAAGGGAAACAGTGCTACGATAGTTGCCACAGATATAATTTTTTTCTTTAAAAAAACCCACGAAAAACCTTGTTCTGGATCTGTTGAATAGATTAAACGCGGGAATTTCAACAAACAGAAATCATTTTAGAACTTCATGAAACTGGAAGCAGTGCGATATGGTATATAAACGGTTTTAGGTCATTGTTAAAACAGAAGGCCAGCAACAGTAAATTACAAATTAGGGTTGGACATTTTTTTAATTTTTGTTTTTAAGCTCACTTACCAAGGATACTTTATCCAGAAGAAATTCGATCAGCTTGCAAAGCTCCACAAGTGTTACCCTGGAAGCTATCTTATCGTGTGTGTCTTCGGATGGCGAGACCCCAAGGTTCTTTTTCACAGTTTGCGCAGCAACAACCTCAAAGGTTCGCGCAATGTAATCCCACATGAAGTATGGCTCGAAGGCCCCAAACAACAGGTTCGCCGTCTTTATAATCTCACTGTTCATCGCCTTTCCATCCTTCCGTTTCAAGGACTCATTTTTCTGAAAAGTTAAATATTGCATTTAAAATCAGAATTAACTATTTTTCTTCTTAGTCTACCCACTAATCCATAGTACATTAGATGTGCGGTCCTACACATTTTATTTACCTGTCTCCCACTCCCCCCGCGCCCATTTTTTACATTTATTTTTACTACAACCATGGGCATTGTAGACAATTGCTGTTCCTCATTACACTGCTCCCTGCCGTAACATGGTAATGGTGAGCATCGGGCCAAGTAGCGACAAGGATGATGATTTTTGTTTTGTTTAAGTTAGGATAGACCATTTTTTGTGTTTTAAGGTGTAGGTCTTTTTTTAGTGTTTAAAAAATAATAATAGACGCATATGTTTATTGTATTCTAGTACTATCATATTACTATTTTATTCTAGATTATTCTAGCTGCTGGGGCTCGGGTCTTCCCCTGAGCCACATCTTCCCCATCACCCACCTTCCCCATCACCCACCCTTCTTCTACACCCACCCTTCTCCTACACCTACCCTTTCCCCAACCCCCGGCCCATGCCCCTGTCCGTTACAAAGCCAAGCCGACTCACCTTCCGCTCCTTCAAAGGTGTGCGCACCATCTCCAGCAGGTGGCTCGGGGTGATTCTCTCCGGCTGGGAGGAGCTCACGCCGTCGCACTCTCGGTACATGTGCTTGAAGATGTCGATGAGCACGTCCTCCAGGATGGCTGAGCCAATCTCGGGCTTGTCGAGCAGGCTGATGAGGATGCGGAACGGGCGCAGGTTGCTCATCTTCCCGCCCACCTTGCCCGCCTCGGAGCCCGAGCCCGCCTCAACGATGCACACCTGAGTGCGTCAGCAAAATAGCAGTCGCATTAATATATTTAATACCACATTCCACCATAAGGGCTGTATTACGGAGTGATAGTAAACTAGGTGAATACATATAGCACCCTTCTCAACAGGATCTACCTATGTGGACTGATATCAAAATAGGTGAAGCCATATGGCAGTTGAATCTCAACACAATTAGTGACACAATCAACTTTTTAAATTGAAAATAAGCACGCATCTGCTCTATCTTGCCAGCAAAACTTAGTTTGGTCATATTAGGTTCTGGCAATTTTTAGTAGCATTAAGTTGGTCTCAATAATTACCCCCCGCTCCCACCAAAAAAGAATTAGCATTGTTTTCCTGGATACAGTTTTCCTGTAAACATTCAATAACAAAAACTACTTTAAACATGTTTTCCCATTAATAATGGTCCTGACCCGGATTCCCTCAACAAGTAGGGCCTTGGAGAATTTGTGGAAGTAGTGCAGCTCCATGTCGGATGTTGAGTCGATGCTGCCGGACCGACTTCTGATGCTGATGGAGGAGTAGGTAATCTGCAGTGGGTGGCCACTCGCATCAGTGCCCATCAGCCACGCGTACAGACGCCTGTCAGGGCAGATACATGGAGTCACAGTTTGTCCTTACAGGGTTTACACAATATATTATATATAACATTTAAAATTTAAATAATAATGTAATTGTCATATAATGTACTTTATATGCATGTAATATGCAGAGCCAGAAATGCAGGTGCAACAATCGTGTCCCCATTATTTTGTAAGCAGTGAAATAATAGTAATAATAATAATAATATAATTATGTTTAACAAGGTTTATTCATTGTTAATGAGCATAATGTTAATGCCGAAGGGTCTCCCAGCCACTTTCAAACACAGCTTATTTAGACAAACTTTGAAATTGTCCTTGCCAATAATTGTTATGCCAGACATGTACAATAAGTTGGGTTTTTAATTGGATTCTTTTAAATACCTCACAATCAGAGCAGCACTCTTATTCTATAAAATCATCCATCGTTCATATCTTTTCAAATCCAATATAGTGTTGGGCATCAGTGAACAGATTTAAAACCATCAAAATTCGAAGTACTTTCTGAGATTTGCAGGGCGCATACGAAACCATGTACACACCCAAAAGAAAAACAAACGGCGTCGAGTTTCCGCCAATAGTACCTGTTCAGCGACATGTCCCTCCGGAGGACGGCCATGACGGCCGCCGTAGAGAGCTTCACCATGTCGGGGCGCGTCAGCTGACTGTTGTGCATTGGGAAGCCAATCAGCAGCAGGTCGAGCGCCGAACGCTGCACCAGCACGCTGCTGTCCTGTATGGAAGCGCACAGCGCCTCCACCTGAACGCATGAAATAGAGCAATTAAAAACAAAAAATATATATATTTTGTTATATATAAACAAAACACCCATAAAAGTTGCATACTACGATGAAAGTATGCAATTTTCGGAAACCAAAGCACTTTCCCAGATTTGATTCTACATATAATAAAATTAAAATATTTATTTTCACATGATGATTGTACATACAATTTCCAGCATCATGGTGTGTAATCCAAATTTATTTTGCAGGTTTTCATTTTAAACATCTCCAAACTTACCCTTTGAAAATAACTTATCTCAAAATAAAGTAAAAGTTAATTATTACGATCAACAGTATTTATTCTCCTAAAAATAAACTCAAAACCATAAGATTATACAATTTTGAGCACAAATACAATAATTTTTTTTTGTCTGGATTAAATCTTTTTTTTATAAACACTTAAACCAGACACAAATATACTTCAGCTCTTACAAGCACATCGATGTTGGTTCCCATGAAGTGCAGCTGGTCCTCCATCGTCTTCTTCTTGTTGAAGGTGGAGCAGACAAAGTTGATGGCTGCGAGGCGCACCCCGGGCACCGACAGCACGCACTCCCACAGGCAGCCATAGAAGAAGGTCGGCTCAGCAGCCTCGGTGAAGTCCTTCAGCAATTTGTACGTCCTGTTGGTAGGGGAGTAGTGGAGTAGTGGTTGAGTTGGTTGTTGGAGTTTTACGTCCTGGCAACATCTAAGGACAGGTACTGACTTGTGACAGTGTGCACTCATTGCGACTTTATTTTGCTACCCCACTCGGAGACCAGGCCACCAGTACCATGACCTGATATCCCACTCAGTCACATTATCCTGACACTGAGCCAACCAGTCCTTGCCATATCCTAATAATGCAAAGCGCCTTGCTAGGAAGTGACAAGTATAAATTCTTACATCATTGGTTTGATTCGACCAGGGTTTAAATCCCACGATCTACCAAAACGGGAGACGGAAGCTCAACTCATTCGGCCATCTCGTGTGGTGTAGTGGTTGGGAGCAGTGTTCAAACAGAAGGTTAGCCACCAGATTCAAGAACATTTTCAAGAATAATTTCAAGGAGACATGCGATATTTTGATACCAAAATTTGATACCATCTACTCAAAAGTATGCAATGTTGGAAAAAGAATAACGCGGAAGTAGCTGACAGGAATTTGGACTAACCAATTATGGTCATATATATTGGCATTTTGTAAATGTTAATTGGGGATTATATAAAATCGTGGTAATCCGCGAAATCGCGGAGACCGTTCATCCCTGTTAACACCATGCCCATCAAAAAGAGTATCATGTGGGCAAGCTTTTCAGCTGTACGTGCATTTGTGGGATATTAAATGTCAATGCGGGTTTTGCTTAGGGGTGGTGAAGAGATTTTTATGTTTGTTGTTAATTTGATCATCCTCAGTATTGTTGTGGGAATGATGCAAATGGGAAATATTGCGCCTAGAGCAGGACTCGAACCCACATCTCTTTGCATTCCAGGCCAGTGTGCTAACAATTACACCACCTAGGCTCCCTGATATCACCACACTACCTACGCCTACCAGTGTATGTGGTTACTTGCCTGAGAGGTCAGTGCAGACTACTACACTCGTTCCCCTGGAATTGTAAGTCTTTTAATGCTTACAATTACATACATACAGGCAAAGCACTAACACATACATACACAGGGTAGGTTCAACAATTATACAGCTTGTAGCTTGTACAGGATCCTGGTCATGGCACCAGTGTCATGGGGGGGTGATGAAAATGGGAAATATTGCACCTAGAGCGGGACTCAAACCCACATCTCTTTGCATTCCGGGCCAGTGTGCTAACCATTACACCACCTAGGCTCCCTGATATCACCACACTATCCACACCTACCTGTCTATGTGGTTACTTGCCTGAGAGGTCAGTAGAGACGACCACAGTATTATTGCAATTATGATTATTATCGTCACTATTAGTTTTATTTGGTTTTTATAAAACACATTGTTTTTGGTGGGGGCGCGAGGGTGGCAACAAGTTTTTAACTTTGAAGAAAGTAATTCGTTACCTCTCAAAGTGCTCGGAGCCCTCCTCAAGCCCCGGCAGCAGCCCAAGCAGCAGCCCGTTGAGTCCGGGCCGGATGTAGTGGCCGAGCGTCACAAAGTGCTTCTCGTAGATGGCGAGCAGCACAGGCTTCACGTTCATGGCGGCATAGGCGAGCAGCGGGAACAGCCCAGAGCTGTAGGTGAACAGGTCGGCTGCAAGGCGCTGCGTGCCCACACAACGGAAGATGATGTCATACGTCTCCAGTGCGCGCAGATGCACGCCTGACGGCAGCGCCGGGTGCAGGCACTGCGCCAGGCGCTTCCCAATAGTCACACGCTTTGGGATCACCGCATACTTCACATGGTTAGTCAGCACCTGCACAGTTAATTCTTTTAAAATTATTACTGTTAAGTCAATAATCCCCCGGGTAGGACAATAAGGACTCTCCGGTTGCCTGAGCCACCGAGTTTACTCGGTCGGGCAGGTGAAGTTCTCGGTGACCTGCCAGAACGGGCAAGTGATTATTTTTCTGAGATCTTAGTGGCTTTCAGTATCAATTGGCTGACCTGGGCTTGGGCAAATAGTTTTGCCACTGGGACATGTAGGAAAAAAAAGTTACTGTCCGACCATGATTCATTTATCATAATTAGCATCATTCAGCTGTGGACAAATAAACGAAAACTGCTTCAAAATACATACGTAACTTAAGATCTCTTGCCAACTTTGATAACTCACCTTATTTAGCTTGCTGAGTGCAGATATCAGATCAGCCCACTCGCTGGTGTACTCAAAGTACTTGAGCGCCTTCTCAATCTGTGAGATATAGGCGCGGTACTTGGAGTCACCGAGTAGCTCGCACTCCTCTATGTTAAGCACATTCATCGTCACAGCTTGCTTACGCACCAGGCACCCTCATTTGTTCTGATGGAAGAATGATAAGACACTGACAATGTGGGAGCAAATTCATTTGGGAAATACACAAATAGAAGAAAGAGGGTAGTGTAGGGTAGGGAATGGTATGGTAGGGTAGGGAGGGGATGGGAGACGGAATAAAAGTATGGTAACAAAAATAATCAAAAAGGATGACCAAAAAGTATGACCAAATTTAATTAGAATTAATAATTAAAATGTAATGGCCCACAGCCCTCCGTCTCTCTCACTGCCATGCACACACCACGACCACTGGGTCAACTGCTCTCACAGCTGACTCGGCGACCTCGTTGCCGCGAGCAATGTCAACACCGGATTGTTTACCGAACTCAACTCTTGCGTATTCACAATGAACATCGCCAAAGTCAGTGGCTTCACTAATCAACCCGATGGTCGTACCCTTCTGCAACCTAACCGTATAACGATTTGGATTAAACAAAGGCACAACTGTGTCAACAGGACTCCACACTAGCGTATTCTGACCCCTCAATCCCAGTTCATGCAATTCCGAGACTAATGGTTCAAATAGGCTTTGGTGATCCCCGTCAATCCCTACAGCTGTAATTTTAACATCACAACCGGTCATCGGAGCAATGCGAATATCTTGCGCTACTGCAGACACAGTCTGACTATTGCGACGCAATTCACACTGCACCGTGGGGCGGTACGGATATTGAAGATATAGACTATCAGCCTGTCGCAGCTCACAACCATAATACTCCAAAAATTCCACAGCCAAAATACCATCTTATGAAATATCGGAAACAGTAGGGGCATAATGAAAATTTTCCCCCCCGATCTCCAGAGATAGTATGGCATGTCCGTACTGCTTGAGGTGCGCACCGGTGACGGTGACAGGCTTCACGCTATTTTCGAAAAACACCTTATCACCATCCAACTTATCAAAGAATTTCCGTCCAACACATGTGACTGCAGCCCCACTGTCTATCAAGAAATACCCGATAGTCCCCCTAACGCACACTCTCACATACCACCATTTTCCGTCCAAAGTCCAGGCCAATATCGATTCTTCAAACCCCAGGCAAGCTCATTGAAAAAGTGTTACATAGACACATAAATGAACACCTGGAAAAAAACAATATACTAAACGAAAGACAAGGAGGTTTCAGGAAACTGCACTCCACATCTAAAACAATAGCTAACCTAACAAATGACATATTGGCGTCAATGAACCAAAAACAATTAGTTGGAGCAGCCTTCATTGACTTCAGCAAAGCATTCGATACAGTAGACCATAACATACTATTGGAAAAACTAGAATCCATGGGCATAAAATCCAACACTATGGACTGGATAAAATGCTACCTGAAAGACAGGCAACAGAGAACAAAAATAAACAATACACTATCAGACAACCAACCAGTCACATGTGGTGTACCCCAAGGGTCAGTGCTAGGGCCACTGCTCTTTATAATCTACATAAACGATCTTGAAAAATGGTTACAAACCGAATGCCTCCAACTATATGCAGATGACACAGTCATATATGCAAACGGCACCACAGAAGAGGAGGTAATAACTAAACTAAACAAGCTCCTACTAAAACTGGATGAGTGGTGTGAGTCCAACAAAATAACCATCAACACAAGCAAGTCAAAAACAGTCCTCTTCTCACATAAACAAATGCCAGAAAGAAAACTACACTGTAAGCTAGGAAGCCAAACACTAGAAAATGTAGACCATTACAAATACCTAGGCCTTGAGTTGGACAGCCAACTAAACTACAACCTATGTATAAACAAAATTGTCCAAAAGGTAAACCACAAACTGTGGCTATTTGCAAAGCTAAGAGACTACATGACACAAGAAATGTCAATAAAAATCTTCAAGGGCATGGTGCTACCCTATTTTGACTATGGAGATGTAAACTACATGGGTGCAAAGAAAGAACTCCTAAAAAAACTGCAAACACTACAGAACAGAGCCCTGAAAATCTGCCTCAGAGTAGACAAGCTGCACCCCACCTATGACATACACAAAAGAACCAAAGTAAAATTGCTAGAAAATAGGAGAATAATTCATCTGAAAACATTAGCATACAGCTATAGTCAAGACAATAAACTCCTAACAAAACCACAAAGGGCAACTAGAGCAAATAATGCGCCACTACTAAAGCAGACCAGAAGCCAAATAAAAGCTCACGAGAGAAGCATGCTAGAAATGGCTGCCAAGGTGTGGAATGCCCAAACAGTAAAGGAACGACAAATTCCTGACCTAAAAACATACAAAAAATATCTGTGCAAAATAAGGCTAGGAACCCCCAACTAAGCTGCACCGCAAAGGGGCAGGTGATATGTCACGGCCCACCAGCGAGACGCCCAATGGAAGGTAACCATACCAAAAGCACCCAGATAACACACCTCACAGCTACGTACAAGCCTATGATATGTAAATAGGAGTAGGCTAGTCTAGAAATAAGAGTAGAAAAAATAAAGCACATGTATGCCAAGAAAATCCAAAAAAATTAACATAGACTACTATAGTACTAACCAGACCAACCAACTATCTATCTGCTACTGAAATACAGGCAATCAAATACCTTATCAGCAGCTACTGTGTGATAAGACAACACCAACACTACAGCTGGCCAGCATTGAAAACAAGCCTGAATACCCAGGCTTATATGCTATGGACAGTATAAATACAGCCTCAATAAAAAAAAATTTAAAAAAATAAAAAAAAAGTGGAATCCACGAACAGGCGTCTACCACAAGGGTGAGATAGATCGCACCCCTGACGCTGTACTATCAACTGCATACAGTAGTCCAGAGGCGTAGGAGCCAAAACAGAAACGCAGCGCGCTATCTGCTTCATGCCATCCCACAATATCGACTCCACTGGGATCGAATCACCAGGGGCGATCACCGGCGGTCCCGCGCTAGCATCAGTCTGCACACCGGCTTCCTCATTAGTTAACACCGCATCCGTTTTGGCGGTATTCGGGCTTGCCAATTGGGTTGGGCCCAAGCCCACACGGTCCAACCCTAAGCGTTTAAATTGGGCTTAGCCTTTGCATCCATGTCCTCACGGAGACACGCCAACCTAACCCGATCAACACCTGAGTTGTCCCTACCCTCACGATCACCGGCCATCACAGCCTCCTCGAGAGTTTCCTTTACCCCAGTACATTTAATAGGCCAATGACCAAACGCAAAGCAACGACCACATTCATGATCGCGAGCACGGGTATCTTTTTTAGCTATGTGCAGATAACCCTGATGGACCCGGTCCACCCTTTGGTTTTGTTTGTTTGTTTGTTGTTGTTTTATGTCCCAGCAACATCTAATTCTAAGGTCATATCAGGACGGGTTCCGACTTGTGACAGTAGGCACTCATGGTGATTTTATAGTGCTGACCCACTGGGAAATCAGGCCGCCGGCACCATGACCCAATATCCCACTCAGTCACATTATCCTGACACCGAGCTAACTAGCCCTTGCCCTATCCTAACAATGCTGAGCACCAGGCTAGGAAGCGACAAGTATCAATTTTTAAGTCATTGGTTTGACTCGACTGGGAACCGAACTCGCAAACTCCTGATCTTCCGCACGCAAGGCCTGTGCTCTACCGATTCGACCACCGCGCCCGGTCACCCTTTGGTGCCTGCACCGCAGATTTCTGCTCGCCCATCATATCACGGACCCAGTTCTGCACCAGTTCCTTACTGATCGGTGGCACACGATAACCGCCTCTAGAGCTCCGTCAGAAGTTACCACCTTCACGGTAGCCCCCTCCAGCTGAACCCCGGAAGTTATTACCCTCACGATAGCCCCCCCCCCCCCCAGAATTGCTCCGATGGTTACTACCGCCGACACCACACTGAGGCTCCCATGGCGCATTATAAGCAGCCACCTCAACCTCGAACTCCTCATCCGACAGCTGAATTGCCTCAACAGCAGTTGACCGCCCAGCACGCAGTGCCTTGGCACAGTAATCATCGACCACTTCAAACATCTCCTCCAGAGATGCTTTACCTGGACGCCAGCGGTTGTAGACAGCACGCTGCTCACCGGGATCCAAGAGCGAGCACACAAAACGTTCGACAATTTTGGTCTTGATTGCACGCTCACTCATACCCGTATCTCTCGCAGCCTCCCTGCCATCAACCTGCAGTTGCAAACTGTACGCTCGGTACGATCCATCAAGGGCAGTCTGGACGGCTTCTTCCACTGATACCAGCGCGCCACGGGATCCACTGGACGGAATTTATATGAGATAATGGGGAGTAGCTCCCTCATCGTCGTCAACCCATGATGCCTCCACGCGTCCACGCAGTCCTGCGCCGGCCCATGCCTCAACAGAGGCAACAGTTGAATGAGAGCCACATTCTCATTCCACCGCATATCTAACGTAAAGTCCCGCCACCAGATATTCCACTCTTGCTTTATACCTGTAAATGGTTTTGGACGTAACGTCGGGATACGCGCAGACCCAGCCACAGGATACTTCAAAACATTTTCAACTAGTTCTAACGTATCCCGATTACACGACTCCCAGTCAGTGCCACCCCCAATAGAAGTAGGCTCCAGAATCACATCCATTATTGCTGGATGATTCCGGAACAACCATAATTCCTCCATGGAGTACTGACGGCCCACCGGCAGTCCAGGCAGTGACGCAATGAGTAATGCATCCCCGTCTGAACACGCCAGGGTAGAAGGCTCATCTCTACGTATATCTACTTGAGGTTTCCCCACATATACGGAATCCTGAACAACCCCACGTTGACGTTGAACAGACCCCCCCCCCCCCCCGAGAAGTATTATCCTCCCCAGAAGAAGACACCGGATCCCTCGGACCCCCCGTGTCCACCACCCGCCCCCCTTAGAAGGCGCTGGCAGATTTGGCGAGTTACCCGAAGAAGCGGGGCGCATACTCTGCGCCGGATACTGCGACTCAAGGCTATCCAACCGCGTTTTCGGCTTGAAAAGCTGCACACTCATCTGCAAGAGCAACCATAGCGGAATCAATGCCGCACCTCTCGGCAGCTAGCAATTGTTCACACCTTTGATTCTCGTCTTGCAACTAAACATTCAGCACCTCAAGCATGGATAAGTCCTCAGACTGCCTGATCCAAGCAGCTTGCTGCTCTTCAACCAGGAGATGGTTAGAAGTCACCTCTTCTGCGGAAATGCACCATGCCGCGTTTAGATCTGCTAAATCGTGTGCGAAAGATGCAGCATTGGAGACTCTTAATTCATCCAATGCTTGTCTCTCTTCAGCCATCTGGTCAAACTGGACTCACTTCCAGGCACACAGATGGCGAATACGCATCGACTCTTGATGCTCTACCTCCGTCTGCGACCCCGAAAACGTATGACCCATAGCCAAATCATGCTCCAACGCGAACATCAACGAGTCATCAGCTACCGGCCCTGTCTCCAAAGCCGGGTATATTTCCCTATGACAGGGTGAATAGGGGTCAAAATGCCCGGCCCCCCGTCCCCACAGAACAGACTGCCGAACTCCCCACGGTGAATACTCCAGCGGTGTTTCTCGTACAGGACTCCCATGTTCGCTGAGACCTAAATCATTACGACACGCGATCGAACTCAATCACACCCGCCCCCGAATCAGTAATGATCGACAGAGACCATTTAGCATCAAGAGCGAAGCCCACCTTCATTGCACTCCCCGGAAGAACGCAAAGAACCAATATGGTTTATTGAACCAATCTGCTCTCCGCGGCGTCCACAGTCATCTGGCCCGCCCCCTCACTCGCCAGGTCCCACATCGACTCTATAGGTGTGGGGGGTGGGGGGGGGAGCTACCCACACGCAGTAGAGGGCAGCCCAGTCGGGGTCTGCCCGGTGGCTAGCCTGCCCCCACCTAGTGCAGTTCAGTGTAACTGCGTAGGTGTGCGGCATAGTCTCCGCCGCTACCGCGTGGTAGTAGAGCTCATGTACAGACTACTACAATATATTATGTTTAAAAATTGTTTCTCTGAAAAATTTGTTACGTCATGGATGGAATCGAAATGATGCCATCACACCATCGCTACCCAAAGTCCAAAACACCATCTCTAGCCAGGTGTAAGTGAGGACATCTCACGCACTGTCAATTTACACTGACTAAAAATTAAGATCGGTGTATGGGATGGGATACCCAGATTGTCACTAGGCAAATTAAAAGCAGCCTTGGCAGCCACATCTGCCTTTTCATTACTCCTAATACCAACATGAACTGGCACCTAACAAAAAACAATTATCTTTTTTGATTATATAGAAGCTGAATAAAGCACTCTTGGAAATTATTTCAGATGGGAACACTGTCGCAGAGGCTACCGTATTACCATCTTGTGATCCAGCAGCATAAACATGGGAGAAATCACTCTAAAATCTGCTTGATGCAAAGACCAAAGGAATGATTAGCATTTGGCATCGCACCAAATAAAATGATGGGTAGTTTCACAGTGTGGGCAAGTGACATCGAAATGTTACTCTGCTAATAACTCCAGAAATGGTTAGTTATTTCCTTATTTTTATACTATTTAACAAATATATATTCTCCAACTAAGGAGGATGTTGAATATGACCATTTGAAATTAAATGTCTTGTTGTTCAGGGGTTTTCATTAAGTCTGTGACACTTTATTTTCAATCTTGTTGACAATGTGATTCAATATCACAAATTGGTGGCATAATTCTCTACTGATTCAGTCACATCCATCCCAATAACGTACATAATACACAATAGAGGGGGTGTAATGACGTCGCAAGACAACTTCTGGTGGCCACATTGGATTACATACAGAAGGCTTGCAACTGCCTACACTGTGCTTATTTACTGATTTGTTGGGTTTATTTGTCATTGTTTTGAGCAGTTTGGCCTCAGATGTTGTTGCTAAAGTGCTGTAAGTAAACACATTGGATGGAAACTGCCCAAAACCTCCCAGAACACAAGAAAACTCCTGTGTTATTGCATCTGCATGCATTCACAACATGGCTTGGGAGGGTGCTCGTAATCCAAGATGGATGGCCGCTAACTGATGACGTCACGTGCACTCCCTCTATACTGGCACTTAATTTGATCTTTATTATCTCTCACATCAATTGGCTACAACATGAAATCAAAATTATTATAAATATATATGACAAAATGATTTTTATGGAAACAAATATTCAGTAATTGAAATATATATAATAATGTAAACAAATATACGTAGAAAGGAAGCTCAATGACAATGTTAAAAGAGTAGACTGAAGTCGTCTAAATTACAGTAAATATAACGATCGATGACTCACTTTAACACTTTCACTTACCCAAAACTGACATGTATAGTCTATAGAGTCTATTATAATACCACCACATGCTCTACGACTATAATTCTTATAACAAGCTACCCTGCCTGTGGTTGTATATGTTTCTACATTTAGCAAGAAGGAAGTAATGACTTCACAATTATGCCTACAATTACTGCCAAGTTAAAATAACAGTAACACTAACACCAGCTCGACTGCGTACGAACACGAAACAACTGTCACTTACTGACTTAGTCTAATTGCAAATACAATACTACACAAATGCTACACTTACCTAATACCTTGTCCCGGATATATTTATGTATGTTCCATTAATTCAGAGTTCCCACTTGAAGAAGACCCTGCCATTTATGATTTAACCACACACCAAAAAAAATCACAATACTTGAACACATCTCTTGACTCACGTCTAAAGATGGAAAGTTGTGGTTCCAAACATGTAGGTGTTGCAATGAAACTGTTATATTCACTGTATTAGTCGCTGTGTGGAATATATTAAATTTCTGAATTATTAGAGATGTTGAAATGCATACAGATTTAATTAAATATTTATTTATATACCTTGTTTTGAAATACCGAACTGCCGGTAATTTCTAAGTAATCGTTGTCGATAGAACAGCAGGGAAATCAGCTATTTGTTGCACTCCTCCAGTTTCGAAACCCGTTACCGAAGGCGAAGCGGAATTCCGAAGTAATGCTATGCACACGATTATTTAGCGATTTCCTTATACGCACGAGTTGGTTTTCTATTCGTATGTGTGATACAGTGTGGATCCCTGCATTCTTTATGATCGAGGTTGTACATATATTATCTGAAACTAGACGGAGGTCACGGAAAATAGACATGCCGAACAAAAGACAGCCGTGTAGAAGGCACTGCTTATGTAAAGGATATATCGAAATAATTGGTGTGTATCCAAAATATATATATATAAATCATAAAGAGAGAGATTCACGTCTTGGATTATAGCCGTGTTCACACGGGGAATGTAAATCGATTCGTAGAAAGCGACTTGCCTAGTTCGCCTCACATTTCTCGTGTGAACGGACGTCTGAGGCGGATTAGGGCTGAATCGATTCACGTGATGCGCATACTGTAAACCACCTCGCGAGGTAGTTTATGTGAGGCGATTTCTGTGATGCGGATAATTTTGCCCGTGTGGACGCACTGAGGCGGATTAAGCACTTCACACGCATGCGCAGTCGAGACCTTAGTTTGTTGACTTTCCGGTCGATCAAAAGCGCATATTATATAATTTAATTAATGAAACCGCTATCTATGCACAGATATTTTTTTCATCATTTATTTTTAGGGTTTCACTGCCCAGCAGAAGTTTTGACCGTTCCATACCAATACGATTCAATCCATACATATCTAGGTCGAACCCACACTCTCTCGGCCGACGTCGACGAACCCAAACTGGCGCTGGTTAGTCTGGACTTGCTCATGCGCAGCATTCGATTTCCGGCCGAAGTACTGCCCGTGTGAACGGGCCGCTAATTCGCCTCACCTGATTCGATTTGCCTGATTCGCCTCACATTTTGCCCGTGTGAACACGGCTTATAGCCTCGGTTCTAGGCCAGGTTCAAATGAATGAATAAATAAATAAATAAATAAATAAATAAATAAATACTCTAACACGGGAGAAGTCACTTGGACCAGTTTATGTTTATCTTTTATAATTATTCAGATGTTCTTTAATGGAATAAAATTTGCTTTTATTACCAACAACTTTCCTATGTTGCTAAAAAAAACGAATTTGTAAATTAAGTATAACAACGTGCTTGAACACCAGCGGAAACAAAATTAATAATACTAATAGTCCTGCAAAATGTGTAAGTAACTAGTAAGCCACCGACAAATATTTATATATTCCATGGATGATATAGGTGTAATAATCATACTTATTATAGCTTTTACAAGAAGTCTTAATTTAATAAGCATAATTATTTTTGTCAGTGCGAGAATGTCACTCATTCTTGGGTATAGTTTGTAACCTTACGACGATTACCGGCTGCAGAACAGCAGCAATATATTGTTGGGTCGGACCCGGAACACTCCAGTCTGGCGGTAGCAGTGCACTCGTATTCAGCAGCTGGGGGTTCAGGAGGAAGGGACAGGAAAAGGTGAGTTCTGCAGTAAGAAGGTCGAAAGCGAGACAGCGAAAGGGGAAAATGGCCCACCCAAGCAAACAACTCCTTTGATCAAGGGGAGGAGTAAGCCCGGGAGGAAAAAAAAGAATTAATATAAGGGTAGAATAGAGGAAAGAGAAATTAGGAGAGTTGAGTCAAAGGGCCGTGTCTCCTTGCTCTGTGGTGACCATTTGGCGAGGCAGAGATACGGACAGAGTAAGAGGTAGAAAGTGAAATGCTGCCCAGCTCCCCCCTGGAACCCTTTTTCAGGCATAATCAAGGAGGAGCGAGGCGTAGCGGAGAGGCGAGAGGAGAGGTGTGGACGAAGTGCGGCCCGGATAGCAAGTGAGAGAAGGTCACTTGCTTGTTTGTGGGGTTATTCGTAACCTTATGACGGTTACCGGCTGCAGAACTGCAGCAATATATTGAGGCCCTGATAAATCGGTCCGATCTTTGGTTGAAGATTAATCTTCAGTAGGGACAGTTGTAGAAGCTGGGGGATGTCTTTATAACATTCAAATCGGCGAAGCATTGGGGTGGCCCCAAATCTCTCTGGTCCGGCAGGAGCAGAGCACTCGTATCCAGTCGACAGCAGCAAGGGTTTAGGAAGAAGGGACAGGCAAAGGAGGGTATAGCGTTTCCAGCAACGAGAACAAAGCGAGAGAAACAATAAGGTACAGGGCCCCACCCAAGCACACAACTCCCCTGGTCAGGGGGAGAAGTAAGCCTGGGAGTGCAAAAAAAGGGTTTTGAGTCTAGGAAAGAGAAATGAGGAGAATTGAGTCAAAGGACCATGTCTATTTGCTCTATGGTGACCATCCAGCGAGCCAAAGACACGGCAGAGTAAGAGTAGAAAGTGAAATACTGGCGGGCCCCCCCCCTCCTAGCTGGAACTCTTTTCAGACATATCAAGGAGGAACAAGGCCAGCGGAGAGGAGATAGAGAGAGGTGTGGACGAAGTGCGGTCAGGTGTGGCGGTTTCAGCGCCCGGTCAGTTTCAGCGCCCTGCCGTGGCTTCTGCGCATGCGCGGATTTTAAGAGATGGTCAAAACACCCGTGACCTCACCGGCTACAAGCTCAGCTAGTGCCCGGCAGTGTTAGGGACCGATTAGGCCGAAATCTATTGAATGCGATCATATTTAACAGAATTAAGTTAATGAGAGCCCCGATTTACAAAGGAAGTGTCATGTGGAATGAGCTCCCAACCAAAACCAGAGAAGCGGGTTCGATCCTTGCCTTTAAAAATGCATACAGAGCTCACCTGGTTATTCAGGCCCAAAACCTGACACTGCAAATATATAATACGACCTGGTGAACAACCCATTGACTTCGCCCTCTGTCATGCCTGCTCTCTCCCTGCGTGTCCGCCCCCCCCCCCCCTACCCATGGACCCCTCTCCCCCATCCACATTTCCCCCATCCACATTTGACAAACAACTATTATAACTCAATGACTCGAGACCCACTACCCCTACTTTAGACCCATTACCACCTCTGAATAACTACATCAACCAGCAATGCACACAATATAAACCACTATACATGCACATCATCGCACTATTTAAAGACTAACCGTTATTAAAACCAAATCTAACTGATATACAAACACAGCATATGATTTAACCACTAGTGTACATTACTGCACACTCTATCTTGATGCATATACCTTGCACTATGGTGAGTGCATATGCTGTACACTATGCAGCATAGGCTGCTCCCCCACTTTCTTTTAGGTTCAGAATGGGTTGTGCTGCACACAGTGATGCATATACCTTGCACTATGGTGAGTACATATGCTGTACACTATACAGCATAGGCTGCTCCCCCACTTTCTTTTATGTTCAGAATGGGTTGTGCTGCACACAATGCAACACATTCCACTTCCACTATGTACAGATGAAATGCGACCACTCCGACGGCTGGAAGACCAGTGCCCCGGCGTTGACAAAATATGTGTTCAGATGAATAAAAATATTTACCCCAAAAAAAAAAAAATTACATACTCAAATAATGAAATTTAATTAAATTAACCTTAAATTCCAAGCAATATTAACGTAGCAGCTATATCGGCGTCGAATCGCCGACTGTAAACAAAACAAATAGCAGTGCTCGCCGCAACTTGCGAAAATCCGCGCATGCGCAGAAGCCACGGCAGGGCGCTGAAACTGACCGGGCGCTGAAACCGCCACACCTGTGGGCAAGTCGAGAATGTCACTAGGGGCGTAGCTAGGCATACGCGCGTATGCCAAAACGTCCACATGGTTTTGTAAAAAAAGAATTAAATTAAAAAATAATAGAGAGAGAGAGAGAGAGAGGGAGAGGGAGAGAGAGGAGGCATGTAGAGTCTGGAGTGTCGAAAACTCAAGTCTAAAATGTGTAAAATCCCCTAAACCCCCTGCTGAAATTAGGAGCACACATAGTTAAAGGTCTAGCTACGCCCCATGTCACCACAATCGCTTTAGTTATATATCACCCACCCCCCCCCCCCCCCCCCCCCCCAGGCTGACTGTCAGCCGAATCATACAGGACATACTCAGTCGAATCACCACGATCAACTCAATGGTGAAGTCATGACCCGCAATCTAGGTTCGTGATTTCAGCATTGTTCAACGTTGAAGTCACTTGGAAGTTCGGGAACTCTGCAATAATCGTCACTGATCGATATGACCCAGTTACTCCCACATCCCTTTCGAATATGTCCGCAGAATCAATGCTTTAGTTCATTTGTTTGTGTTTTATGATCTAGCAACATATAAGGTCATATCAAGACGGCCAATGCTTTTGGTGAGATGGGGGAGGGGGGGGGGGGGCCTAATAACAATGGCATGGCTTATATACCTATAATAAATATTGTATCTGTAAGCAGAGAGCGTGTCTTGATGAGAGGGACAACTCCCCCGAAAATCGGTAACTATCCATAAATATTATAAAAACTAAATATGTAATATTTGCAACTAAAACTAAATGTTCCAGCTCACCAATTGTCAGTATAAAAATATAGGAGAGTGTATACTTAAGGAGGCTCTAAGTTATAAATATTTAGGTACTACACTTGACCCTACACTGTCAGGAACCAGTCAATTAAATAGGATTAACAGAACATTGGCAGCTAAAATGAACACCTTCCTGAAAATAAGGCATTATATGAGCAAAGAGACTGCTCTTCTATTGTGCAAAACCACAATACTGCCCGTCATTGATTATAATGACATAATTCATAACAAAAGACTGGACTGGGAGTAAATTTATAATTTATTTACATCTTCAAGCTTATTCGTAGCAAATAGGTTTGTACATCAATCATTTGTAAGTATACAGAAGTATTATACCACTTGTCAGTTTAAGTCATATCATAAGAACACACAGGCTATGTTATTAAACACACACTCAAAGTTCCGGGTTCGATTCAACCGAAAAACCTCTAACACTCAGCCCTAGTAGCCATATCGTAAGTACAAGAGGGAGGGAGGGTGGGGAAAAACCGTCTTCCAGGTGTTTACTGTATGAGTGCCAGGACCAGGTGAGTTGGAGAGCCTAGGTATTTCCACCTCTATATATACTAAGGGTTTCCTTGGAGATTGTTGTTGACATTTGATTTGAGTGCTTGGAGACATGAATGTTTCTTGACTACCGGACCTAGCAACACAGATGCAAAGTCCTTGGATCACAGATTGAATTGAGTGGATATGGCAACGCATACAAGTTTTGTTTACATCACTTGGCAACACCAGTTTGAAAGTCAGAGATCTTCTATGTTGTGGGTTCAGTCATTCCAACAGAGTTCTTTGGCATTTTTAATACAGAACAAGAAATATGAATTAAATCTTAGTTTTTAACATTAATGATGATTTATATAACATACATAGATAGATCTTGGAATTCTGATTCTTTGAGATTGTCCATTAATAGTTGGAGATCAATTTGAATTTTATTTAAGTTCAAGTTTACAAATTTCAGTAGATACATATCAGCAAGGTATTTGATTTCTTAGAAACTAAGAGACCATTATCTCTAGAATATGAGTTAACCCAGTTACTGATGATTTATGTAACATACATATATAGAACTGGGATTCCTAATTTTTTGAGATTGTCCATTAATAGTTGGAGATCAAATTTGAATTTTATTTGGGTTCATGTTTATAAATTTCATTAGATACATATTAGTACGGTATTTGATTTCCTTTTGAAACTATGAGACCATTATCTCTAGAATATGAGTTAACCCAGTTTATCTATTATAATGCTTTAGAAGCTCAATCTAGTTAGTAGATAGAACTTAATCTCAGTTTGAACCCATTTGTCAGTTTACAAAAGAACAAAGAAGGAATAAATCCTAGTTTAAAATTACTGATGAATTATATAACATGCAGATATAACTGGGAGTTCTAATTCTTTGAGATTGTCCATTTAAAAGTTGGAGATCAATTAAAAATCATTTAAGTTCTTGTTTAGAAATTTCAGTAGATAAATATCAGCAAGGTAATTGATTTCATTTGAAACTATGAAACCACTATCTACAGAATATGAGTTAACCCAGTTTATCTATTATTTTTACTTAGAAGCTTAATCTAATTAGTAGATAGAACTTCATCTAAGTTTGCACCCATTTGTGAGTTTACAAGAGAACAATAGAGATGAATAAAATCCTAGTCTAGAATTTACTGAAGAGTTATATAACATGCATAGATAGAACTGGGAATTCTAATTCATTGAGAAATCCACTAGCAGTTGGAGATCAACTTATATTAATTAATTTCATAGTTTATGACATTTTTATAGTATTCCCTTTTTATATGTTATCATAACAGTATCTCCAGAATATGAGTTTAACCAGTTATCCATTAGATTACTTGTAAGCCCAAACCAGTTATTTGGAATACGTCACACTATGTAATAGAATTACTTGGTTAATCAGGAGCCAAATGAAATAACTGTTTTTTTTTTCTAAATTAAGGTTAATAACTTTTTGTTTTTGATTATTTCTTTGCCTGTCAGCATAGTGTACAGAATAATAAGATCTAAGCTGTGAGTTATGCCAGTTCTTATGTTTTTAACTTGTTCTGTTTTTGGCAACCAAGTAATTCAGTAGATGTGAGGTGACCAATTGTTATGAATTACTCATGTTACTACATAACATGCACAATATATAATATACTAACTAAAAAGCAGCAAACAAAGCTCCAACCTATACAAACAGAGGGTTGCGCACAGAATTTCAAGGAAAAACACTACATACCATTGAGATGCACAATAAAGCTAAACTAGATGCCCTAAATATTTGCAGAGACAAGCACCTATTAGGCCTAATGTACTACCGTGCGAAAGACCCATATTACATAGACACACCTACACAAGCCACACATGCAGCACAAGCCACCCTCCTGAAAGTGCTGCATGTTAAAACTAGTAAAATGAAAAAGTCACCGGTTGTTCTAGGGGGAGTGGTGGAGTGGTTAGAGTGTCTGACTTTTTTCGAGGTCAGACTCCTAATCTGAGGGTTGGCGGTTCGATTCCCCATGCCCCCAGCTCTGCCAATTTGGATTTCCACCGCTGTGTATAACTTACAGCGTCATCAAAGGCCGGTTGCTCTCATACCAACACTGTAAACTCAACCAGTAGCGGCCAACTAGACCAAAAAACCCATCTACAAAGGAATGAGCCTGGAGATGATTCTAGTTGGATCCTACTGAGGTACATGATTATTCAATATTAACCTACTTACTAACTCAATAGGCCCCACCTGAGATTACCATGAACACAAGTTCAATCATAAAGGCCCACCCTACATCCCCCATCACCCTTTCAATGGTATGTTACTACTAGAAACATAATCAGTTATGCCCCACCCCCTACTAACGTCTACCATACTAGTCTAACATAGTTACCTTCCCGCATATGTTTCTTTTTCGCTTATCTTGTTCTTTACCTATCATTCATGTACTGATGTTTTGCTTATTTTCCTGAAATTGTCTATCTGTATATTGTTGTAGATTTGTTTACTGTGTAGAGGCAATTGAGATTAGGGCCGGAAGACCAGTGCATTGGCACTGACAACATGTTATTCAGAGGAATAAAAACACTTGAACAAAAAAACAAAAAACACAGGCTTCAGTGGCGCCTCTCGCGGTCATTGTTGAACAAGCCAAAATTACTCACATGGCAAATAAACAGTCTGAGAGATGTTTGTTGTTGGTTGGTTGTTGGTTGTCGGTTGGTTTTCGGTTGGTTGTTGGTTGGTTGTTTGTTGGTTGTGGATTGGTTGGTTGGTTGTTGGTTGGTTGTTGGTATACACGCTCTCTGCTGTAAGTCATTGGTTTTACTCACCCGGGATTCGAAGTCCCAACCTTCTGCACTGGAAGCCTGCGCTATACTAATTCGGACACCTTGTCCGGTCCCATTGGAAAGAACGGCATGTGGTGTTAAAACAGTCTTTAAAGTTTGATTCTAGGATCATAAATGTGCCAACCTTCTGCACTGGAAGCCTGCGCTATACTAATTCGGACACCTTGCCCGGTCCCATTGGAAAGAACGGCATGTGGTGTTAAAACAGTCTTTAAAGTTTGATTCTAGGATCATAAATGTGATGAAAGCTGTCATTTTGAAAATTGACAATCGGGGTGAATTATCATCCTTTGGTTTAAAAAGAAAATGTTCAGAAATACTTTTGAAAATAGTTCAGCATATTATGACTTAGATAACAGATTCACCCTGTACTTGTAGATAACAGCTAGATTCACCCTGTACTTGTCGTATACAGGTGAACGACAACGTAGTCTAAATACTTCCGAAAATAGCTTTAGTATGGAACAGGAAGTAGAATGCCTGGCTCCAGTATCAAATGGGTACTTATATTGGCACAGCGTTGATGAAATGGGAGAGAATGCAAAAAGACAAGATGGCTTGCCATAGAACGCCGTCGATTTCACCTTTAAATTCTATTAAACTATGTTTTATTATATTTTTCAACTCAAAGGTAGCGGGGAATTATGAAAACATATATAAAGAATAAATGTTGCTTCTTAGATTGTGAATATACGCTCTCGTTGCATTTCCCCGCTTTTTCGACAGCTTTTATATAGCATTGGTATTCACCCGTGTACTGCAAGTAGGGGGTGAATCCTTTATCTAATTATGACTTAGATAAAAGATTCACCCAGTACTTGTAATTATGACTGTGACATTTATATGTATATACTAAAAACAATTCATTATTGTGAGCTTTTATTTCTTTTTTTAAATTTAGGGTGTGAGGTTTTGTCTTGTGCACTCCCCTAAACATGCTTGCATTAAAAGAAATATCTTAAAAGTATTGATCTGGCAAAAAACTTGTTCTTCATAATAAACTGCACTTAAATATTTTATTTCATGGATAATGCGCTTCCATTACGTCTCTCACGCATGAAAAATACGGGTACCCATGCCAGTTTTCCAGTGCTGCTGTTTTGCCATGTTGAGAGAGGTTAGGGAACCAGGCTCAGATGATTATGCTGCAGCAAAGAGTGTACGGAGTGAATAATTGGCTCCACAATATTTCGACATAATTAAAAATATAGACCTGTATTCTTTGGTAACATAGATGCAATAATATTGCACGTGACATAGTAGTCATTGTGGTTTCTTTAATAACTACTTTGTAAAGTACACACTGAAAGTGCTTGATTCGGTGACCTACTTTCCGATTTTAGCTGGTTCCGGCGGTGGATCTTTACGCGGCGGTTTCAAAAGATGCATTCTGTCTAGTTTTTGATATGATGTATCCTGAAGGTAAAGTATCTTCTCTAAAAGCAATCGTGGTGAATTGCATTCTGTCACATGCTTAACAATGTTACTGGATATATGTTTATATGGTGTGGTGTTGTAGGACCTTGTCACTTGGTAAGTTGTTGGTGGACTAATCGGATCTAGACTTCCTCCACCGAGACCCTAGGCCTAGCCCTAGGGCTAGGCTCCGTAGTATATTGACATTTGTACGGTTATTTACGCCTTTTATTTACTGTTTTAGATGTCTAATTATCACAATATCTGTCTTGATCACTTACTATTGGTATTAATATTAATAGCATCATAGTTAAGTCAGTACAGCAGCAACTAATTTATAATTATTACCTTGATACCAGATTTACGAAATGTTGAAAGCATAATATGATATTGATAATTTGCCTGTTGGATATTTCGGTTTCTATTCTGCAATACTGGAAAGCTAGTCACATACTTTTGTACTGCTCATTTTTCCCAAATCGGGCTATTCTAGCTTTAAAACAGTTCAGCGTAGGACTTGAGATGACATTATCGGGTAGTGATTTCCAGTCAGTTTTTATTCTTTGGCTGAAGAAGTGCTTCTGAAGTTCCAGGTTGCATCTGTTTTTGTAGAGCTTGTGTTCATGAGATGACCTCTTGTATGACTGGTCATGGTGGTTTCGGGTTGCTGGGGAAAGAATATGTGAGGGTCTATGCAGTCAATTCCCTTTACAATTTTGAACCACGCCTTCTGCGATACTATAGAGGGAGTTCATGTGACGTCATCAGTCAGTGGTCAGCATCTTGGATTATGAGCACCCTCCCTAGCCATGTTGTGAATGCATGCAGATGCAGTAAAACAGAGTTTTCTTGTGTTCTGGGCAGTTTACATCCAATGTGTTTACTTACAGCACTTTAGCAACAACTTCTGAGGCCAAACTGCTCAAAACAGTGACAAATACACCAACAAATCAGTAAATAAGCACAGTGTAGTCAGTTGCAAGCCTTCTGTATGTAATCCAATATGGCCACCAAAAGTCGTAAAAGGTACCAAAACGCCTGGCATCAAATTATAGACCCGTGAGTTTAACCTCCCTATGCTCTAAAATGCTAGAAAGAATAATCTGAGATCGTGTCGTAGAACACTTGGATAAACTAGGATTGATATCTCCAGACCAACACAGATTCACTGGAGGCAAATCTTGCCTGACACAACTACTAGAAGTGATGGAAATTTGGACTGACTGGCCTGGCATGGGACACCATCTATCTGGACTTCTCCAAAGCCTTAGATAGTGTACCTAACAAAAGACTATTAAGCAAAATCAAAGCTCTGGGAATATCCAGATCAATTTCTGAATGGATACAGGACTTCATGTCTGAGAGAAAGCAAAGGGTAGTCGTAGGTAATAAAAAATCTGCCTTTAAGAATGTCACCTCAGGAATACCTCAGGGAAGTGTGCTGGGACCAATATTATTTATAATATTTATAAATAACCTGCCAGGCAGTGTCTCATCAAACCTAAAAATATTTGCGGATGACACAAAAGTCTTTCGAGCCATAAAAGATGTAAGAGATAAAAATCTCTTGCAGGAGGATATTCTGAAACTCGCACAATGGTCCAAGAAATGGCAATTGCCCTTCAATGAAAAGAAGTGCAAAATTATTCATTACGGGAAAAATAATCCTCATTATGCCTATAATATGAAGAACACTGTCCTGCAACAAGACAGCTATGAAAAGGACTTGGGCGTAACCTTCGACTTCCAACTCTCCTTTCAAAAACACATGAGGACTATCATCTCAAATGCTAACCAGAGAGTAGGAATAATTAAAAGAACTTTCCATCGCCTCAACAAGAACAATTTTCTCATTCTATTTAAGTCTCTTGTTAGGCCAATTTTGGAATACTGTCCATAAATTTGGAGCCCAAATCGGAAAGATATTCTGGAGATCGAAAAGGTTCAGAGACGTGCAACGAAATTAGTTGCAGTTATAAAGGACTTACCCTATGAACAATGCCTTAGAGAATTGAAACTTCCTACCCTTTCCTACAGAAGGAAAAGAAGTGACATAATTGAAGTATTTAAAATTATGAAAGGTTTTGATAAAATAGATATAAACCAATTTTTCACCTTGAATAAAAGAGAAGGCAGTCGGAGCCATACTCTCAAACTAGTAAAACCCAGAGCCATTTCAAAGTTAAGGCAACACAGTTTCTCAAACAGGATCATAAATATATGGAACAGTCTCCCACAAAATGTTATTGATGCCGAGTCAATAAATTCATTCAAGAACAGATTAGAAAAAGCATGGGCTGATGATCCAGGGAAATTGGACCCCTTATTCACCACATGCTACTAATTATTCCTTGTGTTGCATATTTACTTGCACTCTAGCAAAAATGAGAGACAAATAAGTGTTCACACTTCCTGTCTACGATTCGCTATTACACCCCCTGTATAGTGATGGGAGCTTCAGAGCGACTAATCTTTCCTCATATGGTACATTCCTCAAATTGGGGATGTTTTGTGGCTCTTCGCTGAATCTATTCGATTTCTTTGGTGTCCAGTTTATAGCGCGGTGACCAAATTACATTGCCATACTCATTAATCAGGGATGAAAGATCTCCGCGGTTCCGCAAATTTCCAGGATTTCTTATATTCACCGATTAATGGTAAACAACTTTTTTTTTTAATGGGATGTATATGACAACAGTTGGGGGGTTCGAATCCCATTCTTATATGCCCTAGATGTAGATAGAACATAAACCTAAACAAGAAAGTGTTAGATATGGGCAATAACACAATCACAACAAGACTAATTGAAACCTGACTTCCGGTATTTTTCCCGCGATTCGCTGACAATGCTAAGTCTATTGGAGAAAATCTGCGTTATCGTGGAAATTCGCCGTCGATGTAATAATTTCGGCTTGTTTTCCACGTTTTTTGCTGGAGACCACTTTTATTAGGTATCCCAAGTGATTTTAAAATACAGGTCTGAGCTTAATTTAATGGATTTCATCTGTTAGGATGTTTAATTTGAAACAAAATGATACTTCATTTGTCAAAATCGCTCTAATATTAAGGAAGATATGGGCGTTTTTAGGTTGTTACTTAATTGGGCCCATCCAAACCTAAAAAGATAGCATTTTTGATGTTCCCCCAAATTAAAACTAATCACCCTATCTCACTTCTAATGTTTTTTTCTGGTGATTTCATGGCCTGTATAAAGAGAATATAGAGATCTAGGGGTATGAGATGGTTACATTTCAAGATATGGATGTTCAAAGATGCTAAAAACTACAATTTCCCATAACTCACCATTTTTCAAATTTAGCTGTGGAGCACTTTTAGAGGTGGGCTTGTGCAAAAAAATATGCACCCCAGATGAATTATTCTTATTTCTCCCTGACCTATAGGTGAGTCTTGTCACCTCTATTTTTTTTCAGGACCGCATACGATTGGGAAAAGTTGATAGAAATAGGTCCAAAATGCTCCAGAGCTCAATTTGGCAAGTGATAAAATCTGGTAAAAAATGAGAAAGTTTTAAATGACACAGAAAATCACCCGTACAAGATAATTGCATGAAATTTTCAGGCTTTATTAGGCTCAATATCTTCTTTCTATTTCAATTATATAAAATACACTTTGATATATGTGAATTATTTTAATTTTATAATGATTATTATCAAATCTGGCAAATTGCCCAATTTTGAACAAGTTTAAAATGACACAGAAAATCACCCGTACAAGATAATTGCATGAAATCTTCAGGGTTTATTATCGTCAATATGCTCTTTCTATTTACAGTACATACAATATGCTTTGACATATGTGAATTATTTTAATTTTATAATGATTGTGATCAAATCTAGCAAAAAATGTCCAATTTTGAGCAAGTCTGAAATGGCACAGAAAAACACATGTACAAAATAATTCCTTTAAATCTGGAGATTGTATTATCCTCAATATGCTCCTTCTATTTACATCATAATCTTTATAATAAACTTTGATAGATGTGAATTATTTTAATTTTACAATGATTTTATACAGTTCTTCAAAAGTAGCAGAAATCCTTGCACATGGCCAGTCAGGTAATAAGTACTACTACCACATAGGTATCCCAAGTGATTTTTAAAAACTGGTTTGAGCTTGATTTAAAGTTGCATGGTCCGATGAAATATAATTTTGTCAAAATTAAGACAACTACTTACATTTGATCCTATATATCCAACTTAGATACTGGTGCATTAGCTAATGATTTGGGACAGTATATACAGCATAACCAGTGACTTTATAACCTCACCCCTTGAACACTCAGTTTGAAACAGCCATTATGCAGGGAGGCCATTAACCAATTAGGCCAATCTCGTGACCTCATTAGCCTCCCCCCAACCAAGTAGGCCTACTGTGCAGGGCCATAGAGGGGAAGGGGATATGAGGTGGATGTGTCTGTGTGTGTGTGTGTTTCCTGACCTGACTTTACAGAGACAGACATACACACAGACATACACGCACAGACATACACACACAGACATACACACACAGACATACATACACACACAGACAGACACCCATAGATAGGCACACACAGACAGACATGCACAGACAGCACACACATACACAGAAACACACAGACATTCACACACCCAACATACACAGACACACATACACCCAACCTGACTTTGCAGAGAGAGAGCCACACACACAGACAGACACACAGACAGACACACACATACACACAGACATATGCACACATACATATACACACAGACACACATACAGACACACACATACATACACACACATACACACACAGACATTACCACACATACATATACACACAGACACACAGACATACACACATAGATAGGCACACACAGACAAACATGCACAGACAGCACACCAGACACAGAAACACACAGTAATGCACACACCCGACATACACAGACACACATACACCCGACCTGACTTTGCAGAGAGAGAGAGACACACACACACAGACAGAGACACCTAGACAGCCACACACAGACAGAGGCAGACACACACATACATGCACACATATACATACACACACATGCAGACATACACAGGCAGACACCCAAACACACACACAGACATACAGACAGACATACACACATATATATATATATATACATACAGACACAGACAGACACACATAGATAGACACACACAGACAGACATGCACAGACAGCGCACACAGACACAGAAACACACATACATGCACACACCTGACATACACAGACACACATACACCCGACCTGACTTTGCAGAGAGAGACACACACACAGACAGAGACACATAGACAGACACACACAGACAGAGGCATACACACACATACATACACACATACATACACACAGACATACATACACACATGCACACATACACAGAGACAGACACATACACACATACATACCCACACATACACAGAAACACACAGATAGACACACACACATATATACACACAGACAGATACACACAGACATACATAGACAGACACAAGCAGACAACAGACACATATTATATTTAGTTAAAAACCATAGTGACATGGGCCTATGGCACTAATCCTTTCCCAGAATGTGCTTATCCAAACAGAAATGCCTACCTACAGTCCTGTAAGGTTCCAGGTCATCTCACATCACGTGGTCAGTGCGAGATGACCATCTGGGTCATAGCCACAGGACTTTTGGCAAGCTTGTCGAAATTATTTTTGGTTCTCTCAGCTCATATTACTTCAAAACTAATCATCTTTAATCAAAATCACTCCGGACTAATGATTAGTAGCTTCTAACGATCAATTTGATATATTTATCTCAAAAATAAGACAAAAATTCAAGTGCCATCGGACCATGCAACTTTAATGGATTTCACTTGTTAGGATATTGAATTTGAAAGAAAATGACATTTAATTTGTCAAAATTGATCTAATATTAAAGTTGCATAGTCCGATGGTTTTGAATTTCTGTATTTTTTTCTGAGATAAATATATTAGATTGATCACTAGTATCTACTTTACATTAGTTCAGAGTTACTTTTATTTAGAATGGTAAACTTTTGAGATATTTTGAGTGCAAACATTGAAAATTAGTTTTGGCAAGCTTGCCAAAACTCATAGACTTCTGCAGTAACAGGTTCTGTTAAATTGACTCAGTATTGCCTTCTACGCAGAAACAAATGCTTAATAAGTGCATCAGTATCTAAGTTAGATATGTAGAATCAATTCTAGATCAATATTTTGGTTTTGAAAATTTGATGCTTCATCGGACTATGCAGCTTTAAGGAAGATATGGACGTTTTTAGGTTGCTACTCTATCGGTCCTGCTCAAAGCTAAAAAGATAACATTTTTTATAGCTCCCAAAATTAAACTAGGGCAATGAGCAGTGGAATGAGGAAGACCAGTTCTCCTGCTTAAACTACTAATGTACCAACAAACAAAAATTTATTTAAAAAAAAAAAAAAATACCCCCCAATTTTTAGTCATTAAATCGCCGTGCGCATGAGCGCCATAGGTTCGCATGAGTGCTGGTAATGATGATTGGATAGGAAATTAAATTCTCTTTAATTCAATACCAACTTTTAATGTTTTTAAAATTATATTTTCAGTAGAAAATAGCACTTAAAATGAAAATTTTTGTAACTTCAAATTTCAATCATTTTTTTTTCATTTTCTCTAAAATTAAAACATATACATTTTTATATGAATGGAAACCTCGGAATCTCACCTATCTAGGGGTATTAGTACCTTTTTCCTGGGTACTTTGATCAACAAATGGCGTTTTTGCACAAATTGGATGTACACTGGCTAATTCTACCAGGGATACCATAACACATCTCCATCTGGGAATTACCATGGTTTGAGAGTGAAAACTGGGAGTTGGTGGTAGTTTTTATTTAGCTGTATCAGGCTTATTTATTTGAATAATAAAATGAATCCAAGACCAGGTTAAAGGTAAGGGAACAAAGGTTGTTTCTGCTGTAATACATTTGTAAAAATCCTTTGTGGTTTGTTTTGCCAGGGTGTTGAAGTGGAGCATTTTTTGACAGAATTTGGCATATTCAACAAGTAATCAGCCTGTGTTTGGGATACCTACTTTTATCCCTGAATAATAATGCCAAGGTGTTTCTCTTCATTCTCTGCCTGTAGAGTGGTGTTGCTCATTTTATACTTAAAGGGTCGTTTGATATTATTTTTACCCAGGTGGATGACTTTACATTTTGCTCTCATTGAAGCCGAGTTGCCAGTCTTGTGACCATCTGTATAAGTTGTCGAGATCCATTTGGAGTAGAGCATGATCATCGTCTGATACAATTTTTCGGAAGACCTTTGTATCATTGGCAAAGCTTTTCACTGCACTGAGGACAACTTTCGGTAGATCGTTAATGAACAGAACCAATAAGATGGGACCTAAAATGCTGCCTTGGGGAATACCACTCAGTACATCTGTCCAGTCTGATGGTATGCCATTCACAATGCCACACTGTTTCCGGCCTACTAGGAAGTCTTTGATCCATGCCTTTATATCTCCATCGATGCCATATGCGGATAGCTTGAGTAGAAGCTGTTTATGGGGCACACTGTCAAACGCCTTTTTGAAGTCACGATAGATTGCATTAACTGGATAGCCCTGATCTAGGTGTTCTGTCCCTATTTCGATGGTAACAAGAAGCTGCATCATGCAAGAACGACCTGGTTCGAAGCCATGTTGGGCATCACAGAACAAGTTGTTGTCCATCATGTGATTTACTATGCTGTCTCTTTTGATTAATTCCATAACTTTGCTGATAACTGATGTCAGGCTTATGGGTCTATAATTCCCTGCAGAAATCTTGTTTCCTTTCTTGTGGATCGGTGTGATAATGCCTTCCTTCCATGCCATGCCATGACACATCTGCATCGAGGGGCTCCAATATGGTAGACCAGTCTATATCTTGTAAATATGTATTGATGTCGGAGTATTTTCCTTTGTCATATCTGTACTTGTGTTCTTGTTTGACAGGAGAGCGGGAGTATGTGTTCAATTCAAATACGAGACAAGAATGGTCGCTGAGGCCAAGTCCTGGGAGATTTTCAATATTGTTGATCATGCTTGGTGCGTTGGTCATCACAATATCCAGTGTGTTTGGGTTTTGTTCATATCTGTTCCTTGTCGGTAGTGTGACGTGCTGGTGAAGGAAGGAGTCTCTCAGGGTGTCAATGAAGAGTTGGCTGACGTGATCCTGGTTTTTGGAGGTTGTGGTCAAAATCCAGTCGATTTCTGGATAATTAAAATCTCCTGTTATTAACAGGTGGCTTGGCTTTAGTGACTGATATGCTGTTGATCAGACTACACATATCTTTATCATTTTGTAGTTGACTTGATGGGCTTCTGTACAAGAACTTTAATAATGATTAAACCCAAAAAATGGATCGGTCCTCGGACTCGGTAGTCGGTGTTGACTAGATTATTTAGTAGATACTGTAGGTATGTGTGAATAACGCCGATCGCCGCAAAGCGGTTAATAAACTTGTGAAGCAATATCTGGCCAAATTGTGTATCTTCTGTATTACCATTTTCAAAAAATCATAAAATCCAGAGTGGGGTAAACACATTTCAGATTTTTTCACTGTTTACTAACAACATACATGTATACTAAACATAGTCATCAGGGATGAAAGATCTCCGCGATTCCGCGGATTTCCGGGATTTTTCAATCCCGCAGCACCATCAGCGTATACTAATTATTATTATTATTATTATCCTCTTCTTTGATGGTGCTGATGCCGCAGCACTATCAGCCTACACTACTAATATTAATAATTGCTTCAAACGGTGCAGCACTTTCAGCGTATACCAATATATTTCAAACCCGACTTCCGGGAATTTTCTGCGATTCCCTGACAATTTTAAACCTATGGGAGAATATCAGCATTTCCGCTTTTTTTCCCGGAGACCACTTTCATCCCTGAGTCATAGTCATAGAAAGAATAGATCCGTGAAGTTTCAGAGCTGTGTGACCTATACCCCTGGAGATATGACCATTTTTTTTGTGGTGCTGCATGACATGGACACCACAGCTCCTCTCCTTCACATCTACCACTGAAATGATATTTGCACCCCCCTCCCTCCCCCCCCCCCCCCCCCCCCCCCCCCCCCCCATGGTCCAATTAGTCTAAATACCAAATTTCAAAGGTATGTGATAATTATTAAAGCTTTTATGGGGTTTTGAAAGTGGTATTAGAATTTGTCACGGCAATTCACGCCCCAAAAACCTGTGTAAATCGGCTAAAATTGCAAAAGTTAAAACCTTTGCCACAACCTGCAAAATCATCCGATTAAGCTGAAATTGTCAGGGTGTGCCTGTTATATTATGTGCTTTGACATATTTTTTGGGGCCAATTCTAAGAGAGTGTGGTGGAAGCCACTGGCTGATTTGACATGGAATGACCCAATAGATTTACGATTGGATTTAAAATCAAAAGCTTATGTATGTAAAGTTATAAATGTCAACTTTTTATCATTTCAGTTATTCAATGATGCGTCCAAGTTAATAGATCACCATGTCAAGTTTAGCCAATCTTCGTGAACAACTTCAGAAATTCAAAATTCAGCGGGCCGCAGAGCGGTCAAACCTGGGTTCAACAGCTGATCAGGGACAAGACACAACTGGAAATACTACAGGTACTAACATGTCGTGAGGCAACTGCCCTTTCACTTAGGCCAAATACAAAATTTAATTGGTGATCGTCCCCGCCCATGACTGAGAAATCGCCCGCCCCTGATTTTTTTAATTAAAAAGTATAAATTTTTACGTCCTTGGTTTGATTTGGCCAGGTTTCGAACTCAGGAGTTTGAATCCAATGGCCAACCAGAATGGGTGGCGGACGCTCAACTCATTTGGCCATCGCGTCTGGCTATGTATTACGTCTACGTCATATGGCATAAAAGGGGGGGGGTGGTAAATGCCTGCTCGACCCAAGGGCCGTAATCGATTAACACAACCCGGGCAACTCGGCTCACCCGAGTCGTCAGAATTTCAAATAGAACACCGCGAGTGGAGTCAACAAATACACGTGCCGTGTGCAAAACGACCCGACCCCAGTAACCCACCTCTTGGCTGGGTTTGCTAGGAGCGATGACGTCACATCTGTGCTGGTACCTGTAGGATAACTGCTACCAGTACAACTCTTACGTGTTGTTTTAATGCTTTTTTTTTAATAACCCAGATTGTCAGCTTCTACAATCATAAAATACTTTAAATCCTATTTTGCTGTACATATATCGGTTATTGAAAAAAAAAAATTAAGTTTTAGATTAAGCCACATTTTGTCCACCCCGAGCCTATTCGTTTATTCAACCTGAATCTGTAGGATGTGCGCATGCGCCAAAAAGTGGCTCGGGTGACCCGAGTTGATTAATCGATTACGCCCAGGCTGATTTGTCTGATCAAAAGGACGATCACCAACTTTTAAATATTTTTTTGACCTAGCTTTAGGTAATTACAAAGTTAGTACTGAATGAACATTCGTAGAGCAGCACCCTACATATTATGACTTGAAAGCGCGAATCTATCCTAAATTTCTAAATCTGGTCTATTAGTATTAGTATTAAAGAAGAACTGATCTACTGACCACGTGATGAGCTTTTATTTGGCTTCGGCTCATGCGAACCCATTGTTATTGTTTGTAAGTAAAATGTTGCTTACCACAGGTCCGGCTTGAACCATGACCATGTTTGTGTGTTTATGTCCACAGACCACCGAAGTTGGTTAAAGCGGATCGAGCAGCAGGGTAACACAGCAGAAGACTGGCTGCTCTACACCAACTTCCTAACACAGAATGTCCAGCACGAATGTGATGTCACAAACTTCGATTACATATGCAACTCTTATAGTAAAGCCATCAGGGTGAGATGTCAAACATTTTTTGTATTGAATTATCTAATTCGAATTATATAATTTGATAATTGTTTTTAAAACAAAAGATGAAGGATCTTCAGCGATTTGACGGATTTCGGCGATTTTTATTAAAACATGCCAGGGATATATATGCATGGTCCGTATGGGGTCTGGAAAGTCTTGAAAAGTCTTAAACTTCATTTGGCCCATTTCAATGCCTTGAAAAGCCTTGAATTTTAACCTATTTTGGGTAATTAGTCTTGAAAAGCCTTGAATTCCATTAAACTGTCCCCACTGATGTAAATTGGTCCGAAATTGCCATTCCACATAGCAATTGGGTACTGAATCCAAATGAAAATAGTGTTGAATTCCTATTAAAATAATTGAAAAGCCCTGAAATGGCCTTAAATTCCATATCTTCATATTACGATTCTTCTTATTGGTATTACTAATTGGCATTTCAGGTGATTTCGAGCAATGGCGGACACAAGTGTGAGTCATATGTTAGGCTCTTCGTTAATTATGCCAACTTTGTCAGGTGAGTGGAGCACACGTGTTTCATACAATGTTTCTTTGTTTGGTGACCTTTGTACAATGATGAATAATGTGTAACTTGCGATAGAGTAAACTGGGTTATTATTATTAATGATATTATTATCATCATCACCATCGTCACCATCATCATCACCACAAATATGAAGTATTATGAATATTTAGTTATATCAGTATTAAGTATTATCAATTATTAGTAATTACACTAATAATTTTATCTTTCTTTTGTGGCGAAGGTTATTTTGGTTGACTGGCATCTTTTCCTAGCACGATCTCGACAGTGTTAGTTTATTTTGTTAATTGTCAAAGCAGGCATGGTTTCTGTGTGAGACAAACTTGTGACGCCGCTTTAATTAGGACTGCTGCTTTCATTACAATATTTACTACAGTCTAGTATCTCTTAAAGTAATTAGAAAATTGCATCCTGCAAGCAAAACCTCTAACCCTAAAGTGTATTATAAGCAATCTTTTTTTGTTTAAATTTCAATTTTCCTCTTGTATTTAAGACAAATATCTAACTTTCCTCTTGTATTTCTTACAGCCAAAGAGATGTCGAGGATGCCCGGGACTTATTCTACCAAGCCAGGACTAACCTAAGCAATTATGCTATTGTTCACATCTTTGGTGCGCAGTTCGAATTAAAGCAAGGTATGAAGGAATTTTATTCACTTATTTTTTCAAGTATTTTTTGGTGTTGCCTTGTAGTACTGTATCTGGCACATGTGTTTATTTCATCATTTCATTCACATAAACAAAATATTATTTTATTAATCGATAGGTTAATAGCTAGGATAGAACATTGCTGATATTCACAGATGGTGATATACAAACCTAGGTAGGCACACAAGTCAGGGTAGGACAATAAGAACTGCCTGGTTGCCTGGGGCACCTTGTTTACTCAGTCGGGCAGGTGAAGTTCTCAGTGACCTGCCCAAATGGGCAAGTCGTTATTTTTCTGAACTGCAGGAGCAGATTTCAGTTTCAATTGGCTAACTTGGACTTGAGCAAGGTGTTTAGCCACTCAGGCAAGTAGAAAATTCAGTCACTTGCCGAATTGCCCGATTGGGCAAGTGGGGGAAAAAGGTTATTGTCCTACCCTGCAAGTGTGTGGCTGTTGTGTCTCATACTCCCATTCCCCTCTAGACTAAGACTTGTCCGCGACGATTAATGAACGTTGCCAGGGCTCTATCCTCTAAATAGCGTTGGAACTTCCAGGATATCTGTAAATGTCCCACTAACCTACAACTAATGGTAATCTGTCATCATTATAATATTCATTACTTTGTTCTGTGCTCTAGCTGGAAAGCCAATCAATGCATTGGTGCCGACAAAAAAAAGGAGCTATCTAATCGTTATCGTTTATAGTAGACTTAGATAATCTTACCAACCTATAATTTCTGAGTGAATTTATTGCTATTCTAAACCTATCATAGAACATGTTCCATTTAAATCGGTGCCATTGAATATGATGAGAAAGTATTGTTCTTCTATTTTTTAAATTAAAAAATTAGACTCGTGTTCAGATTGATTCTTTTAAATGGAAATATTCGTAAATTAACTAAGCGATGTCTTTCTTCATTCAGGTAACAGAGACAGATGTAGAAAGATTTTCCAAAAAGCCAAAGACATGGACACAGAGCCTGCGGGGATGCTGGATCAGGCGCACATGAACTTCTTGCTCGGCCATAATCAGTTTGTGACTGAAGAATTAATGGCCAAATATGCAGGTAATATTAATATATAAACTGTTCCTTGATTTTCAACCGGACGGGATAGCCAAATGGATAAAGCGCTGACTCCCTGTGTGAGAGGTCGCGGGGTTCAATCCTCAGCCGTGTCAAGATAAACCAAGAATTTATACAACGTTGACAGTTGTCACTACCTAACTCCATGAACATATATATATATATCTGATTTGTCAACAGAGGATTGATAGTTAGAGGTTGGAACTCTATATCTTGTTTTGAAAATGTTAAATGAAATCAAATTAAAATAAAGTGTTATTTGTGAATATGGCAACTGTCATTTAGCGTCTGTTTGAATAATTAAAATATTTAGGAATGGATTTTATGACACAATTAAATAACAGCATCCAATACGCTCTGGCAGCTTTGGTCCCCCTCCAAACGATTGGATTTAAAAAAGAAAGAAGAAAAAAGGAATCGAGAGGAAGAATTTAACACGCACACACACACACACACGTGTTTATATATATTGCTCGTTCTCGGAAACTGTACCACATATTTGATTTCCACAGATATTTGCTTAATGATTTTGCCGTATTATTGGGAGGTATTAAGTCAAATAGTTATTGTTGCCTCTGTGTATTAAGTTTGTTAGCATGTACATACATATAATTAATTGGATTGAACATGTCTTGTCGATATATATTTTGCATATCTATATAAAACTTAACTTAATGTGTCTTCTCAGTGTAATAATGACATGACTTTGTGTTTGACAGCGTCCCCAGCAGATGACCACACTGATAGCAAACAGCCAACACTGGAGATCTCCAGCGACTATGGGATTAGTAATGCACCACGGCAGTCCGGCAACGTGGCCAACCTCAGTGATCGGGACCTGAAGCCTGTGGTAGGACTCCTTAATCCGATGAGAATATAAAATTGCTGAAAACAAAACACTTCTTAGATCTAGAAACTGGTGTAGTTATTAACCATTTCTTGTTGACTAGAAGGAAACTTAGATATTGGTGTGATTATTAACCATTTCTTGTTGCCTAGAAGGAAACTGAGACACTGGTGTAATTATTAACCATGTATTGTCGCATAGACCATTTATTGTTGCCATAACTGGATGACCCCCCCCTCCCCATATATAGAATTTGCCATTGAGAGCTCAGCTACCCATATTCTACATGGGTAGGCAGTCGAATCAATGTGCTACTAATCTGTCTCTATAAAATTATCCTAATTCAGCCATTGCATGTTTAAATGCCGCACTGCAAGAATTGAACTAACAACATTGTCTACATCTGCTGCTGTCCTTCCACAGTTATCTAATCAAGCGTCTTGGAAAACTGGTTTTGCTGCTTCAATATCGAGTAGCAGTGATGACAGTTCTCCACTAGACGCCAGCAGAAGCGATTTTGGCTTCTCCAAGCCTGCAGTGCCGGCTGCACCTGGCACTGCCTCCAAGCGGGAGACCTCATTCCTCATCAAGCCACCACCTGTCAAGTAACCACCATTTAGCATCATCCTCTTCCCGAAAGTTGTATTCAATAGGAATTTGTTTACCCATCGTGTAATGAAATCAGACCATCCAATCCACTTGAGCTAATACCAACAGTGTAATGCAAGCGATTTCTATTTCTGCATCTAAACTTGCTCCGTCCTGATATGACCTTAGATGTTGCCAGGACGTAAAACTCCAACAACTAACCAAATCTAAGCTCGCCTTCATCTTTTTTCCTTAATACCAACAGTTTAATGCAAGCTATTTCTATTTCTGCATCTATTAAGCTTGCCTTCATCTTTATTAAATACTCAGCCAGCTGCCCTCAAAAAGGGTAAAATGTTTTCTTGTTTTACTTTATTAAAAAGGTAATGAATACTGTCTGCAGTGTAGAATTGTTGGCGCAGCGCCAAAAAATCAGCGCAACTTAGTAAAATGTGTTTGAGTGTCAGCGGGGACTGACCCAATACATTCAGGGGGAGGTTCCCCCTTGAGCAGAAAAGCATGTGTAAGCCACGAGTGGCCAATACGGCAGTGGCTAAGGACCACTTGGTCCTGCCGACCTCCCGTGGTTCAAGATCACAGTTCAGGGCCTTCTTCGCAGCCCGATCAGCTCATTCGTTTCCTTGTATGCCAGCATGGCCAGGCACCCAGCACAGGTGGATGTCATACCCATCCGTTGCCAGTTGGTTCATTTTATAAATGACCGTTGCTAGAATAGGGTGATTCGTTTTCAGTCCAGCAACAGCCAGGAGGCAAGAGAACGAATCACTGTATATAACATAGTTAGTTTGGTTGGATACCTCGATACACTCCAACGCGAGAAGTAGTGCTTGGGCCTCCGCAGTGAAAATCGAGCTCTGATCATGCAAGCGTACGCCAAATCTTTCCCGTCGGCAGACTGCCGCAGCAGCTACCCGGCTTTGGTCTTTCGAACCATCAGTGTATATGGAGAGGTAGTCTGCAAACTGGCCTTGAATCTCTGCATGCAGTCCTTGGTACTCGAGTGGATATGTCCCAGACTTCCTCAGTTCCGTGAGTCGGAGGATAACCGATGGCTTCCTCAACGACTAAAGGGGATGTTCTGTGACCTTGGCATCCTAATGCGTCCAAATCCACGCCCAAGCCCTCCAAATGAGGTTTCATTCGGAGCCTCAGTGGCCGGATGTAATTTGGCCTGGCTTCATACCTGGATTCGTCATGTTGCTCGAATAGACAATTGTGTGCAGGATTCAATGCATTAGTTTTTATCTTGACTACATATTACATGGCCAGTTTGATTCTCCCGTTGTTAAGTGATGGTTCATTGGCTTCGACGTAGAGGCTCTTAACCGGTGAGGTGCAGAAGGCCCCAAGCGCCAGGCGCAGTCCCTGGTGGTGATCGTGTCTATCAGCCCAATATATGATTTCCTTGCGGAACCGTATACTATGCTGCCGTAATCCACTCGTGACCGAACCAAGGTTCTGTACACGGAGAGCAGAACATCTCTGTCCGCTCCCCACTCTGAGCTGGACTGCACCCTCAGAATATCTAGCGCTTTCAGGCATCTTGTTTTCAGGTACTTTATATTTGGCACGAAAGACAGTTCTGCGTCGAGAATGAGGCCCAGAAATTTGGTTTTCTCAACAACTTTAATGGGATCCCCGACAAGGACCACGGCCGAATGAACAAAAAACAAACATTTCTCGCCGTGAATATGGCCTATAGTGCCGACACGGCGTAAAGCAACCACCAATCAATCAATCAATTATTAAATACCCACAATCCTTATTTTATGATGATCCCTCTCATGATGAACTTGTGTATAACTGGTATTAATTCTTTTATTTAAAAATTTCTCTGGTGGTCCACACGAGTTACAATTATATCGTTTAAGGTAGTTTATTTAATTAATGTGAAAGCGTAATTTGACCATAGTCAGTTTTGAGAGGTCATTTGGAGGGGGGACATATTTTATGCCTATATCAGTTTTTGATTATCGCCGATTGAGTATCACAAACAGACAATCCAGATTTGATGTTATATGTTGCTTGGACATAAAACCCCAACAAAAGCAAAGAGTACATTTTCGTGAATATGGAGAAAGCCTCTCAACTGTCAGGGAATTACTGCGGTCGTTTGTACCAAAGACCCTAGAATACTAAGATGGCTCACTCCCTATCTCTCACATGGTAATGTAAATTTCGCAGTGCCACCTTGTGGTGGGTTTGATCAGCCCGGCTGCTGGTTGGTGTTTCACATGTAAGCACATACAATTATATTATAAATGAGATAGGTAAGTATGAATACACATCAATATGAAATTGCTATGAACAAATACACATCATCAGCATCATCATCATCATCATCATTGCCATCATCACACATCTTTCACATTCATATATACATTTATACATATAATATAGCAACTGTTTAACCAAGAGAACAGCCAGCGCACCAAGTGGTGGGTTTGACCATTTTAATTACACAGTACAGGCTGAGTGAGCCGTCTTAGTATTATAGGGTTTTGTTTGTACATAGTCTGGTGCAAGTGAACAATTTCCAAGAAATTCTTTGGGAACTTAGTAGCATAGTCTGGGAATTGCGGAAAATTCTCGGAAGTCAAGTTTCATCCCGAACTCTCCAAGCATAGTCTTTGCACAAAGCCTATAACCAATAATTACAGACTCTGGTGGGAAATCTTTCTGCTCTCATTGTGACTGTATTATCGCATACTTTATAGTTAATTTCCGTTTTTTCCCCTCCAAGACGACTTTGATCTTTGACTCAACTAATCCGCTGTTCTCGATGTTTAGGCGTGACCTGAGTTCGGTCTCGAGTGAGTGTGAGATGAATAGTCCGCCTCATGGGCCCCCACATCACCGGTTCTCCATCATGAACAACGCCTTTCTCCCCAGTGACCACAGCGAAGAAGAAGGAACAGTTAGTTTCAATGGAGTAAAGTGAGTCACGTGGCCTTATCAAAACACATTGCAATAATTTAAAGCTGCATAGTCCGACGAAAGCATCAAATTTTCTAAACCAGGACACTTACCTAGTTTTGATCATGCATATTCAAACAGATTTGATTTGATTTCGTTGATTTTATGGTCCTATGCCAACAATTCTTTCATGTGACTAATATTTCATGTGACTAATTAATAAAGTCGCCATGAGTGGGCACTGTCACAAGTTGGTACCTGTCCTAATATAACCTTAGATGTTGCCAGGACGTTAAACTCCAACAACCAACCAAAAGTATTGGCAACCAATGGTTTATAGTACTGGCAAGTTATGGAATTATGTGCAGATTGTGAGAAGTCTGTTCCTTTGTTGTGTCTCAGGAAGCGCTTGGCCCTGGAAGGTGTCAGCACCGAACATGACACGGTGCCACTCTCGTTCGACTCGAGTAATGGCCAGTACCACAGGTCCCTCCGCACCTCGCACAGCACACCAAATTGTAGAAACACCAGCTCCATGTCATTGCTCAGCTCGAGGAAGAAGAGGTAAGGACATTGTGTGTTATTATTGTTGTCGTTGGGTGGGGTGATAAAAATGGGAAATGTTGTGCCCACACCTTTTGCATTCCGGGCTAGTGTGCTAACCATTACACCACCTAGGCTCAATAATGTCATCACCCTATCCACGCCTGGTCGAGTCAAGCGAATGCCTTAAAAATTTACGCTTGTCGCTTCCTAGCCAGGCGCTCGGCATTATTAGGATAGGGCAAGGACTGTTTGGCTCAGTGGCAGGATAATGTGACTGAGTGGGAAATCAGGTCATGGTGCTGGTGGCCTGGTCTCCCAGTGGGGCAGCACTATAAAGTCATCATGAGTGTGTACTGTGACAAGTCGGTACCCGTTCTGATATGACCTTAGATATTGCCAGGATGTAAAACTTCAACAACCAACCAATCACACGTTCAGTTCTTCCTTAAGCACCGGCGGAACTCTGAATACCCGTATTGAGTGTTGTGGCGCTTTGTGTGGTGAGTGAGTAGGTGTGGGGGTGGGGTGTGTTTTATATCCAATGGCTGACACTTAATTGCAAGTTCTTGAAGTTATGAGATTATCGGTATTCAACTTCCATTCCCATGAACTACACAATTAAAGCTAAGATTCCATATATGTGGAAAGCGTATGCGCACGCGCCATGCAGCATGATATACCTATGCGATTTTCAGTTTTTCTTCCTCCAAATTTGTGAAGGAAAGTCCAAGTTGCTGGTTGCTTTATGGCAAATGAAGTAGCGTTCGCATTCACACTGATCGGTCCATGGAGCGATCCACTTACCGCATTCGCATTTGCCTCTGGACATATGGAGGCAACACTGTGCATTTACATGCTGTTCCATTTTTTGTCGCATACAGCATATATGGAATCTTAGCTTAATGTTTCCATTTTCATTTTACTTTCTAATGTTCCCATTTGTGTGTTGAATTGTGACTTGGTTACATAAATTGCTAAGTTAATGAGATCCAGCACCCTGGATTGTATAGCTTCTTACTAGCAGGTTATTTTGGTGGAACGACACTTATAATAACCCCTCCCCCTCCCCATCCCTACTTTATTTCTCTCTCCCCCAATCCACCAACCAGGGTGTCAATTCTTACTGGAACTTACACACATTATATACGAATGTGTGGATTTTATGGCCATGCACAATGACATGTGAGATCTCTTTGACATTGTAAAACATAAACAAATGAGTACACTGTATTGCTTCTTGTAACTTTATCTATCGCTTATCAGTTCAATTTTACCGTCATTTAGTAAAATATTCCGATATACGGTAAGGGGGGGGTGCTATTATGTGATGTGTTATTTGCGTGCCTAGCCAGTTGAGCTTGTATATGTATGTATGTATTTTACCTCGGTATACAGCCTCAGGCTAGCCTCAGGCTAGGGAGAAGGAAGCACGTGAGGTACCAGCAATTAGCATATACAACTCACGACTGGATTACGTGTCGTTGGGTTGCTCCGGCAAATTTAGTCTACATACAAGCTAATACGCAGTAAGTATCATAAAAACTGTGGTTAGCTTAATCATGATGCATTAGAGCATCATTATGGAAAGTTTAGACTTTCTTTGGTCCATTTTGGACGAGTTATTTGGTTATAAAAAACCAAGGATAGAATTCCTTCTCGAAGGATTGAAACCGATCATTAGCGGTTTCTGTCAACACCCGAGTCACCGTGTGATTATGGGTAGAGATGTGGGCTCTGCCTCGTCTCCTGTGGAAATTCTCTCGTACTCTAATAGAGAGTAATGTTGGAGATGCTCCTGGGTTTCTTTTATAGACTCCCCACAAACTTTTTCAGGCGTTTCTCCGAGTTTCGTAGCATTTTCTCCAACTTGTTGACGTAGTAGTCACAGGTGGGAGAAGTGTGCGGAACAGAGGGATGGGCGGGCCGATACACTGGTCCCGACCCCCCGTAAGGTTTGGGCTTGACCCACAACCCACGCACAAATTTAGCTTATTACGCCTGTGTTATAACGGTATAAACACGTTCTCTAACACCAATAGATGTCCAAATGAGTTTGAAACAACCATATTGTGACATATATACCGGGACTGACCAAAAATCTTTGTTTCAGCTCCCGATGGCCACGAAGCGGAGTAAGCGCGGTGCAGCAGCAGCCGAGGGGCGTGTTCCGAGTGGAGGGGACGAGGAGTACGACTCCTCACCCGTGTTGTCGGCAGGGCCTTCGACACAGCCCGGGGCGCATATTCTCTCCGAGGAGGACATAGTGCCTGACGGCGCCGCGGCTCAAAATTGGGAGACGCGGTTTGCGGCGATGGAGAGTCATATAATGGCTCTCAAACCACCGGTGTCTCGTAAACGGCGAATGCCGAGTGTTCAAGAGGAGTCTTCTTTGGAGGATTTCTCGGAGACAGACTCAGCGATGGAGCTTAGGGCTCCTCCTCCTTCTCCTAAACGGAGGAAGAAGAAGAAACATATCGTTTCTTCTGGTGATGATTTCACCAAGGAAAAGGGGAAGACTGGACTTCGCAAAAAGCGCAAGACCCAGTCCAAGAAGAAGAAGAAGAAGAGGAAAGATTCTTCTTCTTCCGACTCGTCCACAGATTCCACTTCCACGGAATCGGACTCAGACACGCGATATGAAGGTGTCTATGCTGCCATTGGTGGCAAAGTGGCTAAGAAAGTGGAGAAGCCAAGGGCTAAGCGTGTGAAAACCACTATGCTTATGCGTGAGAACATTAATGGCCATTTCCGCACGTTTAAACCGGCGGAGATTATTTCCAAGTTATCAGATGAGTTAACAGGCATTAAAGGTGTTCCCAACTCCATCATTAAGGAGATGGATCGAGATGTCAATATGACGGAGGACCGTAAGAGATTTGAGGGTGTGTTGCACACAGTGCATAAGGCGGTGCTTGGTACCCTAACAGCTATTGCTCCTGTAGCAAACAGAATGCAACGAGAAAATAAGTTCTCGTCTTTGGCTAAGACGATGGACAAAGGCATTGCATTGTTGGCGGCGGCAGGTAATTACCTGTCGTATCGAAGATATGAAAATGTCTTCAAGTCGGTTTGCACAGATGCTGGCAAAGAAGTGGCTCGCTCAAAGAAGATTACGGATAATGATGGGAAAGAGTTTACGCTCTTTCTTGCTCCAGAGCCGATTAAAGGGAAACCTTTAGATAACACCAAAATGTTTGGCGGTCAACTACAATACCTCTATAAAGAGGTAGAAACTGCAGCCAAGAGTGGCAAAAACATGGATGGTAAGAAGAAACAGGAAACTCCTCGTTTCAAAAGGTCACGAGGGGATTTTCGTCCACGGCGGTTCACCAGGGGAACCAGACCGGGCTCAAACTTCGGTCAAGCTTTTCGGGGCCGGGGCGCTCGCTCAGGCTGGACCGACAACACCGCATGGCCACTGGGCCGAGGTGTCAACTCGCCGAGACCCTTCCCCAGGGGCGGGTCCAAGTAGAGGTTGAAACACAAACGTTACAAGTCCTTCCAGCCTCTAAAACCACACAAACTGTAAGCAACTTTGTGGCTGGTAATATTAATAATCATATTTCTGAGTGGCACAAAATTACTAGTGACCAAGAAATTTTACAAATAGTTAGGGGTGTTCACATTCCCTTCACACAAATTCCGGTACAAGGCAGGATACCTTTTCCTTATAACATTGACCCGGTTGAACGAGAGGCACTAACTAAACAGGTACAAAAATTCTTTGAAAAAGGAATTATACAAAAAGTGACATACTGTTCAGGAGAGTTTATTTCAAACATCTTCTCGAGACCAAAGCCTAATGGCGAGGTTCGAATGATCCTGGATTTAACAATCCTTAATAAAATGGTTGAATATCGACATTTTGAAATGTTCTCACTAGATACGGCACGAGATCTGATTACGCCAGATGCGTGGATGGCTAGTGTTGATTTACAAGATGCATATTATACGCTTCCCATAAGGGAAAAAGACCGGAAATTTCTTCTGTTTCTTTGGGATAACCAACTCTATGAGTTTACCTGCATGCCGAATGGTTTAGCTTGTGCCCCTCGTTTATTCACTAAACTGCTTAAACCTGTTTTCTCAGTAATGGCGCGGAAGGGTCATATAATGTTTCCATACATAGATGATTCCTTTATTATAGCATCAACACAAATTAATTGTGTGAATGCAGTTTTGGATTTATGTGCATTACTTACTAAATTGGGGTTTTATGTACATCCACAAAAGTCAGTGTTTAAACCAACAAAACAACTCAAATGTTTAGGGTTTATTCTGGATACACAGTCTCTTACAGTGTCGATAACAGAACAAAAACTAATTAAGTTTATGAATACAGCGACCCAGCTTATTAAGTTACCAAAAACTAAAATTAGACAGGTCGCAGTCCTTATTGGGATAATGATATCGTATGCACCCGCTATTTTATACGGGAAGGCCCATATTAAATCTCTAGAAATAGATAAAAATAATTAGCGTTAACACGAACTAAAGAGAATTTTGAGCGAAAGATGTTTATTTCGCAAGAAGGGCTACAGGATATTGCATGGTGGATGCAACACATAGCAAGTTCACCAAATCCAATCCGCATGGCGGAACCTAATACGGTAATTACTACTGATGCTTCGCTAGAAGGTTGGGGAGCTCATCGAGATGGGGTCACAACAGGCGGTAGATGGCTTGATGATGAAAAATCAGACCATATTAATGCGCTAGAATTGCGTGCTATTTATCTGGGCTTATGTAGTTTAGTAAAGATACATAAATCACAAGTTAGGATACTAACTGATAATACTACTGCCATGGCATATATTCGTAACATGGGTGGAACCAAATCAAAGCCTTGCAATCAGTTGTCTAAACTGATTTGGAACTGGGCACAGGCTCAACAAGTCTGGCTGACTGTAGCGCATATTCCAGGGTCACAAAATACACTTGCAGACCATAAAAGTAGAAATTTCCATGACCATTTAGAATGGTCTCTCTCTACACCTTTGTTTAACTTCATTTGTGAAAAATGGGGTACACCTAAAGTTGACTTGTTTGCATCACGACATAATAACAAATTACCTTGTTATGTTTCTTGGCATCCTGAACCGGAGGCTTGGAAAGTAGATGCATTTGCTATTACCTGGGAAAATAATTATTTTTATATTTTCCCACCGTTTAGCATTATCAGCCGAGTTGTCAGGAAAATCGGTTTGGAAAGGACACATGCTATACTGGTGGTGCCCGATTGGGACACGCAACCTTGGCTGCCAGCAGTTTCACAACTGGCAAAAGAACATATACGATTCCCAAGAAAACTCGGGAATCTGACACACCACGGACCGCTAGTGGTTCACGGCGACGTGTCAACGACGCCCCTATTGGCATTCCTTTTCTAAGGAAACAGTTGCAGCAATTTGGATTGGACAAAATTACTGATAATAGGATAGTATCTGATGCCTGGAGGCCAGGAACTGTCAAAATGTACACATCCTATTTAAAGAAATGGGGTGTACATTGTTTGTTAGTTAAGCCAACAAATCCAACAATTTCACAAGTAGCTCGTTTTCTTCGTTCTCTAGAGGATGAAGGACTATCCTTTGGGTCGATCAATGCGGCAAGATGTGCGTTATCAATCATATTACCGAGAATTGATGGCGAAACAGTTGGAAAACATTATGTTCTTTGTTATCTACTTCGTTCAATTTATCAAAGGAATCCTCCAAAACCAAAGTATAGTCGGTTTTGGGATGTGTCTATAGTATTTAAGTTGTTTCAGGCTTGGCCTCACAACTCGTGGTTAGATATAAAACAATTAGGTTTTACGGTCGCGGTCCTGTTATTATTAGTAACCGGACACAGAGGACAGACGATTGTTCCTTTATCTTTAACTGGATTAGAAATAGACAAGAAACAAGCTACGTTTGATTTAGCACAATTGCTTAAATCGAACACGTTAGGTGACCCTTTATCTACGGTTCACTTAGACTGCTTTCCGAGTGATCGGAAATTATGTGTTGTGTCAGCCATACGGGCTTATATATCTAAGACAAAGGATTTACGTGCATCACAACAACTATTAGTGAGCTTTATAAAGCCACATAAGGCAATTTCATGAGACACCCTTGCCAGATGGACAATTACGGTGTTGAAATTGGCTGGAGTGGATACGGGCAAATACTCTTCCCACTCAACTAGAGGTGCCATGGTCTCCAAGGCACGGTTGCTAGGTATTTCTGTCAAAAGAATACTAGCGCATGCAGGCTGGAAGACGGCTAAGTCGTTTGCAAAACATTACAACAAGCGACTAGAAAAGCCTACCGGCATTGCAAAGCGCCTGCTCGCCAACTAACAAGAATAGGTGAGAACAAAAACGTTGAATATTATATAAGAATGGATGATATTAAGGATAAAAATGAATTATGTAAAGGTCTCCCTAGCCTGAGGCTGTATACCGAGGTAAAATAGTATAGTTATACGAATCTTACCTGGGTATAGATGATGGATAACTGTTGTTTCCCCGAGGTAGAAGCCTCGGGTAGACGTGGGCTAGGGCCCGCCCACCACACCCTACCACGTCTATCCCGTTGGTGTACCGTTACGGGAAAATCATAGTATCCATTGTATTGAAAGATCATTTTTATCCTGAATAAGTAGGTTAAAATTGCTGGTACCTCACGTGCTTCCTTCTCCCTAGCCCACGTCTACCCGAGGCTTCTACCTCGGGAAAACAACAGTTATCCATCATCTATACCCAAGTAAGATTTGTATAACTATACTATATATATATATGTATTGGTTGGGTTATAGCTAAGGTTACTGAGTTCCATGTGGATGACATAGTGAGTGCTAGCAGGCTGAGTGAAGTGGCACTCAAGACCCGTCCCTTCTGCCTGATGGTGGTGGTATGGTATGGGGTGTTCGTAACCTTACGACGGTTACCGGTTGCAGAACTGCAACATTTATAGAGAGGCTCCGATAAATCGGCCCAGTCTTTGGTTAAGACATGTCTTCTGCGGGTGAAGTGGTCTCAGAGGAAGTGTTGTGAAGGCTGGGACATCCTTCAAGACGTAGTGGCGACGGGGCGCCGGGTGGCAGCGGATCTCTCCGTGCCGTCTGTTTGTAGTAGAGCTGTATGGTGTCTGTAGTGTAGCACTTGCATCCGGTCAGCAGGGGTTCGAGGAAGGCGGGCAAAGGTGGGAGCAGCGGTCGTTCCAGCAACAAGAACCAGACAGAGAAATGGTAAAAGGTCAAGAGCCCCACCCAAGAACACAACAACCCTGGTTAGGGGAAGAAGTGAGCCTGGGAGAAATCGAATGGGCAGATCTAGGAAAGAGAAATGAGGAGAGTTGAGTCAAAGGCCCGTGCCTATCTGCCCTATGGTGACCAACCGGCGAGCCATAGACACGGACAGAGTAAGGGTAGAAAGTGAAAATGCCGGCAGGCACCCCCTCCTGGAACTCTTTTCAGACATATCAAGGTAGGGGTCAACACAATCTAGTAGTGGTCAACACAATCAGGCTGTAAGGAGCAGCCAGATCAGGGTTGGTAGTGGCCAGGCAGCCACTGGTGGCGGGCAGACTACCAGTTGCCATGGGGCTGGAAATGCTGTTCTCCTATTGGGTAACTGGGGTGGTGTGACACCCTACCAGGGAACCTATGTACTATAAAAATAAAAAGTGGACGCTTGCCTTCCCGTACTCTCTTCAGTCTTACTTTCTCTTTCTACTTGTCTGTATCATATTTCCTTACAGCCTACTTGCACAGCCACCGACTCTACAATTTGACACATCCTTTCTGAATTGTGTTTTTTTTATGTTAAGATTTAAATGTAATAAAATCTTTTTTTTTTTTACCAATATGGCCGTTTCTGCTAAAATGGTGTTAAATCGTCATAAATCAATCAGTCAATCAATCAATCCTCTCTCTCATTGACCCCCATATAACTCCTGTGTACCATCAATCAATCAATCATCTCCCTCATTCCCCCATATAACACCAGTATACCCTGAGCTCTTTCGAGATGTGGACTTAATCTGGGAAATACGGCATGATTAATAATTTGGTAATTTTTGGATTTGTCCCTGTTGTGTGGTGTTAATTTTATCATGACATGTAATTTATTTATTTAAAAATTAAAAATGAAGCGCTTTACTGTTTCTGAAATTATTTGGTGTTGCTGGTGCGTAGGCGTGACCTGGGTTCAACATCAAATAAGGGTGAGATTGCCAGCAAGCATCTGGTGCCCACCAATCACCGTTTCTCCATCATGAACAATGCCTTCCTTCCCGATGACAACAGCGAGGAGGAGGGTACTGTTAGCTTTGTCAGGTCAGTCAACTGCAATCGTTACCGCTGCACTACAAATAAACAGAACTATTGTGCACATAATCAAAATAATTAAGAAATATCTAGCAGTTTAGCCAATCCATTTAGACTTTTACCATTTTATATTTATTTTACAAGAATATTAATATTTATTTGTTACTTCTTATTATATTATTTTAAAACAGATATATAATATATATATTATTTTATGTATGTATATAATACTTGGCCGGTACATGCAGTGGAATAATGTGCTGAGCACAGTTATTTGCAGTTTTATAAAGAACAGCATCACATTAATCTGCTTGCCATTCAGTTTTATACCCTTTTTCAAAACTGTTGGAAAGTTTGTTTTCATTTTTGAAATCACTGTCAACCAGTAAGATTTGTCATTATCTTTTCATCAGCAGTACTTGATTTTTGATTAATTTAACAATATTGGTTTTTGTTTTCTGTTTAATTTTCTTCAATATTTATATTCCACTTGCCATACAAAATAGTTCAAACGCTCTACCTTTCGAAGCATATGAATAGATTCCACAACATGTACTAGTCATTGCAAAATGCATAGCAACATCTATGCTAATGTGCATCGATGATGTTTTGTTAACTATATTGGTTTTTGTTTTCTGTTTAATATTTATATTCCACTTGCCGTACAAAATAGTTCAAACGCTCTACCTTTCGAAGCATATGAAACAATTGAATGTCAAGTTCAGGGGACGAAACTAACACCTTCCCGCCTGCTGTTCATGATAATGGTGTCGGGTGGGTGGACTTGAACAAAAGGCAGCCACCCAGTAGGCTGGTTGGGATTCCAGACGGAAATTGTTTTTATTGTAGTAGTCTGCACTGACCGCTCAGGCAAGTAACCACATAGACAGTCAGGCGTGGGTAGCGTGGTGAGATCAGGGAGCCTAGATGGTGTAATGGTTAGCACACTGGCCCGGTATGCAAAGAGATGTGGGTTCGAGTCCCACTCTAGGCACAATATTTCCCATTTTCATCACCCCTATGACTATATTTAGGGTCAGTTGTGGGAGTTGTAACTGACCATGGCAGTTTTTGGGGGTGGCGAGAGATGAATCCGGGAAGATGGAGAGTACTGATCGGCAGGTAGCTTTTATCATTAAACCAAGGATTTGATATATATGGATGGCAAAGTGAGGCTCTTTGAGGCTCTCCCAGCGTGCGATCCGAAAATATAGCCGCCATATTTGAAGCATGATAATGAGCGATGATAGGGGAACAAGATCCTTGCTAGTACTATCTGTGGTTGAACTGCCCATGCGATAAGATGGCACTGTTAACAGTAGCATTATTACGTATTCGTTTCCTGTTACTATTACCGTTTCTGGCTAGCTGTTACCATTTACTGCATTTGGGATTGTTATTAATCCAAAAGAATTAGATGGTTGTGGAATTGACCAACTCACCAGTTAATAAGGAGTAGGTGAGTGGACACGCTTTCAAAATGACCAATTATCACGCTTTCATGACATCACTTAACCGTCTATCCATCTACTATCTGTGATTAAACCATCTGTCCTCACCAGACAGGTCGTCTGGTAAACGTTAGTTTCGTCCCCTGCAAGTTAGTTCAAGATGCTGATCATGATCTTAAGTCTTATCCATCTGGTAGTTTGCAGCGAAATGATGCCACAAATCACAACTTCCTAAATTGCCTTTCTTTATGTCAAACCCAGTGTAGATGTGTTTTGCATTTTAAATTTAGCAAAACCATCTTCACCCCCCCCCCCCCATCCCCACTCTGGCAAACAGTCGCAAGAACCATGCATGTCTAAATATGTACAGTAAACCCTCTCTAACCGACTACCCCCCCCCCCCCCCCCACAGGTCGACCACTCCCCTATATCTATCACTTTAATTGGGTCCCAAATGATCGCTCCATACAGTACCATTGTAACAATAAGAAAAGCTCCCTAATCTGACCACCCCCCTAAATTGACCATTTAAAGTCGATCCCATGGTCGGTCGATTTAGAGAGCTTTTACTGTACACACGTAATGTGGTGCCTCCGTTTGTTGTGCTACAGGAAGCGGGTAGTTTGCAGGGATGCATGTGAGGAGCGTGACACAGTTCCGCTCTCGTTTGACTCCAGCATTGGCCAGTACAATAGGCCACTGCAAGCCTCTCACAGCTCACCCGATTGTAGTAACCCGAGCTCCTTGTCTATGCTCAGCTCAAGGAAGAAACGGTAAGAGGCAGGTTGCCATACGATGTTGAGTTTCTGCCGTACCCAAAATAGATATATATATTTTTTAGATTTATATATGAGATTGACGAAACGGTTTTTCTGTTGACATTCAGAGTCATGGGTCGGGCCCGCCGGGTGCTCCCTCAGGTTACCGAGGGCGACAAACTCCAGACACCTCACAAGAAGTTTGGTCCTCCACTCATGCCAAGCCTCGATAACTCGCACAGCCAAGGTAATGTGTCATACTGCTGCTATCATCATCATTCATCATCATCATCATCATCATCACCACCATCTTTAGTTTTAGTTTTAAAGTTGAAAATATTCATCATCATCATCATCATCAGAAATAGTGAACCCTGCAGTGTGACTAGTCATTCACTATGGTATCTTTATTTGTTCGTTGCTTGGCAGGATTTGGCAGTTCCAGCCTCTTGCTGAAGAGCTCCGGACTCGGGAACTGCTCCAACACACTGACCGGCTCACAGCAGTCTACCCTGGTCAAGACGCCACCACAGGACTGCAGGTATGCAGGGCCCACAGTAGATTATGGCTGTGTTAGCGATAATTTAATGTCCATTTCGAAAGGTCCTGTAGAATAAGGCAAGGCAACTGCGTATGTGTATCGGAAAGCTCATGTGTATTTCACAATGGCTAGGCAGACATTGCTTACATTTAATTATTTTGATTTATATATATGTACCTGGCTAGGAAGCGACAACTATACATTTTTATGTCATTGGTTTGACTCGACTAGGCGCTCGGCATTGTTAGGATAGGGAAACGACTGGTTGGCTCAGTGTCAGTATAATGTGACTGAGTGGGATATCAGGTCATGGTGCTGGCATCCTGGTCTCCCAGTGGGACAGCACTATAAAGTCGCCATGAGTGCGTACTGTCACAAATCGGTACCCGTCCTGATATGACCTTTAGATGTTGCCAGGACATAAAACTACAACAACCAACCAACCATAGATTATTAACTCTTGTCTGCGTCGTGAATTAATAACCACGTGCCTCTTTCAGATTACCAAAACCAGACGTGCCCGTGTCCAGCTGCAAGCCGGTGAAAGGCAGTGGGACCGACACGCTTGAGGGCGATGAGCCCCAGTCTCCAGTGCTGCAGTCGAGATCCAGTCAGCAGGCGCAACAGGCCAAGTCGCCGCCTAGAGTGCCACGTCTCCACGAGCCTGGGGAGTCCGGTAGGAAGCCTCCTGGAGAACTGCCAGTACCCCCGGTAGCACTGCAGCCGACTGTCCCGGCAACACAGCCCACGCCGTCACCAGTCAAAGCACCAGTGGTCAGTGTCTACGGCATAATTTATTAGCTTTAAACAACCTGTTCTTTAGGAGTTATTTAGGGCCCAACTGTGGCCTGACGATGTATGTGGTCAAGGTTTGGATATTAATGTCATTCAGCTCTAATGACTCCTCAGTGATATAGGGTAGGCAGGGTCTCTATGGGTCCTGGAAAGTCTTGAAAAGTCTTGGACTTCATTTGCCCCATTTCAAGTCCTTGAAAAGCCTTGAGTTTAACCTATTTTGGGTAATTAGTCTTGAAAGATGTGGATTCCATTAAACTGTCCCCACTGATCTAAATTAGTCCAAAATCGCCATTCCCCATTGTTTTTCCCAACCTAAAATCCAAATGAAAAAAGTCTTGAATTCCTTTCAAAAACAGCCTTGAAAAAGTCTTGAAATAACCTTGAATTGGATATCAGCACCTGTGTACGGCCTCTGGGAAGGGTATTTTACACTTACAGCCTATAAAAGTATTATCACTTAAAGTAAATTTGAACCCTTTTGAGTATATCCTATGTAAAGCCACCCTTCCAAACTACAAATAATAGCCAACAGGCAAACTAATGGTGCTGGGCAGACCATTCTGACCTACTGGGTTTAAGTTCAAATAGCAACCTAACTCTAAGTGTGTTCTTTCATTGAGAGACCTCGAATGACCATGTAAGGAATACATGATAAAATGGAACGACCAAATCCTTAATATACTTGATATGTCATTTCTGTGTGTTTGTTTAATCATTGTTTCGCAGAAACACGATCAGCTTGTCATCAACCGCAAGATCTATTCTGTTCTCAACTGTATTGGCCAAGGTGGCACCAGTTCTGTAAGTAGCCTAGTTTTTGTTAGTGTTTAAAAATATATATATAATGTCACATTGATTGATTGATTAAGATGGGGAAATTTCAACTGTAAGCAATTCATCTTCCTCATTCCACTGCTCCTTGTCCTATCCTCATGATGTCAAGCACCAGACTAAGTAGCGACAAGTATAAATATTTATGTCATTGGTTTGACTTGGCCATGGTTCAAGCCCGACAACCGGCCACACGGGAAGTGAGCGCTCAACTCAGTCGGCCATGCCATCGGGTATTCCGTCTGTTTCACCACAGCTCAGTAAACTGTTAAAAGTTGTGTAATCCGATGAAAACATAATATTTTCTAATTCAATACACTTATCTAAATTTGATCTTGTATATTCTGGGTCACACATTAATCTTGTTAGTGCTGCATACAAGGAATATTAAGTCTCATTTAAACTTGTCATATTCCCCGTTAAAACGCATGATTAGACCCCGCTTTACTGGTCCACTCTGGGCCTAGGATATTTGTGGGAACTTAGTGCTATTCTCATGCTGGCCATATTTGGCTGTGCATCAGAAGGCTAAATTATAACCACATTTGTGTTGATCCTGTATAGGTGTTCGCTGTTATCGACCCTGGCAATAGTATCCGGGCTGTGAAGATCGTCAACATGACTGGTGCAGACGAGTCGACGGTGAGGAGCTACAGGAATGAGATTGAGCTGCTACAGGGCCTCCAGTCTTCTGACCGGGTTATTCGCATGTTTGACTAGTAAGTACACTCATGCGCACACACACTGATAGCCGGACATGATGGGCGCGTCAGATGGACGCTCACATTCTCTGCGGAGTTCAAACCCCAGCGGTACCGGACGCGGTGAGCCAATTGGTATCTCAGGTTTCTCGTGTGGAAGGCTGGGGGTTCGATTCCCAGCCGAGTCAAACCGATTACTTACAAAATTGATAGTTGTCGCTACCTAACCTAGTGCTTGGCATTACTGGGATAGTAAAAAAATATTCCAAGTTTGCAGTGTGGAATTTGAAGGCAAGTTATTGAACTATAATTTACTGAAATTTACATTTCTGAAAAATTTGTGAATGGGAGTGATGTGTAGTACTGTAAATGTGAATGGTTCTTTTTCTCTGCCACCTGTAGTGAATTTGTAAATAGTCATGATGCATTGTATTTTGAGCACAAATGGTTTTTGTTCTCTGCCACCTGTAATGAGTTTGTAAATGGTCGTGATGTGAAGTAATTTAAGAGCGAATGATCTTTGTTCTCTGCCACCTGTAGTGAGTTTGTAAATGGTCGTGATGTGTAGTAATTTAAGCGCGAATGATTTTTGTTCTCTGCCACCTGTAGTGAGTTTGTAAATGGTCGTGATGTGTAGTAATTTAAGCGCGAATGATTTTGTTCTCTGCCACCTGTAGTGAGTTTGTAAATGGTCGTGATGTGTAGTAATTTAAGCACAAATGGTTCTTTTTCTCTCCCACCTGTAGTGAGTTTTGCACGGAGAAGAGCATACTGTACGTGGTGATGGAGAAGGGCGACACTGACCTCGCTTCCTTCTTCTCGAAAAAGAAATTCGATGACATCAAGATTATGTACTTCTGGCAGGAGATGCTTGAGTCTGTTCAGGTGCTTCACGCAAAAGGTATGTTTTTTTGCTCTAGAATGTAGTTTGGTTATTTTAAAATTATAGTGCATTCAAATTTGTGGTAACACCTGAGTGCGATGCAGATATATGCTTAGTGAACCGATTACAAATAATGGAAAATACCTTTTTTTTAAATATGAATTTATTTACCCTGCCCATAACGGATATGTGTGTAAACACCTGTTTTCATCACTGAGCAGCACTAGTTCAATTTGATTTAGATCTTTTGAATCTTGTTTTAGTAATAATATCTAATCGCAAATTCAGTATAAAAAGAATTTAAACTGTGGAAATTAGTTTTTATACCTAATAGGATTCTATCGACTGGTGTTGTCATATCATTTCATTTATGTATTTTTTCCTGCTTGTTTCTGCTATTAAAATAATCCACCACTACCACTATCACAACCATCAACAACCACCATCACCGACCACCACCATCAATACCACGACTACCCACGACTACAACCACCATCACTACAACCTCCACCACCACCACCACCACCACCACCACCAATCACTACCGCCACAACCACCATCACCAACCACCACCACCGCAACCACTACAACCACAAAACAAAAACCCACCTCCAAAAGCCATCGTGCACACGGACTTGAAGCCGGCCAACTTCATGCTGGTGGCCGGCCACCTGAAGCTGATCGACTTCGGCATTGCCAAGACCATCCAGCAGGACATGACATCAGTGACGACGGACCAGCAGGTCGGCACGCTCAACTTCATGAGCCCCGAGGCACTAATGGCCGACAGCTACGGCAGCGAGGAGGACGAGAACGGAGAGGTGCAGCGGAAACACAAGGTACCACGCCCCTAGCGGCGAGCTGGGGAGGACATGGCAAGGCGCCGGGACATACATGAGGGGGGGGGGGGGGGGGGGGTCAGCAAAGGCTGCTGCTATGGATTAGTTTGTTTATTTTTATTTTTTGTTATGACTTTGACTGGACGCGGTAGTCCAATCGGTAGAGCGCGCAGGCCTCCTGTGCAGAAGGTCGGGAGTTCTAATCCCAGCCAGTCGTGTCAAACCCAGGGTCTGAATGGGGCCTGAAAAGTTGTGCACTTAATTTGTTCCATTTCAAGGCCTTGAAAAGCCTTGAATTTAACCTATTTTGGGTAATTAGTCTTGCAAAGCCTTGAATTCCATTAAACTGTTCCCACTGATCTAAATTAGTCTGAATTCGCCATTTACCATTGTTTTGTCCCCCTGAAATCCAAATGAAAATAGTCTTGAATTCCTATCAAAAACAGCCTTGAAATAGCCTTCAATTCCATATCTTCACATGTGTACGGACCCTGGACAAGGCGCCGGGACACAGATTGGGGTGGGGGGGGGGGGGAAGCAAAGGCTGTTTCTGCTATGGATTTGTTTGTTTATTTATTTATTTACTCAGCATTAATAGAATAGAACAAGGACTAGTTAGCATGGCATCAGGAAAATGTGACTTAGTGGGATATCAGGTCAAGGTGCCGGCGACCTGGTCTCCCAGTGGGGCAGGATTCATGTACAAAGTCACCATGAGGGTGCACTGTCACAAATTGGTATCCATTCTAATGACCATGAGGGCGCACTGTCACCAATCGGTATCTATTCTCATGACCTTCAATGAAATATTGCTATAAAAAAAAATTAAACTAAAGAAAATTGGTTAATTTTGTTGATTGCAATCACACATAATGGTCTTCCGCATTTCACAGCTCCCTTCCCTATCCTAGTAATGCCGAGCGCCAGGCTAGATAATAACGACAAGTACCAATTGTTTACTTCAATAATTTGAACCATCCGAGTATCGAACCCACGATCTGCCTGTCGCAAGGACAGCAGGCGCTCAACTCATTCGGGCGCTCCTCCCATTGCTAGGAGGTAAAACACCCTCACCAAACCATGCATTGACTGCCTCCTCAGATCGGGTACAAGAGTGATGTGTGGTCGCTAGGCTGCATCCTGTACCGGATGGTGTACGGCCGGACGCCGTTCCAGTCCATCCGCCACCAGCTCGAGAAGATGCGGGCCATCGTTGACCCCAAGTACGAGGTCAAGTTCCCCGACATCCCCAATGCGCTGCTGCGCGACACCATCCAGGTGATGTGATGGCAGCCCATTTTGTTTTAATTCACACACTCAGACAAACGGGGAAGAAAGTCAGAACATGGTTTAATAATATTTATTCAATAATAAAAAGTAATCATAACCGAGGAGCGGTTGAGTAGTCATGAGTTGAGTTTAGGTGCAGGGACCGAGCAATCAAGAGCAGTTCAGGCTGAGATGTTCAAGGGAGCAGGGTAGAGTTCAGCTCATAGTGAAGAGTAGATGACCCGTGAAGCGCTCAAACCACTGAGTAGTGGGTGGGAGGGTGGGTGAGCGAAGTGGTCAGAGCAGCAGGCGGCGGTGAAGTGACGAGGAGGCGTAGTGCGATTCAGCAGGAAGGCTAAAAATAGACAGCTCTCGTGTGCAAATTACCCATGTTAGCCTGCAGCCAACATGCATAAATTTTAATTTTTTAATAAGTTTTAAATTTTGTTGTTACAATCTTGAACACTACTACACTTATCTTCTTCTTGGTTGTCCATCGGTGGCGATGATGATAGCAACTCATCATTTGTTATGAACTCGTCAATGACCGATAAGTCCAATTTGTGATCGGAATATGCTGTGGTACATTGGACATGTGTGTATAGCTGCAGTCAGAGAGTGAAAGAGTCTGGTATTGGTAGGTGATAGATATATATCTTGAACACTACTACACTTATCTTCTTCTTGGTTGTCCATCGGTGGCGCTAATGACAGCAACTTATCATTTGTTGTGAACTCGTTGATGACTGATGAGTCCAATTTGTGCTCGGAATGTGCAGTGGCACATTGGACATGAGTGTGTAGCTGCAGTCAGAGCGTCTGGTAGGTGAAGGAGACCATCTTTTCTCTGCTGATGCTTTTGTTTAGCTTGAGATATATGATCAGTTACAAACTGTGTTGTGCCTTTACGAATTGAAGCACACCATGATCTCCTCCTGTCCTTGGCTATTTCCCAGGTTTATAGTCGAGATTACATTTGTTCATTTCTACAGGTTGTATTAAATTTAAGGCAGTGCTTGAATGTTTTCTTCTGACCACCTTAATTTGTGTGTCCCTTTCCAAGTTCACAGTAGAAGAGAGCTTTTCTATCTATCTATGTGAACCCTACTACACTTATCTATGTGCAAGGATAAGAGATCCCCGACATCTTCACGATCTGTGTTTATAATATTTCTAGGACGTGAAACCCCGACTAAACAGTTTAGTTCTATACATTTCCGCCATCTACTATCTAATATTACACTTTAATATGACATTTGCTGCCAATAAAGGGTAAAACCACCATGACTCAATAAATCAATCAATCAATCAAACCTAATATCAATACAAGATTCCAGAAAGACTTGAAAGATGTAACTCTGTCCTAAGCTCTCGTTGATGACCGGTATTAGATTGGTGGCTGGCCGGTGTTGGGGTGATGACTGGCATTGGGTCAGCGGTCGGTCAGTGTTGGGCATCCCCTGTACGGAGTGGAAGTGGATATCTGGGGGAAAAACACCATTAAATTATCATAGAATACAGAATCAGTTTTACACACTTATTTCCTTGAATATGGCTTTTGTTGCAGTTACGCCGTAAAATCACACGCCGGCTACAGGGGCTGAATTTAATCTGTTTAATCAATTTTAAAATAATGTATTTCGTTAATAATTGACTAACAATGGTGATATGTTTTAATTTTTGTAGAAGTGCTTGATTCGCGATCCACATCTGCGGCCTTCTATAGATGAATTACTAGACCATCCGTACCTCCGAAAAATTAAAGGTAAAACACAGTGCTTGTTTTGTAGCAATATAAATTTGCAATTTTACATTTTTTATATTACCTAATTTCTCATAAATAGTTAATCGAATTTGAGGGAAAGAACACATTATGGGTTTTTTTCTTGGGGCTTTATGTGCTAGCAACTCTTAAGGTCACATCAGGATGTTATATATATGGATTATTCTCTGAAACGGCACTAAACATTCAAAATAATATCAGAATCCATGTTTATATGAAGATTTACATGTTACAAAATATGTCAGAGTTGAAAACAAGCTATTTCACTTTTTGATCTTATACAAATTGAGCAATATGCTAATACCACTCATGTAACCTGAAAATCAAGCACACATCCAGAACATCATTTTAGCATATACAACAAATTTAAACAAGATTTGATTGATTACAATTAAGCAAACAACATGTCTCACAAGAAACAAGTTGAAAAAAGGTTTGGGTAAATGCATGGTGTCGATGTGTACTAAATAAATAAAGAAATAATTAATTACCATCATTGTAATGTGGCAACCAAATATGTGTTGCCTGAAGGGAAGGAGGGGATTATGGGGAGCTGCTTGGAAGCAAGCCTCCCGCTCTCCAGGCCGCTCCCCAACCTCCAGTAACCCAGAATAGAAAAGAGCATATCAAAAGGAGATTACAGGAGCAATATTAGAATAGCAGAACAATAATAAGACAGGAGAATTACATACATGATTAATATTTGCATAAGTACTTTATACATCATGTACATATATATCAAGTTGAATATGCCGCGGTATTGTTTTTATGCTTCAGAAGCTGAGCCGGCCATCCCGATGGCGGGCACTCACGAGGCGATGCTGAAACTGATGCGCCAAGTGGCCTCTGACAACCTTTCAAGCATGCAAAAGGTTCCTTAATTTTATTTGTATTTTACCATAAAATAAGGCATGGTGGATTTGGCACTTATTGCACACGTCACGTATTGCACACGTCACTTGATATAGGTTTTACCGTTTTTTGACACGTTAGTCTCTAGAAAAACTGAAAGAATAAATTCTACTCACGTTTCACTATGAATATGGCCTCCTCTGCTGACATGGTGTAAGATCACCATCAATCAGTCAATCAACCAAATCGACATCGGTCTTCGGTTTCAGTCTGTATCAAGTCATGTTTTTCGATGGTAACAGGAATAAGTTTAGCTGTAATTGTCCTACAAACTTGTTATGAATGTCAAATAGCTTTATTACAAAACATAATTACTCATTTCTCTACTGACAGACCGTGCAAGGCTTCCTGGCCCAGTTGCAGCAGGATGGGGCTGACCCAGCGCAGGTATGTGTACGGCAGGGATAAGAACTCTCAGCGTGTTATTTTCAGGGTCCGTATGGGGCCTGGAAAGTCTTGAACTTTATTTGCCCTCTTTTAAGGTCTTGAATTTAACCTATTTTGGGCAGTCTTTTTTTTTCTTGAAGATTTATACTGCCTATCATGGATAAGTCTGAATAGACTTGTTTTCACCATTAGACAGTTTGTCGATAGAAAGCCCGAGCTATACTTTTACCGACCCAATGGATTTTTAACCTCCCACACCACATAGACATGGTATGAGAGCAACTGGCCTTTGAAGATGCTGTAAGTTATACACAGCAGTGGAAATCCAAATTGGCAGAGGTGGGGGCCACAGGAATCGAACCACCGACCTTCAGATTAGGAGTCTGACCTAGAAAAAAGCCAGACACTCTAACCACTCCGCCACAGAGAACACCACTTAGTCTTGAAAAGCCTTGAATTCGATTAAACTGTGCACGGTGATCTAAATTAGTCCGAAATTGCCATTCGCCAGTTTTTTTCCTGAAATCCAAATGAAAATAAGTCTTGAATTCCAGATCTTCACATGTGTATTTATAACCGTAGTAGTATCAGTAGATATTCGCCTACATCCCTTTAGTCTGTTTAATGCTCAATGTTTATTCGGGATCCAGTAGTCGTACAACGCATATGACAAGGGGAGGGGGATATTTTTCTTTATATTCTATTCATATACAACTTTTATGGTCTAATAAAATGTTGATATAACATAAACCACTATCTTGTTCAGTGGTAAAATGTTAATGTATATTACAATCTGTCGGGGGTCTAGAAAAGTGGTACTCTGAACAGTTGATGACCCCCTTAAACTTCCATGTCACACCACCCTGATTCTGCCCCGCTATCTAAGTAAAATGTATGTTCATTGCATACATGTCTGGTTGTATCTGGGGGTCTACCAGTGCTGCCACTTTATACTTGTATGAAAGTATTATAGGTTTTTCAAGGAAAAACTACTTTTTTCATGTGTAAATACATGAAAACACTTCTTTCTGAAAAAAAATATTGCCAATCTGGTAATTGAAAACTCTTCAGACTTACAATTAGGAATTTGGTGAAATCGAGAGATGTGCTTTCCAAGAGTGGTGTAAATGAATAATGGCGATATTCTTAGCCACATGTGACTGTACTTCAATTGTGTTTTCTGATATTTCCGAAAAGGAAATATATTAGAAGCCTATTATATTTTATGATTTGCGCATGAATTAATACTTGTCCCCCTTTTTTATTATAAAAAGGACGCTGGCAGTGCTAAGGGATCATCCGGACGGCGCATACCACTGGCTCCAATTAAAATACATAATAAGGACTAGGAAGGGGTTGACAAGGAGACCCACTTGAATGTAGAACTGAACAACCTAACTTTGTTTTGCTGGAGTTGTCTTTTTCTTGTTTTTGCGGGGGCGGGGGGGGGGGGGGGGGAAGGAGGGGGCTTCAAAGAAGGAATGCATGTGTAATCAATTAGTATAAGGGTCGTTTTCTGAAACTGGGTACAACTTTTATGAGATGGAAGCCAAAAGTGTAAATATTCCAAATAATAGTAGAATCCATATTCAAAAAAAGGTTTGTGTAAATTTTGATATAAATTTGTAAAATTTCACATTTTCACTTTAGCACAAAACAGGACAAGAGATGACAATTTTTTTTTGACATGTCCATCTTAACATGGAACCCCGCTCCAGAAACTGACCTATATACTTTAAGTAAAAATGAAAAAGTAACTCATCAACGGTAGGCTTTTGTCATTTAATTTAGATTTGTATATATATTGTTGTATTCGTAATTATATTCATCAGTCGTTCAATTTTGTCAACCAATGGAAGTGAATAAACACACCACTTGGACTTCATTATTTTGGCAAGTGTGTTTTAGTGCTTATATTACCCGTGGCTAAAGTTGTAGGTTAATACTGTATCACCCAGACGGGATGGCCGAATGAGTTCGAGCCTCTCTCTCCCGTGTTGGTAGATCGTGGATCGAACCCTGGTCGAGTCAAACCAATGACTTAAAATTTGACACTTGTTGCTTCCTAGCCAGGGGCTCAGCATTATTAGGAGAGGGCAAGGAGCAGTGGAATGATGAGACCAATCGTCACCTATTGAAATTTCTCCTAAACAACCAATGTACCCCCCCCCCCCCCAAAAAAAGAAGAAATCATGGCATATATACACACATAATTTAGACACATCTGATCAGACATAATGTACAAATCTGCTCCTGTAATATTTTGTAAAACATTCCATACACGAACATGGTATGGTACCACAAAACACCTACATTCAAAGTCGTATAATAATCGATCAAATGATTTGCTTTTGCAATGTAATTGCACAACAGCTCCACAACTTATAAAACACAACACACAAATAAATACATGTACATTACGAATTCAGCTTAATGTTGTCCCGATCTTCTCTGTTCCCTGATTGTTGTTTGTTTAGAATAATTGATTTAATAAGTATATAAATAGTCACTATAGGGTAGCATACATAATGTCCTTGTGTTAACACGATTACGGTTGGGTTCCATCTTACCCGTTTGAAATTTATTCTTTTGAGTCATATTTCTTCAATTCCACTGTTACACAAAGATAACCACTCCAATGAAATTGATCTCATCAATTCCAATATGTACAGTATTCCCTTTGTGTGTATAATCGTTCATATAAATAAACAATTGGAACTATTTAATTGGATCTTAATGATTTGCTCTAATGAGTTTGTCTATAAATAGTCCACATCCTACGCATTATCTGGAGGCTGTGTCAATGTGAACAAATCGGATTGAACTACAACTATCGGGCTCTTTGGTGGTCGCTTCGTCAATTTGGATTGCTCTTCATAAATAAGCTCCTTTCTCTTCGGATCCCGAAGCGGGTGCAGGTCGTGTACAAATGTTTCCCAGTTAACATTCTCAATGCCCTTTTCCTTAACCTCCTCCAGTTTTTGATTGATGTGTGCAGAAAGATCGGTAGGCTTCTCTAGCATCAGCGAAGAGAGGAGACTTTCAAAGAGCTGTGGTATCTTGTTATTGTCGAGGTAGCTGCGAGCCGTGAGATAATCTGTGATGGGCCCAGTTTTCCCACGGCGAGGTTTCTTGGGTGGCACTGTTGATGTTGATGTTGACATTGACGAAGACATGGTTGGCGGCTACAGCAGCTCGGCGCCCTTCTGTCTGCAAACAAGAAGTAGATCAGACAAGGATATGCAGAAACCAATCACAAACACAGAAGTTTCTGTTATATCGGTATCAGCCAAACAGAAACTAATTTGTTGTTTTTTTCTTGAAGATTTATACTGCCTATCATGGATAAGTCTGAATAGACTTGTTTTCACCATTAGACAGTTTGTCGATAGAAAGCCTGAGCCTACACTTTTACCGACCCAAGGGATTTTTAACCTCCCACACCACATAGACATGATATGAGAGCAACTGGCCTTTGATGACGATGTAAGTTATACACAGCGGTGGAAATCCAAATTGGCAGAGGTGCGGGTATGGGGGAATTGAACCACTGACCTTCAGATTAGGAGTCCGACCTAGAAAAAAGTCAGACACTCTAACCACTCCACCACAGAGAACAACTTAGATGTTGCCAGGACATAAAACTCCAACAACCGACAAACTAACCGTAACTAATTAACTGTTGATTCAGGTCAAAGTGATTAACCATGAGAAATAGTCAGACACTAACCACGCCGCCACAGAGAACACCACATTAAAACCAGACAGAATAATTAAGGCAAGCCACTAACTAACAGCTAAGACGACAAGGTAACTACCAAATTGCGACTTGCTGTTCAGTGATGAAACCAAGCTGCAATGCAACTTACTCGTTATGGACAGGGTAAATACGCCATCACAAAATAAAATCATGTTATCTCCACTCACTTATAGTCTATTAACAAAGGCAATCGTTGCAAAGCTAACAAGAATTAATTTCACCAATATTGAACTGAATTACCAAAGCAAATGTACACTGCTGATTTAATTTTTCTTTAAATCAGTGGGGTTGGTGGGTGTAGGAATTTCAAGCTTTAGATTGTTGGCGTATTCATTAGCCACTTGGTTTTCATACTTTACTTTAATTGGATTAGAATGTCCATACATCAAATCAAACAACCTAGCTATCGAAAAACTACAATTACTGCTACTATAACAAGTCACACAATTAGATCTAGGCATTCCTGCGGTGGTTACCTTTAATTTGATGTTACTTGATAGGGTTGTGTTGACATAAGCCACATATCCTCCCTACGTTGATACAACCTATATCGACGGTCTCTGGATATCACCTCGGTGCAGGAGCTGATATCGGAATGACGTCACACTGTCTCGCCGCCTGGGACTACAACTACAGTAAAACTTCTCTAACCGACCCCACAGATCGACCACTCCCCTATTAGTCCCCCAAACGATTGCCCATACAATACAATACACCCTATTCACGCCGTGGCCATGTTGAAACCAGACCGAGGGCACTTATGCGTCGGCGAGGCGCCGCTGTATGTAAAGTGATGTGAATACTTTTTTGTCTACCAAAACCTCTCGAAATCACTCAGATTTGAGGGTATTCATTTTTGAAAGTAACATATTCATCTTTGCATACCTGGTTTCTATCTATTGGCCAATTTTCAGGAAGATTGGGTGATTCTTGCATGGTGATTTTTCCCATTCTTTAACTACAATGTGACTGTCAACTTCAAGTCTGCATAGTTATGGTGGTATCATGTAATGCAGCACTGTCAGCGTAGCTATCTGTGCAACACAGTTAAACAACTAGTCTTAGTAATTACAAATTAATAAAAGGATTAAAATATTTTTTTTTAATATATCTATATTAAGAAAGTTATGCAATTTTGAATTTAAGGAAAGATTGGCAGCCAAGGTGAGTGACTTTGTTGACATTGCCTACTGAAATGCATCTGATCATCACTCAATCTTCATGAAAACTGACCAATAAATAGAAAAAAGGTATGCAAAAATGAATATGATATTTGAAAAGTGAATATCTTCAAATTTTAATCCTTTAATTTCTCTAGTGGTTCATACACATCGGCACACAGTAGTGTCTTATGGCCATCTCTAATACCGATGCTTACTCAGCCTCGTTCTGATGGCGAATTATGTCGCGCGTGAATAGTAACGATAAAAAATAGCCTCACTAAACCGACCACCTCCCTAAATGGACCATTTAAAGTCGGTCCCATGGTCGGTCGATTTAGAAAGGTATTACTGTACTAAGACTAAGTAATAGCACTACGACTAGTAGATAAAGGATTCACCCTGTCCTCGGAGTACACGGGTGAATACCAACCCTATATAAAAGCTGTTGAAAAAGTGGGAAAATGAAACGAGAGCCTAATTTCACAATCTAAGAAGCAACAATTATTCTTTTTATATGTCTTCATATTTCCCCGCTACCTTTGAGTTGAAAAATATAATAAAACATAGTTTAATAGAATCTAAAGGTGAAATCGACGGCGTTCATCTTGTCTTTTTGCATTCTCTCCCATTTCACCAACTCTATGCCGATATAAGTACCCATTTGATACGGGAGACAGGCATTCTACTTCCTGTTCCATACTAAAGCTCTTTTTGCCCGTATTTATGCTACGTTGTCGTTCACCCGTGTACTGCAAGTACGTGGTGAATCATTTATCTTTACTACTATACTATCGACAATGTCTAATCACTAGTGCACGTAATACTAGCAATTGATAATAGGCCTACTACTACTCAAACGTAGTCAAAATACTACTACTACTCACTGACTACTAGTACAGCTAAGATTCCTTATACACGCGGCAAAATGCGTTGGCATAGAAAACAATAGTAACTTTGATCTTCCTTCACAGATTTGGAGGAAAAACCCTAAAAAAATGTCATGGGTAACTTTTTTGGTGTGTTTTTTTGTTTAACCATATCCCAGCACAAAAACAGAAAAATTAAATACTTTGGCCACATGATACGACACCAGGAATCACAGAGAAGAATACTGGAAGGGAAGATAGAAGGGAAAAGACCAAGAGGGAGAAGGAGAACAAGGATGGACAACATCACTGAGTGGACAGCAATAAGCTATGCGGAATGCGTGAGAGGAACGAATGACAGGAAGAGATGGAGGTCCATTGCAGCCAACCTTCTTCGAGAAGACGGCACCCATTGATTGATTGATTGATCCCAGCACAAAAAGTAAACATCGGCTATTGAGGGTTGGCATATATCTATCCCGCATATATGATATACCACATTCCCATTCGCATGCCGCATACAGGGAATCTTAGCTTAAGTCTAGACTAATCATCATCATCATCATGCTGTCAGTCGCGATGCGACAAAGACTGCTTTCATTACTTGACTGCCGCTCTCCATTTAGCTCTCTGCTGTGAGAGTTGCGTCCATGAGTCGGTCTTAGTGTCTCTCAGCTTCAGGTTTCTCTTGATGGTCATTTCATGAAAGCTGCCTGCAAAAGTGTTGAAGTGCTGGTGGCTTTTGCAAGTTACCAGCGGCACTCTCTCGGGGAGCAAATAGAGGTTTCACACCGGCCAGAACATGTCAAGACAGGCGCAAAACTATTTGTCCCTGCAGTGGCTGGTCGAGAGATGTTGGGAGTTCCATAGATCAACCGCCCTTAATGCTGCCACACTGCCCACAGTGACATGGTTTTCTGTTTAGGGTTTGCTCCCTTAGCCTTCGGTTCTGTCAAGAACCTAAACCACAAGGCAGTGCTTTACAACTCTGCAAGGCAGGGGCGTCAAACTCCCTGAGGTATTGCAATACCTGCATACATTGTATGCAGTACCTGCAATACCTGCATACATACTATAGGTACCCGCATTTCCAGTTTTGTGCATGCCCAGAAGGACTCACAATGGTGGCAATACATTCAAAAGATTTGGGACAGAATTTAATTTATTATTATATCATTTTTGCTCCTGGCAATTGATTCTGAGCACTATTTTTGAGGATCTGAAGTTTTGCATCATCAGAAAAGGTAAGTAAATGGCAATAGCAAGAGGCAAAACTTGTATAACTGTGTAATATACACATTTCTAAATCATATAATCATGGTTCAAACTAGATACAAGATTCACCCCGTACTGCTGCAGTAGGGGTGCAAACCAACCCTATGTAAAAGGTGGGGAAAATGCGGGTAAAAGAATTGAGGGCCTAATTTAACAATCTAAGAAGCAACAATTATTCTTTACATCTGTTTTATTATTTACCTGCTACCTTTGAGTTGAAAAATATAATATAATATATAGTTTAATAAGATTTAAAAGTGAAATCGATGGCGTTCTGCGGCCGCCATCTTGTCTTTTTGCATTCTCTCCCATTTCACCAACTCTGTGCCTATATGCATAATATGGGTAGCCATTTGATACTGGAGCCACATACTGGAGCCTCACTTCCATACTAACGCTATTTTCGCCCGTATTTATATAAGGCTGGTCTTCACCCGTGTACTACAAGTACCGGGTGAATCTTTTATCTAGGTTCAAACCAGATTGGACCTATCGCCCATGTGTTTTGAACGGCCAAAGTGTTGCTGGTTAGCTAGTTTGGGTCGGATCATCGCAGCAGTGCATAGCATTTATTTTATTCAAAATTAATAGAAGTGCAGAAGCCTAACCATATAAATTTAATATAATCTATTCGTTGAATATGTTTCCTATATGTGTTCCAAGCAGTTTGTGAATAGGTGGTGTGGTTTTAGAGATATTGAACTTTTTCTGTAAGAAGATTGCTCACGGCCATTGACAATGCACTGAGTTTGCCGGTACGCATAAGTGGTCCCTTATTTACTTCACTTGCCTTTCAGGCTTACTATAAAAGCCATCATTATTTACAACTTCAACTCCCAATAACTTTGTCCATAATGAATTTTTTTTTTTAAACTAAGAAGTGTTTTTATCTGTAAATTAAGCTCTTTAATTCTAGACCAGTCAGATAAGAAAAAAAAGTATTCAATTTTTTTATGCATGTGCCTACATACTAGACTAATCAATGTAAATTGTAATAAATAATGTGACATCGCTGCTGAGCATATTCTTCTCTTTTAAACTGTGATACAAATACGCAAAAAATAATATAGAACACAAATAGTGTAACAGATCATCGCAGCCTTTGTTTCACCAACCTATTATACGCGTAGGGAACACGACAAGTTGTACGGTGACAGCTCTGCACGTCGCTTACTGTCCTTCCCAACGTAAAACCATTTTAGTTTACATTACGCACAGAGCTAGCAACCGTTTCCAATGGGCCATTATCAGTTTGGAATCTATAGAATACGCTCAGCATAAATTTATTGTAATATATAATGTATGTTTTAAGGAAATACTTACTAGCTTACAGTTCTTTTAAAATTAAGAAAACTTATTAAACGAGAAAAGTCTTATATTATGCGTACTAAACTACAATAACATTGTGACCGTAACTGTAATCTGACAACATGGCCGATGTTGACTATTTGGCTCGTGAACAGACTTGCTGTCAGTGATGAAACTGGTTTTATTCGTAGGGATTAAATTTTAAATTTTACTTCACATACAGGACAATAGTAATACTCTCACCTACATTATGTAAGTATGTTTTTGAGGGGTCTTCTGTTGTGTAAATATGGGGACATAACACATCTGACGCAGAATTTGGCCTGGCGCGTAACAGACCGGAACAGTGTCCACCCGCTCGCCTCGAGCAGCGGCTATTGTGGCGTTATCTTATTAGCCCTCTACGTAATGCGATATATTTTGTTCAGATCATCATCATCATCATGCTGTCGGTCGCGATGCGACAAAGACTGCTTTCATGAAAGCTGCCTGCAAAAGTGTTAAAGTGCTGCTGGCTTTTGCAAGTTACCAGCGACACTCTCTCGGGGAGCAAATAGAGGTTTCACACCAGCAAGAACATGTCAAGACAGGCGCAAAACTATTTGTCCCTGCAGTGGCTGGTCGGGAAATGTTGGGAGTTCCATACATCAACCGCCCTTAATGCTGCCACATTGACATGGTTTTCTGTTTAGGGTTTGCTCCCTTAGCCTTCGGTTCTGTCAAGAACCTGTACCACAAGGCAGTGGTTTACAACTCTGCAGGGCAGGGGCGTCAAACTCCCTGAGGTATTGCTATACCTGCAATACCTGCATACCATATGTTCAGATAGACAAAGGGTATTGCACATGTCTATTAATTTATACACTTTTTAGGGACCTTTGAGTAAATATTTTGTCCCAAAGGATACTTTATGCCACGCCCCCTAGAATGGTTTTGTCTGCTAGATCTAGATGAATAATTAATTGGCATTTGACCTAGCCTAGCTAGGCTACTCAACTAGATAGTAACACAAATTGGCAGTGCAACAGTTGCATATAAATGATATATAATCTAATACCATGTGCAGGTATCCACAGATATGCATGTCAATATGTATGTAGTTAAATTAATGGCATAATTGTGGATACTTATTTGAGTTATTTCTACTACTTAGATTATTATATATCATTATATTGCCAAAGGCAAGTTTTCGAAATGAGGTGCTGCTCAACAGCACCACTTCCAAATTTACAATCTGCGTCCCTTACATTGAGACAATTTGATAATATTCTCTTCCAACCCCCGCCCCCACCCCCGAATCCACAAAATCATTATATGAATCATCATAATAGTTCTATGTAAATAATTTGATTCAGTATTTGAATTCATAGATTTCTAAGTTTGATTTTATTTTCCATTCAAATCAAACGACATATTAAGCTATCTAAAATGGCGTATATCTTCAGTTCAATTTAAATAGTATTGTACACCTTATCCTTATTCTATATACCTTTTGTGTAAATAATCCTGAATTGAAAAATGGCTGGAAGACCAGTGCTTCGGCACTGACAAAAGACTTATTCAGCAGAATAAACATATTTACCACAAAAAAAAAAAAAAAAATAGTTCACCCTCAGTTTCATAGTTCTTCGTGGTCGTTTATATGAATGGTAAATGGATGTAAACATAGTTAGTGAATATACATTGAAGGCAGTTGGGGAATACAGCAGAATAATAATTGTGAATTATTGACTGACTTATGCCTTACCAGAAATTGAGATATATATATATATTTAAGTTAGCAACTATTTAAAAGAAGCAATAATAATGACGATAAAAAAAAAATTGTATACACTATATTTAAAGTTAGTTTTTACGCAAGAGAGACTGCAAATCGGTTTCTAAAAGGCAATTTAATCATTTCTAACTTCTAATCCAAGGAAATAACAACCTCGTATAGTCATGCTATAATCATCCCATAAAACAAAGCAATCTCATATATATATGAAAAGGCTGTCCCACCTGGAATTTTAATTTTAGCATGTCCTATAGAAATTTGATGGGTGGGTATGGGGGCTTCATGTGGGCATACAAATAACCTCTCCGAATAATATACAGGTGATGACCAAAGTGGCTCTAATTGATTAACTCCTCAATTTAATCCAATTATGATGGACCATTATGCTAGACCAGGTGTTTTCAAGGCCTGAGTGCTCCAAGGTATAACAAATAAAACTAGAATTGTATTAGATTTTCTGATATCGTCAAATGCAGAAAGATATAGGATGCCAAGTCTAACTGTTTCTGAATGGTAGGCCTCTAAAAATGGTTCAGAATAAGCTTTTTGTTCAAGACACTCTTTTTATTTAGGGGAGTCTAGCTAGAGAACCATTTTGAATTTTGAAGCCATATTTTCATAACAGTTCTACAGATACGTGGATCTAACTGCACTCCAAGTTAGAACAACATCCCTATCGGAGATGCTCACCCGGGAAGAATTTCGAAATCTGGTTGATTTGACACAGAACGACCTTACATATAGTCAGTTATAAATATAGTTGCATTTGCTTCTCTATGTAAACACAACTGCCTTTCAAATTCATATATTTACAATGCACTTACAATTTGAGGCAGGTTATCTGAAGAGAAGTATGGCATACGATGTTATTTTTTATCACTAAGATAAATGAATCTTCACTGTGTCACTTCATGATTTGGGCTGTTAACCAATATGTGACTCAGCAGATGCCGCGTGTTTGTCAGCAACAATGAATTGTTGTTTCAACGAAGCTAATGCCAATCAAATAAGAGTGCCATTATTTGATAAGTATCAGAATTTCTTCTCGCTATTATCACTGCTAGTTTTGTTTTAGATATCTAGGACAATGTTTTGTTCATCACATCTTTTTTAAATTTTTTTTATTTTTTATTGAGGCTGTATTTATTCTGTCCATAGCATGTAAGCCTGGGTACCCAGGCTTGTTTTCAATGCTGGCCAGCTGTCTATTACATAACCGTTTCACTGACACTGATCGTGGTCCAACTGTCGGATAACTTAAATAGCTGGGTAGGGTAGATCTGCATAATGTTCCTATTCACGGATATGATGGATTACGAGGAATTGTGGTTTTTGTTGTTGAATACCTAGAAAGGGCGTGTAGTATTGTTTTACTGACCCTGAGACATCCTGGATCATGTGTTATTTACCTCCAGCATCCGCACACATTTTGTTGTTGCAGTTTTATGTCTATACATGGAAAGGCTAAACTGTTTTAATTCCTGGATACCAACAGTACGGGCGTAATCGAATAAGACGACCCCGGCGATTCAGGTCATCCGAGTTGCTAGAATTTTAAATCAAACACCGCGAGTGGAGTTGACAAAAACACATGCCGTGTGCAAAACGACCCAACCCCAGTAACCCACCTCTTGGCTGGGGTTTGCTAGGAACGATGATGTCACATTTGTGCGGGTACCATCTTAGCTAGGATAAATACTTTAAATCCTATTTTGCTGTAATTACAGTATAACCCCGTTACACCAAGCTTGAAGGGACCCTAGAAATTTGTTTGGATTAACCGATCATTGGTTTAACCGAGCTTTGACTTTGACTTGGCTTTGGCAAAAACGGGGGTGCATTATGAATGTGTAATGTATGTGGACACTATGATTATTGTTTTTTATGTATATACAGTTTAACCCCATTAAACCAACCTCGGTTAAAGCAAACGATCGGTTAATCCAAACTTTTTTTGGCGACCTGGCAAAATACTACCATTTATCATATAAAAAAGTCAGAGATGACCTTAAAACCAGATGAAAGTTTGGTTTAACTGTACCGGAAGTGGCCTGGGGCCGACCATTTGGTTTGGATTAACCGATACTTTGGATTAACCGACTTTGGTTTAACCAACTTATTAAAATTTAAAAAAAAGTTTTGGATTAAGCCACCATTTTTTCCACCCCGAGCGTGGAGAAGCAGATTCGATTATTCGACCCGAGTCTGTAGGATGTGCGCATGCGCCAAAAAGTGGCTCGGGTGACCCGAGTTGATTAATCGATTACGCCCTAGAATTGAATATATCAAAATAGTCTATTTCAGTCCGTAACGCTTATGACTTGCATGTATCAAAGGCATTACACCTCTTTTACACTTTGCGGGAAAGTATATAACATAGAATGACATATTAAATGATCGGTATGGTCTTGGTTTCATAACATTGTCCACTGTAACCGCGCTAACAGGGACACACGTACACCCACGACAATAATATATGGCATCCACCTGCCAACTTGGCCCGTTATATCCCGGACATGACCGTTGGTTTGACCTCTGACCTCTGAACCACAAAATGCGATATGGGTAGGCTGCAAATAATCAGGAGCATCAATTCTGCTTTAATAAATACTTTGAAATAGCCCGTGATTTGATTAGAGTAATTAGAACAATTAGGTGGGTTTTCCTTTAGTAAAGACTTTCTTAAAGCATTTGATACTGTAGACCATAAACCTTTAATAGAAAAAGTGGCAAATACTGGTTTGGTCACAGGGACAACTAAACTGCTAAAAGATTACCTACTAATGCCAGGTACACACATACCGTATAGGATTCGCGCACTAAAACTCCCGATCCGCTTAAAACTGAAAACGGGCCGATTCATTTTTCGAATCGCGAATCGCAATCGTAATGCTAGCGCACACCTACCGTTTTAGCCCTAAAAATCGCGAATCGCAATCGGTAGGTGTGCTAGGGGAGTGCACACCTCACGACTTTTGGGCAGTTTTAGATCGTATACAGTAGGTGGGTGCGGAAAAACGATCGTATACGGTAGGTGTGTACCTAGCATTAATCGTTCACAGTATACTAGACTTGAAGGGGTTAATTCCTCACCGAGAGAAGTGAAGACAGGGGTACCACAGGGATCTACCCTTGGCCCACTATTATTCTTAACCTACATCAACGACCTCCCACTAGTACTTGAAAAAGTAAAGGGAAGCATATTTGCTGATGATGTGGCACTGGTAGCTACAGACGCTGATATAAAAGTGGCTGAATCCAAAATTAATCATGATTTAGAAAGAGTAAACCACTGGAAAAAGGAAAATATTATAAAAACTAAATATGTAATATTTGCAATGAAAACTACACGTTCCAGCTCACCAATTGTCAGTAGAAAAATAGGAGAGTGTATACTTAAGGAGGCTCTAAGTTATAAATATTTAGGTACTACACTTGACCCTACAGTCAGGAACCAGTCAATTAAATAGGATTAACAGAACATTGGCAGCTAAAATGAACACCTTCAGAAAAATAAGACATTATATGAGCGAAGAGACTGCTCTTCTATTGTACAAAACCACAATACTGCCCATCATTGATTATAATGACATAATATATAATATACTAACTAAAAAGCAGCAAACAAAGCTCCAAACTATACAAAATAGAGGGTTGCACACAGTATTTAAAGGGAAAACACTACATACCATTGAGATGTGCAATAAAGCTAAACTAGATGCCCTAAATATTCGCAGAGACAAGCACCTATTAGGCCTAATGTACCACTGCGTGAAAGACCCATATTACATAGACAACCCTACACCAGCCACACATGCAGCACAAGTCACCCTCCCGAAAGTGCCACATGTTAAAACTAGTAAAATGAAAAAGTCACCAGTTGTTCTGGGGGGGGGGGGGGGGGGGGGGGGGGGGAGTACTCTGGAACCAACTACCAGCATGTGTCAGGAACAGTGATTGTTACAAAACTTTCAAGATAAACCTCCATGCACATTTAAATGAACCAGCCTAGGCCAAAGCAGATCAATGATACACTGGGGTCGGTGTTGCCATTCCTTTCCCTGTCCCCCCCCCCCTCCCTTCACCCCCCCACAAACAAACAAACATACACTGTAAACTAAACCAGTGGCAGCCAACTAGACCAAAAATCCCATCTACAACGGAATGAGCCTGGAAATGATTCTAGTTGGATCCTATTGAGGTACATGATTAATCAATATTAACCTACTTACTAACTCAATAGGCCCCACCTGAGATTACCATGAACACAAGTTCAATCACAAAGGCCCACCCTACATCTCCCATCACCCTTTCAACGAGTATGTTATTACTAGAATGATAATCAGTTATGTCCCATCCCCTACTAACGCCTACCATACAAGTCTAACATAGTTACCTGCCCGCATATCTTTCTTTTTTCTCTTATCTTGTTCTTTACCTATCATTCATGTACCGATGTTTTGCTTATTTTCCTGTAATAGTCTATATGTATATTGTAGATTTGTTTACTGTGTAGAGGCAATTGTGATTAGGGCTGGAAGACCAGGTCATTAACACTGACAACATGTTATTCAGAGGAATAAAAACACTTGAACAAAAAAACCTTAAAAAAACTCCATTGATTGGAAAACGTCTTTAATTATATATTTAGATAGCTAATGTTGCATAGTCAGGTGGTTTTGAGTTTCAGCCATTTCTTGAAGTAAATGTACTAGATTGATTGTTAGAAGCGACCTTACTTTAGTTTGAAATAGATTTGAATATATAGAAATGGTTACCTTTGGAGATAATTGAGGTGAAAACATACCAAATTAATTTTAGCATGCATGTCGAAATTCTGACACAGTAGGCTTCAGTACTAACTGGTTCTATTAAATTGACTAAGTATTCTGTTCTGTGCTTAATATATTTAACCGTATATAATTTGGATATATAGAATCAAATCTAAATAAGTGTTCTGGTCTAGAAAGTTTGATGCTTTGATCGGATTATGCAGCTTAAAAAATTCTCCACCAACTTATTAAATCTATTGGCATCGAGTGCCCACGGGAGGAGTATCACCAAGATCGATCCACATTTCAGAAACGGGGGGACATTAGAGTAATATTATGTCATTAAATGAATTCAGCTTTCAAAGTGTGAGCCATTTTGATAAGAAAAGGAAAACCCCCAAAAATCTCAAATCCGAATATGTTCTAACATAAAACTGGCTACAGCAAAATATGCTAAAGCTGGAGAAGGGTCCACAGCAAGGAAAGGAGGAAAAACGGGTGACCACTGTCCCATAGTGAGCATACCCTTGCAGGAATAGTTTCCCATTCTGTAAGTCCTGATATTGTGTGATTTAAACAGAAGTCGATGTCGATAAATTAAAAATATACTTCAAGCACTTTAATCTGTGCAAAAGATACATATATATGTGTAACTATGTCTGAACAAGAAACTACTAAAAAAAATAATGGACATATTGGATGGGACCTTTCCATAATTTGAGCCAATCAGAGCTCTTCTTTTCGATTGCAAATGGCCACCCCTTATGGGGACTGCCATTTGCAATAAAACAGAACAGCTCTGATTGGCTGACACTGAGAGGTGTTCTCAGCCAATCAGAGCTGTTCTTTTCGATTGCAAATCGCGGCCCCCATGGAGGTGGCCATTTGCAATAAAAAAGAAGAGCTCTGATTGGCTGGCACTAAGTTCTCGTGAAAACGAGAGGAGGAAAATCCATTTCTGGTGTTGCGGTTTGCCAGGGACACATTGTTTCTGCGCATGCGTCAAAATCGAACAGCATCGTCACTAACCTTATAAATTTAATATAATGTCTTTGGTAAAGATGTTTTCTATATGTGTACCAAACGATTTGTTTCTAGGTGGTGTCGTTTTAGAGATATTTAAGTTTTCCTGTATTTTCTGTATGAAGATTGCTCACGGCCATTGACAATGCCTTGAGTTGGATGGTACATGCAGTGATAAACATTAGTTTTATTCAAAATTAATAGAAATCAAGAACCCTAACCTTATCAATTTAATATAATCTTAATGGTAAAGATGTTTTCTATATGTGTACGAAGCGATTTGTTTCTAGGTGGTGTAATTTTAGAGATATTTGATTTTTTCTGTATGAAGATTTGCTCACAGCCGTTGACAATGCATTTGAATGGAAGTGTCCCTGGCAAACTGGTGTCCCTCAGAATCCGCAACACCGGGAAGTCCAAACAGGCTCAGACAAGTTCAAACGTGGCTGGTTGTCCCTCTCCTTTCAGCACTGAATATGCTTATGTAAAGCTGACCTTGAACTGGAACCAGTCCAATATTTATTTTAGCTTATCTGTCAGATCTGTTAGGATTCTATTTAGGACAAATTCCTGTCCAGAGGGAAAAGTAGTCTTGAATACTATTTCTAGGGTTCATTTTTGTATCAACACCACAAAGGACGAAAACACTCATTGGGTACTATTTCCGCACAAAAGCACAGTCTTTAATCCATATCAGCGTATGTCCCCAGTTTTGAGCTCCGACCCATGACACTACTAAACCATATTGAATACTTTGTTTGCATTGCTCAGCTGGAAGATCACCCCTTGGGGTAGATAAAGGATTCACCCGGTACTCGCAGTACACGGGTGAATGACAACGTAGTCTAAATACGGGCGAAAATAGCTTTAGTATGGAACAGAGAGTAGAATGCCTGCCTCCAGTATCAAATGGATACTTCTATAGGCACAGAGTTGGTGAAATGGGAGAGAATGCAAAAAGACAAGATGGCGGCCGCAGAACGCCGTCGATTTCACTTTTAAATCTTATTAAACTAGATATTATATTATATTTTTCAACTCAAAGGTAGCGGGCTATCAATAAGACATATGTAAAGAATAATTGTTGCTTCTTAGATTGTGAAATTAGGCTCTCAATTCTTTGACCCGCATTTTCGACAGCTTTTACATCGGATTGGTTTGCACCCCTACTGCAGCAGTACGGGGTGAATCTTCTATCTACCCTTGGAGAAGCCATACAGTGACCTTACTAATACTACATGCTTGTGGTTAAATAAAACTCAAACTCAACATTGAAAAATCTTTACGACTGCAGCAGGGTTAAAATAGAATTAAGTAACCCCCTTTGTTTGTTTAACGTTGATAGTTCAGCATGATTTAATTATCTATTTAGATTCTACGTCCAAGCAACATTTGAGGTCATAGCAGGACAGGCGAAAATGAATCATCGTGGTGGCTTTATAATGCTGCCTTGGTCGTAATGCGAAGCATTACGCTTGATGCGAGGAGAGGAAGAGACCCTCCCCCGCCCCGGGCTGTCGCGCTGCGCTCACACCTCACCAGACACCGCCGCGCGCCGCTTCCTCCCCCGCCCCCGTGTCGCGCAGCATTCGCGCCTCACCCGACGCCCGCTGCTCACCCTTACTCGCCTTCCCCCGGGCCGGCAGCATTCACACCTCACCTGCTGTCGCCCATCCCCCCCCTTCCCTTATAAGGCCGCCCGCCGGCCTCCCTCAGCCACTCGCCCTCCTGCTGCCTTCCCCCGCCTCACCCTCACTACTGCCGACAGCCCCGCGACTTCCACCGACAACCTCCCAGCGTCCACCGACCGCAGCGCCGCCCAGTCAGAGCCGGGGTTCATCACCTCGGACCTCACGCCTCAGACCACAGCCCAGCCCAGCCTCACGAGGAACCCTCTGCCGAGACCACAACCGCCGACCATCACGACCACCGACAACCCCTCAGCGACCACCAATCGAAACGCCGCCCAGACGAAGCCGGGGATCACCACCTCGCACCTCACACCTCGGACGACACGGCCCAGCCTCACGAGGGACCCTCCCCAGACAGCCCAGCCACCGGCCCTCACGACACCGCCTTCATGAACCCGCCCAACCCGACCCCGACTCCCACCCCGCCCAGCCCTGAGGAGTTCGCTGCCCCCCTGCTCGACCCTCGCCGGACCTCCTCCCCCAGGCCTCAGGAGCGGGCCTCCCCTTTTTTGGCCGCCCGCTCCCCCTCCATGTAGGCCCCGGACCCTCCCCTCACCCTGACCTCCTCTCCGGGCCCCCGCCTCGGGCGCCCCGTGCCCCCGCCTCGGGCGCGCCTCGAGCCCTCTCCTACTTTTTGGCGGAGGGCTCCTCGGCCCCCCCCCCTCCCCAGAACTCTGACATTGCTCCTTATGAGCCCCTGTTGTATTATCCTTCTTTCTGCTCCTCATGAGCCCGTTCACTGCATTGCTCCCCATGAGCCTGTCTATTTGCTCCTCATGAGCCCTCTCATTGCCTTCTCATCCTCAGCCTGCTTATTTTCTGTTCCCCTGTATGCTCTGTTGCTCTGTTGTTGAGGCGTTAATAAACGCCTTTCCTTCCACCCCCGCCTTCCTGTCTTCCTTTTCGCGCATCGGTCGTAATGCGAAGCATTACGCTTGATGCGAGGAGAGGAAGAGACCCTCCCCCCGCCCCGGGCTGTCGCGCTGCGCTCACACCTCACCAGACGCCGACGCGCGCCGCTTCCTCCCCCGCCCCCGTGTCGCGCAGCATTCGCGCCTCACCCGACGCCCGCTGCTCACCCTTACTCGCCCTCCCCCGGTCCGGCAGCATTCACACCTCACCTGCTGTCGCCCGTCCCCCCCTTCCCTTATAAGGCCGCCCGCCGGCCTCCCTCAGCCACTCGCCCTCCTGCCGCCTTCCCCCGCTGACCTCCTTCTCCTCCAACCACCCACCCAACTCTCCCCTCTTTACCCTCCTCTCTCACTGGCGGAGGGCTCCTCGGCCCCCCCCCCCCCCCTCACCAGAACTCTGACATTGCTCCTTATGAGCCCCTGTTGTATTATCCTTCTTTCTGCTCCTCATGAGCCCGTTCACTGCATTGCTCCCCATGAGCCTGTCTATTTGCTCCTCATGAGCCCTCTCATTGCCTTCTCATCCTCAGCCTGCTTATTTTCTGTTCCCCTGTATGCTCTGTTGCTCTGTTGTTGAGGCGTTAATAAATGCCTTTCCTTCCACCCCCGCCTTCCTGTCTTCCTTTTCGCGCATCAATGAGATATAATACCGTTAATATGAAGCTATAGTATCCTACTGTCAGAATCCCATTACTCTTATCCGCTTTGACATGACCTTAAGCGTTACTAGGACGTAAAGCCTCAACAAACATAAGTCTTTTGTTTAAATTCCTCCAAGGAGTAAGTCCTGATATTACGTTAGATGTTGCCAGGACGTAAAACTCCGACAACCAATCATCCAAGGATTAACACACACACACACACACATACACATACACACTCTCCGGCCTCCTGCACAGTAAGCGGGCACACTAACCACTAGGCCACCCTGTCCATGATGAGTCACCGCGGTGTGATGAAGTGTGTCGGTACTTCTGTGGGTGATGACTGTACGGAGCCGTGTATTCAGTTGGCTCGTTGGTTTCCTTTCAGCACACCACTCTTCAACATGGAAGTGAAACGGCTCATCGACCAAAAGATGATCGAGTCCGACCGGTGCCTCCACATATCCTTTACAACAGACTCGTCAATAAATGTTGTTGATGATGATGATTAATGATGATGATGATAATAATACTTTTTAACCCGATTAAAAAACACACAAAATCCCATTAAAAAACCACAAATGAAATATAAAAACACGCCCACACCTATTTTTTCATTAAACAAAAAAAAGTAAAAGAAAGGTTTGAAAAAAAGGTGAGAGGGGGAACAACATACCAATACCAGATAACGATTTATAATTGTATTTTAAAAAGGATTGAAATTACATCCTCATAAATTAACTAAAAATGGGTTAGCATTATTCTTGTCATATCTTCTTTCACAGATTTTTTTATTTTTCATATAAGTCTAATTGTGAGCATGTTCAGAAATTTAGATGGAATGGTTGAATTAAAAAAATACTAAAATAAACTATTTGATCTTGGTTATGAAGCTGACTAATTACTTACCCACTAGTACTACTAATTCAGTATGCTTAGATACTAAGCCTGCACCAGACTTTAAAAATAAAATAGCTGAAGTAAAACTAACTAAATAATTTTTATTTTTAATGTAACTGATTCCTTAACTCATCCAATATCTGTATAGGCTATGCACCTGTACCAGACTAGCTTTAAAATAGTTATAAGCTAAAGCTGATTATCATTGTATTGAAGCTAGCTATTTACTGCTATACTGTAAACATGACGGTATCGACAAATTGATATTCATTGTGCACTTTGGATTTTTATATTTGGTAAACACTTTTTTTTACCCATCTAAATGCAATCTTACTTCAGCGCCGAGACACTGGTCTTCCGCCCATGTTTAACTCCAGTCATTTACACTATTTAATTGCAAGGTACTCTTTCAACGTGGGTACTACTAGTACTATTTGTACTAATCAGTAATCCTTTAGGCGAATGTGGCGGGGAAGCGAGCAAAATTTCCCATAGTAGGGGCGTATACTGCCCATCTTATATTAATAGTGAAGTAAATGTCCTGTAGTAGTTTAGTTGCCGCCGCCTTGACTGTTCCACGCCTTCATGGCGACTGTAGACATGCCCGACGGCGCCAGTACCCGGATCATAGCCCTCATAGAGGCGGACAGAGAATACGCGTAAGTCGTCTGCTCATTCTTACAATCTATTTGTTTGCTGCAACTTTAAGCCCGAGCAACATCTAAAGTCATAGCAGGATGGGTACCAACTCTTGACATCGCACATCCATGGCTACTTTATAGTGCTGCCCCACTGGGATGCCAGACCGCCTGCAGGCACAATGACCTGATATCCCACTCAAGTCACATTATCTTAATTCCGAGAAAATCAGTCCTTGCCCTATCCTATTAACGCTGAGCGCCAGGCTAGGTAGCAATAATTACCAATTTTGTAAGTTATGGATTTGTCTTCGAAACCCGCGACCTTCCAGAAGTTCCACACGGGAAGCTTAACTCATTCTGCCATCTCATGTGGTTTATTTGGCAATTATTAGTTGTTTTATAACGGGACACTAATGTGGTCACACCCATTCAGTGACCAGCGCGGTGGCCTAATTAGTAGAGCATGGGCCTCGCTAGATAAAAGATTCACCCGGTACTTGTAGTACACGGGTGAAGACCGGCCTTATATAAATACGGGCGAAAATAGCTTTAATATGGAAGTGAGGCTCCAGTATGTGGCTCCAGTATCAAATGGCTACCCATATTATGCATATAGGCACAGAGTTGGTGAAATGGGAGAGAATGCAAAAAAGACAAGATGGCGGCCGCAGAACGCCGTCGATTTCACTTTTAAATCTTATTAAACTATATATTATATTATATTTTTCAACTCAAAGGTAGCGGGTAAATAATAAAACAGATGTAAAGAATAAATGTTGCTTCTTAGATTGTTAAATTAGGCCCTCAATTCTTTTACCCACATTTTCGCCAGCTTTTACATAGTGTTGGTTTGCACCCCTACTGCAGCAGTACGGGGTGAATCTTGTACCTAGGGCCTCGCGTGTGGAGAGTCGGGAGTTCGATTCCTGGTCGTGTCAAACCAATGACTTTAAAATTGATACTTCTCACTTCCTAGCCTAGTGCACAGCATTAATAGGATATGGCAAGCACTGGTTAGCTCAGTATCAGAACAATGTGACTGAGTGGGATATTCGGTCATGGTGCCGGTGGCCTGATTTCCCAGTGGGGCAGCACTATAAAGTCGCCATGAGTGTTGACTGTCACAATTTGATACTTGTCCTAATATGACATTAGATGTTGCCAGGATGTAAAACTCCAACAACCAACCAACCAACCTATTCAGTGCCTCACTTAGGTTGAGCCAGACATAATTGAAAACACTGACAACATCTGTATCGATGCAAGATTTAAAGCGCTACTGGGCACGTTTTGCTAACACCCAATCTATTAATCAGTCCTTCCCGGAAAAATAGTGGCTCTTGGACGTGTCTTTGTTTTTGATGGCCACGAGTAAGACATTTCACATTTTAAGCGGATTTAAGATATTTTCTTGAGGTGATTTCTCTTCATATGCTTTGCACTGTTAGATTTACAGGGAGTCATATTTTCGCTTTTTGTTGTTGGTGTTATTGTTGGTGGCAACTCTCACCCCTGCATAGCGTCGGAAAATTAAAAAAAAGATTGTTGATAGAAATAATCTGTGAACTATGTTAATGAGATATGTTGTGAGAATCTATTTTCGGGTTAATTACTAGATTTTGTTTGTTTGTTTGTTGACCGACCCCCTTGTACAAAAAGTAAATGCTTGCTATTGGGGGTTTATTACTAGAATACACCATGATGCCTCGTTCCTACAGCTATGTGTTTTGGGTGTTTCCGCAGCTTGTTCATGTACCAGTTGAGTAAGATTCCCACCACCAACCCGACCCATCTCCAGCTCAGCCCGGAGGCCGCGATTCCCATCACCAACAACTTCAAGTTCACCATAGGTATGTGATTTGAAATTAAAATATATTGAAAAGAGAGAGGGGGAGGCGGGCGGGGGGAGAGAGGGAGAGATTTGAGAGAATTGTGAGAGAATGAGAGAGAAAGACAATGAGAGAATGAGTAAAGAGAGAGAGAAAAAGAAACCCCCAAAATGTTGAAAATACAATTAGAGCAAGACAAGTATCGATTCATCAAGTTTTCCTAATGAGTTTTTGTAGTGCATCGGTCATTTCTAATATTTCACATGAATGTTCACCGGAGGATCATGATGGGTTAAAAGGAAATAAACACAAATTATCACTTTTTTAATATATCCACACAATTTTGATATTTAATTGAGGCAAGATGAATGTAGTTTTTCCCCTTCATGTTTTCCAGATTTTCAAAAAGAAAAAATGCTTACATCGGCAACTTCTAATATTTCCCATAGTTGCCTGTTCTTTAGACAATTGTTCTTTAGGTTTAAAAAAAATGTGATATCGACTAAATGTTTAAATGTTATTGGAGCACGACATGTAAGGATCTCCACTTTTTCGAAGTGCGTTGGTCACTTAAAATAATATTCCTCATGAATGTTTATCTGGTTGTTTGCTCTTTAGACAAATTACCTTCTTTAGAAAAATGTCAAATGAACCAAGTCTTCCGATTCCCCAATCACTTCAAATATTTCTTATGAAACTAGTAAACCCTCCGCCTCTAACTTACTAAGTATAAGCGTAATCACTTATTCTTAGACCTAGTTTCAAATCTAGGTAAAGAACTTTCCTTTTTTGGGGGTTCTGCGACCTTTTTCTGACAAACTATATAAACATCTAAATAGTTACTTCTTCCTAAAATAGAATTCTAAGAGATTGAATTAAGATCATGGAGGAGACTTACATGATTTAAATGTTTACTTTCCAGAACACACGCATGGCACTAAAGCAGGTAGCGTATCATTTTAATTAAATCCCTTTTGATTGGAGCATTCGTAATTAACATCCATTCATATGGATGTGTCGGTTATTTTTGCTTTTCTTTTATTTAAAATAAAAAGAAAGAGAAGGAGGGGGAACATTTATTGTTCAAGACGACAATGCTTTATTCTATCAACAAAAAAAACGCACGAAGAAACACCCATAACTTTCGGGAATTCAAGGAAATTCTTACGTTGCACAATATTTCAACTATTGCCACAATTAATTCTCTTTTTATATGGATGTTAATGTTAACTTTTTTCTTCTTTTAATTTAGCAATTCACTGTGAACTTGTATGATAGGCAGTGCCATTTTAAATTTAGATTTACTTCTCTCCACTCGAACCCTAGAAATGTCCATTTATACTATGGTATATACAGTAATTCAATATCATATATTTTGAAGTTCTAAACCATTTTCTTTGGATTGTATATGATAGTAATGCTCTTCTGCTAGGTGTATATTAACTCTATGTGCCTTTAACAATTAATGCAATCATATATGTTTTGCTTATTTCCCTGTAATTGTCTATCTATATTGTTGTAGATTTGTTTACTGTGTAGTGGCAATTGTCATTAGTGCTGGAAGACCAGTGCACTAGCACTGACAACATGTTATTCAGAGGAATAAAAAGACTCGAACAAAAGAAACAAAATGTTTCTGCTGTTTTTTTATTGTTCCTTTCTATCCTATCTATCTTGTTTGTATAACATACAAGCGGCTCTTTATATATATATAGATATATGGTTCCCATTTTGAGAGAATGACCCATGTACAAATTCGATCATAATAATATTGAATAAGTAAAAGTTGTGTTGGTCATGTTCATCATCATCATGCTGTCAGTCGCGATGCGACAAAGACTGCTTTCATTACATGACTGCCGCTCTCATTTAGCTCTCTGCTGTGAGAGTGATGTCCATGAGTCGGTCTTAATGTCTCTCAGCTTCAGGTTTCTCTTGATGGTATCCTTGAACCGGAGATGAGGGCGCCCTCTCTTTCTGTAACCAGAAGACAGTTGAGAATAGAGGATCTGATTTGGTAGCCTGTCTGATGACATCCTCATGAGGTGTCCAGTCCACCGAAGATTCTTTTTGATCAGAAGATCTTCCATAGAGGGCAGCCCCGTCCGTCCGAGTATTTCCTTATTTGTCACTTTGTCCTTCCAGGTTAGCCTCATGATTGAACGCAGATGTCGCATCATGAAGGCATGCAGCTTTTCCACCTGTCGTCTGTACACTGTCCAGGCCTCGGCTCCGTATAGTAGGGTGGATAGCACGATTGCACGGTAGATCTTGGCCTTTGACCTGCATGGACACATGGGGGTTGTTCCAGAGTCTCTGGCGTAGTCGGCCAAAAGATGCGCTAGCCTTGGCCATCCTCCTCTGATTTCAGCATCAATGCGTCCATCACTTGATATAGTGCTTCCGAGGTAGGTGAATTCCGGAACAGAGTTCAGCTTGTTTCCGTCAACCATGATATCCTCCTCTCAGGTTCTTGTAGAGTTGGGTTGGTACAGCACCTCCGGCTTCTTGATGTTAATCTTCAGGCCAAACTTCTTTGATGCATCGGAGAAAGCATCCACTATTTTCTGGATCTCTTCAGCAGAGTGGGCAGCCAGTGCACTGTCATCTGCGAATAGCAGCTCTCTCACCAGTATCCAAGTAGTCTTGGTCTTCGCTCTGAAGTGTGCGACATTGAATAGGTCAGCGCTCTGTCTGGACTGTATATAGATGCCATCCCCCATGTCTTGGAAAGCCTCGTTGAGCATTGCTGATAGGAAGATGGAGAAGAGGGTGGGGGGCCAGTACACAACCTTGCTTGACCTCATTGGTAACCCCGAACGATTCCGAGACTTCCCCTCCAACACTAACGTTCGCCATCATTCCTGTACGTAGAGCCTCGATCATAGTTGTGAACTTCTCTGGACATCCATACTTCCTCAGTAGCTGCCATAGCCCGGTCCTACCGACTGTATCAAACGCCTTAGTGAAATCAACAAATACCATGTACAGTGGTCGGTCCTGCTCAATGCACTTTTCTTGTAGCTGTCGGAGACTAAATATATCCACGGTGCTCCGGTTACCTCTGAAGCCACACTGTGACTCCGGAAAACATCAGGTGTTATGTGAATAGATAGTCTGTTGAGGAGGATCCTGGTGAAGATCTTGCCTGCTATGGAAAGAAGAGAGATTCCTCTATAGTTCCCACAGTCTGTTCCATCACCTTTCTTGTAGATGGTTACAATGCTGGCATCCTTCCATGCTTGGGGTACAGAACCCTCCTCCCAGGCATTGGTGATTAGTTGGTGCAGTCTGTTGAACAGATTGTCTCTTCCGTGCTTCCATACTTCAGCAGGAATTCCACCACCCCCAGGTGCTTTGCCATCTTTCAGGCTGGCGATTGCTCTAGCCATCTCATCCATGGTTGGAATCTCATCGAGGCATGTTTTGGTAATGCGCTGCTGGATGTTGTCCAGAGCTTTGTGATCTATGTCACCAGGGACGTTGAGTAGCTTCTGGAAGTGTTCACTCCATCTTGCCACAACTCTCTTGCTGTCAGAAAAGGTCTCTATTCCATCTGTTGATTTCAGGTGAACAGGTCCCTTCTACACTGGTCCCCACACTTCCTTCAGTCCATTGTAGAAGCCCTTCATGTTGTTTCTGTCTGCAGCTCTCTGCAGCTCCTCTGCCTTCATTTCCCACCAGTCTGACTTCAGTGCACGGGTCATGTTACTGCCCCTTTAAATTGATGCCATGTGTTTGTGTATCTGATAGGCATCATCCCAGTTCGTATAGTGGATGGGAAACGCAACCTGGTTATAGACATACCAAAGGGTGAAAACACAGGGGCTTTTCTCATGGAACTAAAAAGGGCTTGTGAAGGTAAGTGGCGATATCCCACCTCCCACGGGTCTATTTAACGTTCTGATCGCCTAGTTTTAACACATCTTTACATGAATATTCGCTATTTTTCTTTTAGCAAATTATTAACATTCTAGAAATATTAACTGTGGCATTTACACTTTTCTCTTTTATATGGTTTATATAGTAAATTGAAGTGTGAAGTAAATTCTTAAATCAAAGTTTACACAATGCAATAATTAATAAGTATGAGGTACATTAAATCATTTTATATTTACATGCAATGTTTTAGTTGTTGGTTCAGGATTTTCAATTCAATCGATACTAATACCTTTAATTACTTAGTCTTAGTTCAATGTGACCAGATACTTTTTTTATTCATTATGTTGTTTTTTACGCAGTAGGATTTGGGTGTTCGTTGGGGGATTTTTGTGTTAGTAACTATGGATTTATTCTGTAGTAAATAAATATATAAATATATTCATTGGTGTGAGGAATGAGAAATCCCCATGTTGGTGGGAAGGGACTATAGGGAGGGGAGGCCTGCAGGCAGGACGTAATGGAGGGTCATATCAGGACTGTTGTCATCAATATGTCGCTTTGTATTTATTCATAAAATGTCAATTCTTTGGCCTTGATTAGCGCAAAGCCGGGTGACAGGCTTACCGCCCTCCTTTGGCTGGTTGGATAAATACATCAATCCATTTCTCAACGACATCTTCGATCCTATCAGTCAATCAAACGCAAGTAAGTAGCATATTTGTTATACTAAAATCCCACAACAAAAACCCACCCCTCACAAATCGACCCCCAACTGTGAAACACACAGCTTCACATATTACAGTTGCATAGTCCGATGATTATTCGTTTCTGTCATTTTCTGAGATAAATATAGTAGATTGATCACTATAATGTACATTACTTTAGTTTGAAGTAACTTTTATTTTAAATGGCTAACTTTTGAGATCGTTGAAGTGCACACATGACAAATTAATTTAGGCAAGCATGCCAAAACTCTAACCCCATAGGCTTCTGCAGTAAGACGTCCTATTAAATTGTCTCAGTATTCCCTTCTATATAGCGGAAAATGTTTATTAAGTGCAACAGAATCTAAGTTAGATATGGAGAATCAAATCTAGATAATTGTTTTGGTTTTGAAAATTTGATGTTTTCATCGGACTATGCAGCTTTAAATAAATCTAAAAACATAATTGTTTATCCATACTTTAAATTTCATTGATCTCACTAGCTCACGCACAGTTCACATATTCACGCTTCTACCAATTATACTTTCTTCAGCATCTAATTTGTGTCTATTCATTGCCCTGTTTTAGCAGCATGTTTGTCTGGAGACAGTGGTGAAACCTCTCCGGTTCTGGGGCTTAGTGCTTTTCTTGAATGCTGTCCCCGGCTCTAGTCTCCTCCTTCTGTGCGCGTTATTTAAAATAAATTCAGGTCCAGACGAGTGGTCGAATAAGTAAGAGCGCCCGCTTCTCGTAGGATTCGAAGCCCTGGTCCAAACCTCGGCCGAGTAAACCCAGTGATTAAAAAAAATGTATTCTTGTTGCTGCCTAGTCTGCTGCTTGGTATTACTAGGATAGGACAAGGACTAGTGGGATGGGGAAGGTAAATTGTCAGCAATTAAAATGTCCCCTGCTTAATCAACGAATGTAATAACAACAAATAATGGTGTAAATCAGACTACACCCGAGCCACCACACTGGTCCAATTTAGAATTGCGAGAGATTTATTACATGTTAATGCGGTATACCGAAGCAGGTGTTTCAGGCTTATTTCTTTCATATCTTTTAATTTGTTATTGTATTGAAGGGTCTCAAGTATTGACTCTATTTCTTTCTTTTTTTATTTGTGTTTAATAAATAGCTAAACAAAATAAGAAAAGAAGACATTTGTTGGTAGTCTTCAACAATCGAACCCATGTACAATTTTACATTAATGACTTAAGAAAAATAAAAACATAATCGAATTATTGACTTTCAAAATAATAAAAAGGTAAATAAAATATAATTTCAAATAAAATAATTTGTTTTAACATTATGTCGCTTGTATTGACCTTTGTACTGTTTGTTAAAAATAAAACCCTTTATTTGAATTTGATACGACAATAGTTTAAAATGGTAAATTGTATCCTAATATTTGGTCCTACCTCAACCTCACTAATGATTAATGAACCAGACTGGGTGGCCGAATGAGTTGAGCATTTGTGAACCCTAGCTGAGTTAAACCAATGACTTAACAAAATTATACTTGCCGCTACTTGGTCTGACGATCGATATTACTTGGATGGGGCAAGGAGCTGTGGAATGAGAAAGACCAATTGTCCACCATTCAAATTTCCCCTCCTTAATCAACCAATGTAATATGAGAAAAATGTGACATGGTCATGCACTGCATGGAGATTGGATGCCCGGGAGCCATGTATCACGTGGTTCCAGTCACGTGGGCGGGTAACTCCCCCTTGAGGCTAGCTTACCCCCTCTGTCTGTCGCATGCAGATAGTTCGTGGAAGGAAGAGCTGTTACAGCAGGACAAAGTTGGCGATCGGTGTCCTGTGGTCTGTAAGTAACCATGGCAACATGCAACCAAGCAAAGGCGGAGTTGTGTATACATATATATATATATATATATATATATATATATATATATATATATATATATATATTTATGTATACACCATAGTATATGGCGAAAAAAAGTGACCCCATTTCTTTAATGAAATTTATTTACCAAATTATTTAGTTTAGTTTCTTTGATTTTGTAATATGTTTAATTAGAGTGGACACTACCACTGTCGTAAAGTGAAACAGGCTTTCGGGATGTGATACATATATCTATATATAGATATTTGTAGATATATCTATCTATAAATATATATTTATATACCATACAAGGTGGCCAAATGAGTTGAGCGTCCTTCCCCTGTTTTGGGAGATCGGGGGATCCGAACCCATGGGTTCGTGAGTTCGAACCCTGGTCGAGTCAAACCAATGACTTAAAAATCTATACTTGTCACCTCCTAGCCTTGCGCTCGGCATTACTAGGATATGGCAAGGACTGGTTTCGCTCTGTCAGGATAATGTGACAGAGTGGGATATCAGGTCATGGTGATGGCGGCCTGATTTCCCAGTGGGGCAGCCTGATTTCCCAGTGGGGCAGTTCGATAAAGTCGCCATGTGTGCGCACTGTCACAAGTCGGTACCCATCCTGATATGACCTTAGATGTTACCAGAACGTAAAACTCCAACGACCAAGCAACCAATATATATATATCATAATAAGTATCTAGTGTGATTTGGTTATTTCGCAAGAACCTATCTGTTCCAATGGTATTATTATTATTAATATGGATATTAATATTCTTAACATATATTCTTAATATTTTTCTTAATATGTTTTAGATATTATTCTTAATAGTATTCTTAATATTATATCTGTATATATATATATGTCTGTATATATATATATGTCTGTATATATATATATATATATATATATATATATATATATATATATATATATATATTATATCTATAGACATCTATAGATACTTATTATCAGAAGACAATACACATGTAGGGATCTAGTCTAGTGTGTGTGAGTGTGTGATAGCGCATGCGCAAGTGCCTGTTTTTCTGGCGGCATGCAGGATCCACGTGCAGTGTGGCGCGTTAGGGGGGGGGTTTATGTTATTGCTAAACTAGATTCAGTATGCTTGCTTCACTAATCTGTTGACTCTTCTGTGGACCTGCCAACTATTCCCATTTCCATGGAATCATCCCCATTTTCAGACTAATTCCCCAATTCCATGCGGAATCTCAATCATTCCCCGAAAAGACAATTATTTTTTATACAATTCTGAATAGTTTAGTTGTTATTGTTGATCTAATGATATTATATATGATGGTTTATGAATATGGTAAATGAAATTTCTCTCTCATGAAATTATTGTAAATATTTATTATCGTCGTTCGTCATCATTATCGTCATCATCATCATGATATTGATGATACCCAAAAGTGATTCTGATCTCCTATGTAATTGTTATTAAATAAAATTTCAACATATGATACCCATATATGAGCCACCACCACCACCATCACCATCACCACCACCACCACCATCCCCACCACCCCCACCACAGTTTATGTAAATCTTTTCCCAGTAAAGATTATTATATGTATTAAAATGGAATGGACTATTATGATTCCCGCGGGCTCTATTTTCTATTGTTTAAAAAACGTAGTTTTATGCGAAATGTTTGCAAGTATGCTTGTGGTGCAATTTAGTTTACTAGCTGGGTAGTTCACTAACTGGGTAGTTCTGTGGCTTAAAACAATTTTTATTGTTATTTGTTTAATAAATCTTTTATAACTACTCTCTACACTTAGAAATCAATTGTTTTCGGTTGGCGCCTATTGTTATTTCTGTAGTGAGCCCATACCAGTGAATATGGGTACATGCTAACTGGCTGTGCTCTGTGGGAAAGGTCTATTGATGCATTCCTAAAGGAGTTCTATTATTCTATAAATAACTAACACCTCTTTACTACCAGCCGTGACTAGCTCAGTTTGTAGTTAATTTGTAGCAGATCGTTCCAGTAAGACAGTACCAATAGTATTTTTTATTCAATAAAGCCATGCTTCATCGATATACCCCAGTGTCTAAGCTGAGATGCCAGTTTCAATGTAAACCTTTAAAACAATATGGTGCACTATTACTTGCTTATTCTCTGTTGTTGTTGTCATCATGATCTTTTATCTGTTCTCTATTGCTGTTTATCAGAAAGAGTAGCCTATGTGGCAGCAGCTGGTTTCCTCCAAAGAAATATGTCAGAATGACCATATGGTTGACATCCAATAGCCGATGATAAAATTAATGTGCTCTCGAGGCGTTGTTAAATAAAACAAGCTTTACTTTTTACCTGTTCTCTAATTCCAGAACTACTTAATTAATTGCAACTCAGAAAATGTCATATGCGCGCCATGTTTGGGTCCCTTTAAAGTGGGCATTAAAAACCTAGTCATATAATTTAATCTATTCTCCCCTTGCTTAAACCAGACGGGATGGCCGAATGAGTTTAGCGTCCGTCTCCCGTTTTGGTCGAGTCAAACCAATAACCTAAAAATTGATACTTGTTGCTTCCTAGCCAGGCGCTTGGCATTATTAGAATAGGACAAGGACTGGTTGCCTCGGTGTCAGGATAATGTGACTGAGTGGGATATCAGGTCATGGTGCTGGTGGCCTGATGTTCCAGTGGGGCAGCACTATGGAGTCGCCATGAGTGTGCACTGTCACAAGTCGGTACCCATCCTAATATGACCATAGATGTTGCCAGGAAGTAAAACTCCAATAACCAGTCAACCTTTATATACAATCAACCAACCTCCTGCTTAATGCCTGTACATGTATGCTGTGTACATGCCGTGTGCTGACTGCTTGTCGCCTGTCCACATGTTGTAGTGGTGGAGGGCCAGGTGATACGCAGTCCGTCGCTGCCCGAATTGGCCGGTGGCATGTCGTTGTCCGGAAACAGCACCTTCCTGCCCGACCTTCCGCCTGCGCACATGAAGCGGTGAGATCAGCGCCACAGCAGGCGGCATGCAATATTACATACAAAAGAGCGAATATTGCTCAAATGTTGCAAAAGAATCAAATATTGATTTGGTTATTTCGCAAGAGCCTTTCTGTTCCAATGGTATTATTATTAATATTGATATTAATATTCTTAACATTAATATTCTTAATATTTTTCTTAATATTATTCTTAATATTATTCTTAATATCATTCTTAATATTCTTCTTAATATTCTTATTATTATTATTCCTTTATTATTGATATTGTTATTATTTTATTTTACTTCTACTTTCAATTTGCAATTGGGTATAGCTACTCTTACTCTAGTTAAATATTTTATTTTCAAACACAATACAATAAAATACTTAATTCTTTTCTGTTTAAAGAATGGCTATTTGAAAAGAATTTTTTAACCTTTTTTTTCTTTTAAGAATATGGTGAAATAGAATTCCGTCATGAGAAAAATTGATCATGTTATGAGAACATGGGTAATTGAAGACGCACGAACTGCTTGGATACAAAGCATCTCTTATTCTATTTATGGAACTAAAGTCTAGCCGCCGGCCGATGCCTCGCACCGCCTAGCGTCAAAATTCTAGTTAACTGACTAGCCTGCCTTTCAAATCACTTCGACCTCGGCTGCGGCTCCTTCAACATATACACTACGGCAGCCTTTGTTTATCAAGATACTACGACGTGCACCATGCTTCCTGCCAAAACTTCATGCTCTAAACGTACACGAGAGGCAACTCCACCTCAAACTACAACATCAAACAAGCAAAAAAAGGGGCCGTGAAAGACCTAGGTCAGTCGTCAAAACTACTACTAATGTGCCTGTCAAAACGCGTTCTAGTCGTATCGTGGAATAATGCGAGGTGAGAGACAGCAGCATTGAGTCTGTCCGAGGGACACCGCCGCGTAAAAGCCAGGAGGATACACAGGCTTCCCTCGCAGTGGCTCTCGCAGGTCGACAAAAGCAAATCACCAAGATGTCAGAAGGCTTTGACGCACATATCATCATCATCATCATGCTGTCGGTCGTAATGTGACAAAGACCGCTTTCATTGCTTGACTGCCGCTCTCCATTTAGCTCTCTGCTGTGAGAGTGATGTCCATGAGTCAGTCTTAATGTCTCTCAGCTTCAGGTTTCTCTTGATGGTATCCTTGAACCGGAGACGAGGGCGCCCTCTCTTTCTGTAACCAGAAGACAGTTGAGAGTAGAGGATCTGCTTTGGTAGCCTGTCTGATGACATCCTCATGAGGTGTCCAGTCCACTGGAGATTCTTTTTGATCAGAAGATCGTCCATAGAGGGCAGCCCCGTCCGTTCGAGTATTTCCTTATTTGTCACTTTGTCCTTCCAGGTTAGCCTCATGATTGAGCACAGATGTCACATCATGAAGGCATGCAGCTCGTATCAACAACATACAAAAGAAGGCTGATAGGCAACAAAGATCGAGGTCTCCCACACCGCCGCGCAGTCACCGGAATGTTAGGCCGCGTGCTGCCATTTAAGGCACCCCGGACGGTGCAGACAGATGTCGCTCACGTACACCTACCCAAACAGCCTTGCCGTCACCCCGCCAGACTACAAGGCACTACGATGACTAAAGCTATGACAACAGAAGGGGACGGTTGTTCAGTGAGACTGCCACCCGTAGGCCAGACTGCCACCATGATCAAGAGCACAATGACAGGAGCTATCAATCCAGCTACCGCCCTTCACCCGCCTCCAGTGACAACGAACGAACTCCTCGTGGCAGTGGGCTCCGCACTGGGCAAACGAAGAGGTAACAACATCCTAGCCCCCCATAAATATGTAATACGTGGGAACCAAAATGAGAGGTTCGGAATGGAGGAGGCATCGTCGCATGAATATTTTGCGGCGCTCTGCTGCATGTCTGGGGACAAAAAGCTCCCTGTCGGAGCAAGTCAGCGACCACATGTACCAACTCTCCATAATGGCGGCCAATTGGGATTGGCACACATGCCGTCAATGGTCCAAGACGGTCTTTACAATGATCGCGGACGGCCGACTTCCCAAAGCATGGAAAGATCCTTATTCCACCAAGGATGTACAACTCGATGTTTGTGCTTTAGGGACCAGGATTGACAAAAACAGGCAAGGCACACGCAACGCCTGTCGCAATGATAATGCAGCTGCCACCACCGCTTCAGCTGCCGCTGGCGCGAATGGGAAATCAAACACGGACCACACATGACCAACCTATGACAAAGACACAGATAGCAAACCATGCCATCAGTGGAACTACGATGAGGATTGTGGCTTTGCAACGTCCCAAGGTTTGCAGCCTGATAGGAAATGTCATCTGGTGTGCTAGCAAGTACAAATGCGCGAACGCACACCAGGAAAACGTATGCTTAAATAAGAAGAGGTACTTTGACAAAATGAATGCCACATCAAAAGACAGTGACAAGAAGGATGTTTAGGTAGCAGTTGCGCTGATCCCACACAGCCCAACAATCAAGCTGCGAAAAATAAGACGGGCACAGAATTGATTGAAACCGGGACACAAATACAATATGACGATCATGTTACTAACACCGATGGAGGGAATATCACACTAAATAACCCCATAAGTTGCGCTGCCAGTGGAAGTGATGACGACACGTGCACATGTCAATCAAGGAAGCAAAAAAATGACAGTTACAACATTCCATTAGTAAGGCGAAGGCGTTTCGTATTCGCGCCAAACCCAGTCGAACAACGGCCAGGGCCGCGTTCAGGGTATGTCTCGGCGACGTCTCTGCATTGCTTTTTGGCCTATTTGCGTTCAGTGTGCGTCGCGGCGACGTCTCTGCGATGCCTTCCTTTTCAGATAGGAGACAAAAAGCACCTCGAAAATGGCCGCCGTATCCAGTAGTTTCAGCCTATCACAGCACAGCTTTCCCATTGCAAATGGCCACCGCCTATGGGGGCGGCCATTTTCGAGGCAAAAAACTACTTTTGCTGTTCAGACTGGCGTGACGTCATGGCTGTTGCCGAGGCGCCACTGAGACGGACTCTGAACGCGACCCAGGCAGCACGCCAACAGCAGCCAACCACCGAGTTTGACACGTCATTGGTTACCGGGCCGATCTTGGAACGGCCCGGACAAGCCAAACCCTCTCCACTGTAACCACCCAAACAGCCACGGCAACAGATGACGTCACTCGTCCCCTCGGCCGAGCAGGCAGAGGCAGCAAGGTCACCACGTCATGGCCAGCCCGGCGCCGCAGCTGTGCACTGGGAGCTGACGTCACTGCGGCCGCTGACCTGATTAGCCCCATTGTGAAACGTTGTATCAATCACGACGCCAACCAAGAAAGCGGCGGAGGCAGCAACGAGGTCGCTGGGTGCAGCCCAGCCCACACCATCAGGCTGCAGAATGTACGAGTAAAGCCAATTGCAAAACATTACAAGCTATTTTATGCTGACACTCAACTCCCTCCACTGAAGGCGCTGAATACAACCAGCCGCCCGGCAACAGTGTGAATGGGGTCAAAGGTTACGCACAACCCGCACCCTACCAACCGCACGATTCTGCCGCTGATGTAAGCCCGCATCAAGAGTTGGTGTTAACAAACAAAACCACTGCCAGCCATGATGTCAGTGTGAAGCAACTACATGCTAGCAGCGCCCTGACTCAACAAGACAAAACATACGATGACGTTAAATGCACTCTGTCCACACCTCTCTATCTCCTCTCCACCGGCCTTGCTCCTCCTTGATATGTCTGAAAAGAGTTCCAGGAGGGGGGGCCTGCCGGCATTTCACTTTCTACTCTTACTCTGTCCGTGTCTATGGCTCGCTGGTTGGTCGCCATAGAGCAGATAGACACGGTCCTTTGACTCAACTCTCCTCATTTCTCTTTCCTATACTCTACCCTTTTTTTTCCTCCCAGGCATACTCCTTCCCCTGACCAGGGGAATTGTGTGCTTGGGAGGGGCTCTGTACCTTTATGTTTTCTCTCGCTTTGTTCTCGTTGCTGGAACCACCGCTGCACCCATCTTAACCCGCCCTTCCTCGAAACCCCTTGTGCTGTCGACTGGATACAGGTGCCAACTACCGCCGGACCAAAGAGATTCGGGGCCGCCTCAAAGCTTCGCCGTTACAACGTTGTAAAGATGTCCCCAGCTTCTACAACACTCCCTACTGAAGTTAAATCTTCAACCAAAGATTGGGCCAATTTATCGCAGCCTCTATAAATGTTGCAGTTCTGCAACCGGTAACCGTCGTAAGGTTACAAACCACCCCCAAAGTCAAAAGACGTTAAACATATATTCCAAGGGGTTCCTTCTCTATACCACGACGGGGCCCCAGACAGACTATTAATGGAGGAACACACCGACGTGGATGGCATTGACCAAATACTAGACATGATCTCAGTCGACCAGACCGCCCACTACAATCCTCCACACACCCCAGCTCCTTACAGATACACTCTAAACAACATCTGGCCATTTGCCGACGGGGAACTTTGGGCCGAACATCCCGACTACATGGCCATTTACACACAGGTGCATGCATTGGCCATCCCCAACTACATCGGGCAACCTATCCCTATCCCATCGGGCCTAACGATAAACGCATGGAGGAGATTGCTCGTAGATTGTCACAACAAACAGCTGCCTGATTTCTTAGAATTTGTCGCCGTGAATATGGCCTATGCTGCCGACATGGCGTAAAGCAACCACCAATCAATCAATCAATCTTAGAATTTGGATGGCCGGTAGATTATACCGGCGACAAACCACCTATACCGTCCAAGGCCAACCACCACGTAGACGCTGAAAATGTAGCACACATGCAGAGTTATATTAATACCGACCTCGGACAGGGTGCAATGTTAGGGCCTTTCCAGGAATATCCATTCACTCCTGGAGTCAGGTGAACCCTATTATGACTCGAGACAAGCGTGGAACCAACAAAAAGAGGGTGATAGTTGATTTAAGCTATCCAGGCGGAGCAAGCGTAAACTCAGGCATCAGAAAAGTCCCGTACCAGGGCCAGCCGGCCACCTACACCTTGCCAAGCATCCTCAATCTGGCGGACGAGGTGACACGGTTGGGCCAGGGCACATTCATCTGGTGTGCGGACTTAGACAGAGCTTACCGCCAGCTCCGAGCCTGCCCACTCTCGGCTCCACTGCTAGGCATTACCCTCAATGGAAGCATCTACATCGACATCTCACCCCCATTTGGCTGGCGCACTTCTTCCATCGCATTTGCGCGTACAACAAATGCAGTCGTCCATTTGATGAGAAAGCGAGGGCACCACGCACTCTGTTATCTGGACGATTTCGTGGGGGCGGCACCAACAAAAGGGAAAACAGACGCTGCATACTCTGACCTGTTGCGCCTGTCTACATACTTTGGTCTCGACCTTTCCCCGGGAAAATGCTTCTACTTGACTGGCTGGGATTGACTATTTCTACTAATGACATGACCATAAAAATTCCGGAAGAAAAGCTACAGCAGGTCATTGATGAATACCGCGTATGGAAGGAGAAAAAGCTTGCATCTCGCCGCGACCTCCAACGGCTCGTAGGGAGACTCCAACATATCGCGAAGTGTATACGGCCAGCAAAAAGATTCATGACGAGAATCTTGGCTGCGCTGAGAGCAGCGCCCTACAGGGGTAGACATGTGATACCCGAGGACCTGGCACTCGACGTGACCTGGTTCACGGACTACGCTGCGCACTCCAATGCCATAGTCCTACTTCCTGCAGAGGAGCGCACACGCTCGATGATTGAGTGCGACTCATCGCTGAAGGCCGGAGGAGCGCACTACACCACCCAGTTCTACACGACAAGATATTCTAGATCCCTCCTCGCCGCCAAGCACTGCATTGCCTGCCTTGAAGCCATCAATCTGGTGGTAGCCCTGAAAAACCTTGGCCACCCCGATCCTCTGAGTAACCTATGTATCGTCATAATATTTTGCCTCTCTCCATAGGTTACTCACAACACTATCACAACCGACTCCTCAGCATGGTGGCGGCCGGTCTGTCTCCGGGTACATGGAGGAACAAGATGACGCAAATATACAAGTATCTCAACTACACCCGACGCAGTCAGAAATAATGTCGTATTTACTACACCTACACAATCGCAGAACACCTGGTCCTGTGATGAACTATATCAGTGGGGGCCGCATGTGGGTCCAGTCCATCGGTCTTGTGTTATTTCAATTGATGTTATGAGAACATGGGTAATTGAATACGCACAAACGACGTTTCACTACTGCTTGGATACAAAGCATCTCTTATTCTATTTATTGAACTAAAGTCTAGCTGCCGGCCGATGCCTCGTGCCACCTAGCATAGAAATTCTCATTAACTGACTAGCCCGCCTTTCAAATCACTTTGACCTCAGCTGTGGCTCCTTCAACATATACACTACGAAAACCATCCCACCCTCCCATGCCTTAAGAATATTCGTGGGGTTGGGTTAAGTTCTGTAAACCTTGAAATTATGACATTTGAACTCTAACATGTAACGATACAGAAAAGACAATAATAAATCCCACTATAAAGTACGTCAGTCTTGTGTTATATCAATTATTAAATAATCCATTTCCCCACTAGAACTTTATCCAGAAATTTCAGTCGAACAATGTCAAGTTTGTTAACAGGTATATATAAAGGCAAGAAAGTGATTGTAAACAAATATCAATTTTGACAATACATCCATTTTGGCATTATTGTTTTGGTATATAGATATAGTTTCACTTGAAAAGGAAAAAGGAAGAAAAATAAGAGGATTGGAGGGAAACTGAAATGCTCAATTACAATTCATTTATAATCTAATGCTATTGACAAATCACTGAATAAACCTTGTAATAATCCTATAGAATGTTCCCCTTCATCTTCTAACATGGGTTGATAGATCGTGGGATTCGAATCCACGGGTTCGAATCCTGGTTGAGTCAAACCAATGACTTAAAAATTGATACTCGTCGCTCCCTACCCATGCACTTGGCATTATGAGGATAGGGCAAAGATTGGTTGGCTCAGTGTCAATATAATGTGACTGAGTGGGATATCAGGTCATGGTACTGGCGGCCTGGTCTCCCAGTGGGGCAGCACTATAAAGTCGCCATGAGTGCACACTTTCACAAGTCGGTACCCATCCTGATATGTTGTCATGACGTAAAATTCTAACAACCAACCAAAACCGTGCTTGATTCCAGGAGTTATGAGAGGAACCTAGACGAGCTTGGAGAGACCATTAAAAGTGGGACGCCGATCAAGGGTCGGGAGGGCCTCATCAAGCTCATCATGAGGTCCAAGGAAGAGGAGTATATTGACCAGATGCCACTCAGGTCAGTTTGCTGCCCGGCAACCCTTCTCAAAGCACCCACCCCGACCCCCACACCCCATCCCTACCGACCAGACTGGATGGGGTAATGAATGCCTTACTGTGCCACACTGTGCCATGCCTTACTGTGCCTTACCTTCCTTACTGTGAATTACCGTGCACTATCATGGCTTACCGTGCCTTACCATACACTACCATGACTTACCTTTCTTACTGTGCTATACCCAGCCTTACCGTGCTATATCATGTCTTACTGTACCTTACCATGCTTTACTTGTGCCTTATTAGTCCTTATCGTGCCTTACCCTGCCTGCCTGTTGCAGGGTGTTCTGTGGGACATGGAACGTGAACGGCCAGCCAGCCTCGCAGCCGCTCCATGACTGGCTCGCCTGCGACAAGGAGCCCCCAGACATCTATGCCATAGGGTCAGTATGAGAGCAGCTCTTGAGTGGCTCATTCATCTGCAGGCCGTATTACTCACTAGGGAGATATAAATCAGTTTCTGTGCCAGGAAGTGTAGGCCCACAGCAGATTGAGGCATAATCTCAATAGACAATTATAAGTTCACATAACTTATTGCATGAGTGCAGTAAAACCTCTCTAACTGACCATCTCGCCAGATCGAACAGTCCCCTATATCGATTGCTTTATTTGGGTCCCAAACGATCACCCATACAATACCATTGTAACAATTAAAAAACTCCCTAAACCGACCACATCCCTAAATGGACCATTTAAAGTCAGTCCCATGGTCGGTCGATTTAGAGAGGTTTTACTGCATATGCCAATAAGCACCAGCCCAGAAATGACTTTTGGATGTTGTTGTTGTAAATATGTTTATTCTGCTGAATAAGTTCTTTTGTCAACACCGAAGCAGTCTTCCAGCCTTTTACACAAAAATGGCATATAGAGTGAGGCATATAAAGTCAACTAACAGTAGCTAGTACTCATTGTAGTTGGTAATTACTGATATGTGTTTGCGTACACCTTCCTGTTCAGGTTCCAAGAGCTGGACCTGAGTAAGAACGCCTTCATCTTCACCGACTCTGTGCGGGAGGAGGAGTGGTACCAGCGTGTCAAAGACGCGCTCCACCCTGCAGCGCATTACAAGCGGGTGAGGGATGTCACATGTCGCAGTGGTCAAAGAAAACCAGCTGACTTAGACATCAATCCATAGTATCTTGAAGCTGCTGCAAACAAGCTGTAGTCAAGTTAAACAAGAAATTAAATGATACCTCTTTGAACTTCAGAAAATGATATGGCAGGCAACAGTTGAAATCTCGTCCTGATATGATCTCCGATGTTGCCAGGACGTAAAACTCCAACAACCAACCAACTAACAGTTGAGATTTCTGTAGCGTCATTGTTTCACGATAATCAAAATGAAGTACAACGGGTTAACTACAAAATCATGATTAATTGGATCCTATAGGAGTAGGTGCATGGCATGATTCCAATGTTCACACGCAAAATGCTGGTTGTGTATATTTCATTTTCATCATCATCATCATCATGCTGTCGGTTGCGATGCGACAAAGACTGCTTTCATTACTTGACTGCCGCTCTCCATTTAGCTCTCTACATTTCATGAAAGCTGCCTGCAAAAGTGTTGAAGTGCTGCTGGCTTTTGCAAGTTACCAGCGGCACTCTCTCGGGGAGCAAATAGAGGTTTCACACCAGCAAGAAAAAATGTCCAGACAGGCGCAACACTATTTGTCCCTGCAGTGGCTAGTAGGGAGATGTTGGGAGTTCCATACATCAACCGCCCTTAATGCTGCCACAGTGACTTGGTTTTCTGTTTAGGGTTTGCTCCCTTAGCCTTCGGTTCTGTCAAGAACCTGTACCACAAGGCAGTGGTTTACAACTCTGCAGGGCAGGGGCGTCAAATTCCCTGAGGTATTGCAATACCTGCAATACCTGCAGTACAACACAAGCAAGTAACAACATAAACCTATCAAAATCAATACGTTCAACAGCATTATTAGACCTTAAGGCCTAATGAAATTAACAAGTTACAATAGAAATGCATAAAGAAAATCTTTTAGGTAAAGGGACTAACACAAAGAACGGTAAAAGCTGGAATTTGGATTGTCTACAATCTACAAACAGTTACAACCCATAAACAAGAAATCAAAAATTATTACTAAGACAAAATTCTACAGATTTGAATCAAATTGGACTAGTGGTGCCCAGCGGTGAAAACAAGTGTTAACACACTCATCTGTTATGGGTAGGGTAAATAAATTCACCACGAAATAAAAAAAAGACACTGACATAATTAACTATTGAAGCTTTCATTTCAATTGAATTGCGCTATGTAAATAGCAGAGGGTATCCCATGCTATGATGGACTATCTTTATAATCATATCCCAAATAAAAAGGGAAACTATGACTACACTCATGTCCCAGGGTAAAAAAAATTGTTTCATTGTGACTATGATACACCAGTAATAACACCATTTCTTGAAAAAGAAGTTGGAAGTCTGTAGCAGCAAATAAACTTGTTGTTCCATTATGTTTAGACTCTTTTATTGAATTAATATTTCATTACCTTACATGTGTTGTTGTGGCGCTTCTTACTTGGTGCAGATAAAGCTGGTTCGGCTCGTCGGCATGATGTTGATTGTGTTTGTTAAGGAGGATCACGTGATCCACGTGTACGACTACTGTAGTGAGGTGGTGGGCACTGGCATCTTAGGCACGTTGGTGAGTACTTGGCTCCTCGGATCCACTTATAATGAATGTGGGATGGACAATTGATATACAAACCGGATGCGCTGGCCTAACCGGTAGAGCGCAGGCTCCCCGTGCGGACGGTTAGGGGTTCGAATCCCAGCTGAGTCAAACTAATGACGTACAAAATTGATACTTGTCGCTACCTAGCCAGGCCCTCGGCGTTACTAGGATTGGGCAAGGGCTGGTTAGCACAGTATCAGGATAATGTAACTGTGTGGGATATCGAGTCATGGTGTCAGTGGCCTGGTCTCCCAATGTGGCAGCACTATAAAGTCATCATGAGTGCGCACTGTCACAAGTCGATACCCATCCTGATATGACCTTAGATGTTGCTAGGACGTAAAACAACAAAGAAACTGACTCGCATTGCCAGTCACTGCGAATTAAAAAATATAAAAAAGGAAAAGAATTGTACAGGTCCTTGAAAACCTGAAAAGTCCTGGAATTTGTCTAAAGATCCTTGAAAATGGTGGAAAAATGGAAAATCATGACTATATATTTTAAAAGCCTATAATTGCCAATGTGCCCAACCTTTAATTGGTGATGTTTTGTATTTAAAGTGATTTGTATGGGTTTGTTATCCTGCCTCTTGACTGTAAATACTATACATACATTCTTTGTTATTTTTATGCTTATTTACACTTCATGTCTTATATTGTGAATCGACTATGAATACAGCTGTTTTTCAGGATACTTTAATTTAATAAAAGTCTTAAGAACGTCCTGGAATTTTGCACTGAAAGGTCCTTAAATGTCCTGGAATTTAATATGCCAAAATGGGTATGAAACCTGAACTAAGTAAGTGCTTTCTATCTCAGGGAAACAAGGGCGGTGTGGGAGTGCGATTTGAGATCCACGACACATCTGTCTGCTTTGTCAACTCGCACCTGGCTGCTCATGTCGAGGAGTACGAACACCGGAACCAGGTGGGTCCTTCTCTCTTCTAGACACACAAACTGTGTTTTAAAAGCGTATATATATTCCACCTTTAGAAACAGGATTCAATGAAGTTATGCGATATATGAAATTGCCCCATATCCCTCTTCTTAGATGGGAGTAGTCATTGAATTATTTTACTTAAAGTCTGCTATCGATTCCATAATCATAGTGATTGGGTAGATTATAAGCCTGTATCAGCAGGATGTCCACAGCACCTCGTATTCCCAGGCGGTCACAAATCAATCCAAGTCCTGACGAGGCTCAACGTTGCTTAACTTTGGTGATCGGATGAGAACAGGTATATCGAACGTGACATGTGCTGTTAGGTTATTAATATTTTCAAACTTGTATTAAATGATGGATAAAACCAATGCTCTATTCACTCGTCTATCCCGTCCGGTCAGATTGGTTCATAATTCATGACTGCCATCACCTGCCTGTCGTCTGCCACTCACCCTCCCTCGCTTTCACACATTTCTCCTGCTTGCATCCCCCCACCCCTAATAAGCCCCATTGGCTCACTTAGCTCCTCACTTCTCACCAGTCACCACCGCAGCAAGACATCTTCTCCACTAGACGGGATGGCCAAATGAGTTAGAGCGTTCGTCTCCCGTGTTGCTAGATCGTGGGGTCGAGTCAAACCAGTAACGGCATTATTAGAATAGGACAAGGACTGGTTGGCTCAGTGTCAGGATAATGTGACTGAGTGGGATATCAGGTCATGGTGCTGGCAGCCTGGTCTTCCAGTGGGCCAGCACTATAAAGTCGCCATGAGTGTGCACTGTCACAAGTCGGTACCCATCCTGATATGACCTTAGATGTTGCTAGGATATAAAACAACAACAAACACAAAAAACCTATCTTCTCCACACCCACCCAGCCACCCTCTTTCCAGTTCCAGTTCCAGTTCCAGGCATGTGCCAGTGGTCTCAGGTATCTTCCCTACTTGACCCTCCCTTAGATCCCCTCATTTCGGGACTCTAAATAAAATAAGACAGTAAGAAGGGATAGACCACCCATGCACCATACCTTCGGCAGCAGTGCTCCAATTTAATTTCAACTGCAATCATCACCGATTTTATAAGAAAGCAACTGCAAAGACTTTGAGTAGAGCAGGAAGAAGCAGTAAGAATAGACATCGAGGTAATATGCTCAGTTTAGATGCAGGCCTTCAACTTTATGACGTCTGTTGATATACCATGCGCGGTGGCCGAATCGGTAGAGCGTGGACCGCGTGTGCAGGAGATTGGGAGTTTGGTTCCCGATCGAGTCAAACCAATGACTTATAAAAGTGAGACTTGTCTCTTCCTAGCCTGGCACTCGGCATTAATAGAACAAGGCTAGGGCTGGTTAGCTCAGTGTCAGGCTAATGTGACTGAGTGGGATATCGGGGCAGGGTGCTGGCGGCCTGATTTCCCAGTGGGGTAGCACTATAAAGTAGCCATGAGTGTGCACTGTCACAAGTCGGTACCTATCCTGATATGACCTTTGATGTTGCTATGATGTAAAACAACAATAAAAAAAAGCCCCTACTGCCCCACCTTACTACATACTGCCCCACCCTACTGCATACTTCCCCATCCTACTGCATTCTTCCCCATCCTACTGCATTCTTCCCCACCCGACTACATGCTGCCCCACCATACTGCATAGTGCCCCACCTTAATGCATTCTTCCCCACCCTATTACATACTCCCTCACCCTACTACAAATGAAAATGAATATGCAGCAATTATAACAACTTTTTTAGAGTAGTGGTTTGAACTTAAAGGTAGTGTTTTGAACTTAAGAGAGTGGCCACAGTAGTGTTTTGAACCTACCTTCAACTATGTTGAAAACATTACCGTAGTGTTTTGAACCTAGGTTGAAAACATTACCGTAGTGTTTTTGTGAGGTATTATTTTGAACTTACTACACCAGCGGGCTAATTTCCCAGTGGGGCAGAACTATTAAGTCGCCATGAGTGCGCACTGTCACAAGTCAGTACCCGTCCTGATATGACCTTAGATGTTGCCAGGATGTAGGGAAAATCAAAACGTTTTCAAATTCCTGTGGGATAAATTTGAAAACGGTTTCAAGTTCCCATGGGGGAACTTCAATCAGGGGGGAATTTGAAATCTTTACACCGGGCCACATGCCCATCTACTTATACTACTAGTACTACCACTACCCTTCTTTGCCGTTGCCCATTCCAAAGCCCCAATTCTATGCTACTTACGCTGATATTTCAACTACGTGCCACCACCGCCTTACAAGTGCAATTTACTATTTCCTACACTACTCGACGTTTCGTTGTACCGTCCAGAATTTAAAAAAAAGAACACTCCCAAGCCCCATTTTGCTTTGTGTTCTTCTCGAATCATCCCCGGTATAGCTGGACAAACATACTTACCTAACACAAAGTAATGACAATCACCTGTTGTTTCTGTCTTAGGAATTGTGCGTGTTAAGGCCCGTTTATAGTTTTGACGGCGTGTGACGCCGTCAACTTTACGCCGGTTGGCGGCGTGTGACGGCGCAAAACGGTGGGGAGTGAACGTGGCCGTGAAAGTCTGAATGCTTTGATGCACACGGTCGCCAATGTCGACCTATGTTGTCCATGTTTTTTTTATGGATAGTTGTCTCAACTATATTAATTATATTATTATATTGCATTCGTGCATCCATGTTTATGCCAAATTGTTCTGTATTCCTATTAACCCTGGCAACTACTCGTGAAAGGTACAATAACCCGGTATTTGTGCTGCAGCAATGCTATGTCTATGCGGAGCATTTATTTTTTGCAAAATAAATTTTTAATCTTTCATTGGGTCGATTAAAACGATCTTAATGCGCAATTCAATTGAAGAGGAAGATCTGAAGTATTTAATTGACTTAAGAGAAATTTTCTTTGAAAGGATTCAAAAGCAGAGATAATAGTGAAAGTTGGGATATTCTGAGTGTCCGTGCCAGTGGTAGCCGTACCGGCTCACAGCCTCAAAAACTATTTTCGCAAATTAAATTCAAGAATCAACGTATTTGCCCTGCGCCTGTCGGCAAACTCAATGGCCGGGAGCCTTTGTTTTGCTCTCGACACTTTAATCCAGACCTGAACTGCCGATGTATCGAAGCGCTGACCTTGAAAGTTCAACATAGTTGAACTCTGGTCTAACGCCATCAAGCATCGACATAAAGTCTAAATGGGAGCGTTGGCTTGCGCCGTGTTGCGCCATCAAAAGTGTAAACAGGCCTTCAGAGTTGCCGTTTCTAAAGTTTCAATTTGATTGGCAATTTGTTATGAGTGATTTATTATACAGGGTCAGGGGCGTAGCTAGACCTTTAACGATGTGTACTCATAATTCTGGCAAGGGGTTTAGGGGGCCGCTTACGGCGTCACATCCTTCCGAATATGAAATCATATCTAAGTAACCTGTCTCTCTCTCTTTATTATTTAGTGGTTTTTTTTTACAAAACAATCTGGATGCCCCTGAGGGTCTTGGGTTCTGTGACGATTGTTGTACTGAGGTTTTGCTGCGTCTAGTGTTCGTCGACTACACCAGGTGTCGACACAGTCCTACTCTCCAGACACGTTAGGGGCGGAAGCTGGCTACTTCCACATGTAACACTAGAGTACACGTGGCGCCAGCTGGTGTTAAGCAGCGGAACCTTGACTGAATCAAGAATTCGTGTGGTGGACAATGATAGTCAACTTACTCAATCATTATTCAATTGTTTAATAAGAAGTACAAGCCTTGTCATAGATTGTACTAGTCTGTAATCAGATGGGGGTTTGTTGTCAATGTAACCTGGTGCAGTGGGTGTGTAGTTGGTGTGGGTAAAAGTTGAGTGTAGAACTAGAAGGAAGTATGAGAGAGCACAAGAGTAGCTGATAAATGTCTTCTACGATAATATAGATATAATGAATAATATTTTATCTTTGTATAGATTGCGTGTATAGTGTGCTACTTTTTTTTGCAGGATTTCCGAAATATCAATTCGCGAATGATTTTCGGCACCAAAGCTTCTGGCTTATCGATATCAGACCACGAGTAAGTACCATTGTTCTGTTGTCCTGGTAAACCAAACCAAGTATGAAATTATCCAACAGAGGTAGGTACTTCCACCTGACAATGTTCAGTAATCTTTATCACTGCAAATTGGTAGAGCGCGGGTATCGCATGTGGGAGATCGGGAGTTCGGTTCCCAGTCGAGTCAAACCAATGACTTATAATATTGATACTTGTCGATTCCTAGCGTGGTGCTTGGCATTAATAGAATAGCTCAGTGTCAGGATAATGGTTAGATCAGTGTCAGGATAATGTGACTGAGTGGGACACCGGCTGATGGTGCTGGTGGCCTGACTTCCCAGTGGGGCAGCACTATGAAGTCGTCATGAGGGCGCACTGTCACAAGTCGTACCGGTCCTGATATGACCCTAGATGTTGCCAGGACGTAAAACTCCAACCAACCAAAAATCATCACTGCTGAGCTATGAAGTTGTTCCTCATATAGGTGTACACCTTTATTGTACAGAGCAACTTATTTATGAAGAAATTAATGTTAACTCAATAACTGTAGTGTATAGTAGCGGAAGGTGGAAATACAATTACTCAAATTGAAATCGTGCTTCAATAAACGAATATTACAATAGGTAAGAACCCCAAAGGGAAGTATCTGGATGTTTGTATAAATATTTTAATCACGTATTTGCAGTTTAATTGAAAATAAAATCATGTCCTTTATTTCCTTCGCAAATGACTCTCCTTTTGATATTTATTGCCAGTCAAGTGTTCTGGATCGGAGATTTAAACTATCGTCTCAGTGACATAGACAACGACAAGGCGAAGGGCTTGATAGAAATGCAGGCACTTCAACCACTCATGGATTATGACCAGGTTAGCAAGCACAGGCTGACAGACAGTTACACGATTTAAATTCTTTCATGTATACATGCATGAACATACCTCCCAGATGCATATTTTAAATGAAATAATCATCTTTTAAGAAAACCTATTTTCATTTTAGAAGGTGTCTGAGATCAAATGTAAACTACCATCATTTCCCTGTCGTTAACAGGAGTAGACAAGCGTCTGTATTTCTTGAGTCAAAGAAAAGCTTTAACAATTAAAATAAAATGACCCAAAAAAAACAACTTTCAAAAACCCACGAAGTCTTCTTATCCCAAGGACAAAGTAACCGTTTTATGATAAGAAAATTCTACATTTTTGTATGCGCAATAAAACCTGAGGGACCCATGAATCATTGAACATTGAAGTTGCTTGAACTGTGACCTTGACCTTATTCTACTACTGCCTCCAGCTTTGTCGACAGATGGCCCTGAAGAAGGTGTTTCTTGACTACCTTGAGGGAAGAATCAACTTCATTCCTACGTACAAGTATAATCCTGGAACAGACGAATGGGACACAAGGTCAGTACTAATGCAGGGTTCTCACGGCTCTTGGAAACCATTGAATATCATGGAATTAAAAGAAAAGAACACACACACAATTCTTAGACTTTTTCCTTGAATTATTGACTCAGTCTTTGAAAAAATTAGGAAATTTAGAATCTTTCTACATTAAAATGTATAACTCATTCACCTTTCGCATTGACCAGACGGGATGGCCGAATGAGTTAGAGCGTCCGTCTCCCGTGCTGGTAGATCGTGGGGTCGTGGGTTCGAACCCCGGTCGAGTCAAACCAATGACTTACAAATTTATACTTGTCGCTTCCTAGCCTGGTGCTCGGCATTATTAGGATATGGCAAGGACTGGTGTGCTCAGTGTCAGGATAATGTGACTGAGTGGGATACCAGGTCATGGTGCCGGTGGCCTGGTTTCCCAGTGGGACAGCACTATATGGGTCCGCACTGTCACAAGTCGGTACCCGTCCTGATATGACCTTAGATGTAGCTAGGACGTAAAGCAACAACAAACAATCTATTCCTCATTTTAAAAACCTTGTTTTCTTGCTACTACCTATTATAGCTACCTGGTTGGTTTTACATTTACTTAAAAAAATACTTTTTTAAAGGTGAGATGAAAGTTCATGAGTATTGTTTATCAATGCATTTGTTATTTAGAACGAGTCGTTCAAAGTTTTTATTCATCTGGAAGAAACTATACTTTGTGGCTGACTGCGACTGTAATTAATTGCATACGTAATGGGCAATGATAGAAATGTGGATATTTTGGTCTAAGAATGTTATAGACCTACGTAATAATTACTATGGGAAAACCATGGAATTTAACATTTCCGAGGTGCAGGAAGCTTGTAAGTCTTTTAAATGCCACCTAACACAAATAGACAATAATGTTTAGATTTCCATGTTTCATGTCTTATAACATAGTTCTAACCAATGGTTCCATGATTATAGGTTTTGTGATACCTCACCCCAGGAACAAGATCCCTATGTCCATTTAGCTATTCTTGATATAAGGGTTTGGTGTATCACGACGTCACAGAACACTCCATCTAAAACACGTTGTGGTGGTGTCAGGTTCAGGACAGTGTTTCAAAAGCGCCCAAATGTCCCATGTTTAATTGTCAATGTTAAGCCGGTCTAAATAAAGACTTGAAATTAGTACTAAAGCAAAAAGAAGAAGAATTAGAGAACATTCAAAAAGAGAAATGACCCCCCCCCCAAAAAAAAGAAGAAACAAAAAAGAGCCACCCTTCCCGGAAGAAGACCTATTCGTTTTAGATTGTGAGCTGAACTTTTGGTATTTACATACTGGATAATAGTACCTATATAATGTGAATTATTAAAAATAACATTTGTATAAGTGCATAATAGGTAATGCCACAGTTCATGTTATTGTAGTAGTCTGTACATGAGCTCTACTACCACGCGGTAGGAGCGGAGACTATGCCGTACACCGGCGCAGTTCCACTACACAGCGCTAGGTGGCGGCAAGGCTAGCCACCGGGCAGACCCCGACTGGGCTGCCCTCTACTGCGTGTGGCTGGCCCACCCCCCCACACACACCTATAGAGTCGATGTGGGATCTGGCGAGTCAGGGGGCGGGTCAGACAACTACTGACACCGCGGAGAGCAGATGGTTCAATAAACCAGGTTGAAGCATACACTGATTGAATCTTGGTGTTCTTCCGTGTGTGAGCGTGTGAGTGAGAGTCGGAGGGCTGTGGGCCAGTACATTATCTTAAGAAGTTTCGATTCTTGCCACTAAATGGCAGTCCAGACATGTCTCCCCTTCGCATATCTTTAGTATTGCTGTGTCGAAATATCCATATGACACCAAGTGATAAAGTATAATTATCTGTCATAAATAAATGTGGATCAGCTCAAAGAAGTCAACTATGTCAATGCCAGATAAATTCATTTCATTAATAGTCATGGTCCCACGACTTGAACTGAAACTCTCAAGTTGTTGTCTTTTTTACATTGATTCAGTATAATTAATACCCCCTCCACCCCCCACCCCCAGTTTTATTTCATACCTACTATTTCCTGAGCTGCTTCAATTTACCAGTGTGTCTTGTTCAGCTATGGCTCCTATTTAATTTATTTACCAATGTGCCGTATTTAGCCATGGCTCCGATTTCATGAGCTATGAGCTGTTTGAATTAGGGGTGTATTTTCTTGTTTAGCCATGGCTCCTATTTCATGAGCTATGAGCTGTTTGAATTAGGGGTGTATTTTCTTATTTAGTCATGGCTCCTATTTCATGTGCGATGAGCTGTTTGAATTAGGGGTGTATTTTCTTGTTTAGTCATGGCTCCTATTTCATGAGCTATGAGCTGCATCATTCATCAGTGCGTCTTGTTCAGTCATGGCTCTTATTTCATGAGCTATGGCCTGCTTTATTTACGAGTGTGTCTTCTTGTTCAGCCATAGCTCGTATTTAATTTATTTACCAATACATCTTGTTTAGTCATGGCTCTTATTTCATCAGTTATGGTTTGTTTCATCTAGGGCTATGTTTTCTTGTTTAGCTATGGCTCTTATTTCATGAGTTATGGCCTGCTTCTTTTACCAGTTTGTGTTCTTGTTTAGCCATGGAACCAGACGGGATGGCCAAATGAGTTAGAGCGTCCGTCTCCCATGCTGGTAGATCGTGTGGTCGTGGGTTCGAACCCCGGTCGAGTCAAACCAATGACTTAAAAATTGATACTTGTTGCTTCCTAGCCTGGCGCTCGGCATTATTAGGAGAGGGCAAGGACTGGTTGGCTCAGTGTCAGGATAATGTGACCGAGTGGGATACCAGGTCATGGTGCCGGCAGCCTGGTTTCCCAGTGGGACAGCACAATAAAGTCGCCATGAGTGTGCACTGTCACAAGTCAGTACCCGTCCTGATATGACCTTAGATGTTGCTAGGATGTAAAACAACAACAAACAGACAAACATGTTTAGCCATGGCTCCTATTTCACGAGCTCTGAGCTGTTTCAATTAGGGGGGTGTTCTCTTGTTTAGTCATGGCTCCTATTTCATGAGCTATGATCTGCTTCATTTACCAATGCGTCTTGTATAGCATGACTCCTAATTCATGAGGAGGTTCTATTCCTCATGCGACTCATGACATGTACCACTTCTCTTACAGGTTCTTCGGTAATTAAACTGACGTCCTAAGTTGTTCTTTTTGACAGTGAGAAGTGCCGGACCCCGGCATGGTGTGACCGCGTGCTGTGGCGCGGTTCCAACATTCACCAAATTGCATACCGCAGCCACCCTTCTCTCAAACTCAGCGATCACAAGCCTGTCAGTGCTCTATTTGATACAAAGGTGACAGATGCCAATTATTTAAATTATTTTTTTGTCAAACATTCCGAGTTATAATTAATTTGAATAAAACCTGAAGTAATTAGAATGAAATAATTAAGAAGTAAAGAAATAAGTAATGAATGTAATAAGTAATAAGTAATGAATGTAATACAATAAAACCTCTGTAAATCGACCGACCATGGGACCGACTTTAAATGGTCCATTTAGGGAAGTGGTCGGTTTAGGGAGTTTTTAAAAATCATTACATTGGTATTGTATTTGCGATTTTTTGGGACCCAAATAAAGTGATCGAAATAGGAGAGTGGGCGATCTGTGGAGGTGGTTGGTTAGAGAGGTTTTACTGTAATCAATATAGGTAAATAATTAATAAATATAATAATCAATCAGAAATAATGAATCAACGTAATAATTAGGTTATTTTTACAGAAGTTAGACAGGGGGCACCACTTGAACTATGGTAATGGTTGAAGTACCAACCATGGATTTGAACCCAGGACTTAGGTCCCCCTTGGACTTTTTTTTTTATTCAGGGGGGATTGCAGTAAGTATTGTTGCTAACTGTATCAAGTATGGGAAATATTTTGATTAAGCTAACGAGCCGGGCGGCAGTAGAGATGTTAAACGATTCTGTCTATGTAACCAGTATTGCATTGCGTAACTAATTGACCAGACGGCATGGCCGAATGATTTGAACGTCCGACTCCCGTGTTGGTAGATTGTGGGATTCGAACCCACAGACTCGAACCCTGGTCACATCAAACCCATGACTTAAAAATTGATACTTGTCGCCTCCTAGCCAGGTGCTCGGCATTATTAAAATATCGCAAGGACTGGTTGGCTCAGTGTCAGGATAATGTGACTGATTGGAATAACAGGTCATGGTACTGGTGGCCTGGTCTCCCAGTAGGACAGCACTATAAAATCGCCATGAGTGTGCGATGTCACAAGTCGGTACCTGTCCTGATATGACCTTAGATGTTGCCAGGACGTAAAACTCCAACAACCGACCAACTAACCGTATCTAATTAACTGTTGATTCAGGTCAAAGTGATTAACCGTGAGAAATACGCGCGTGTCTATGAGGATACAATGAAGGCACTTGATCGCTGGGAGAATGAGTTCCTCCCCCAAGTACAGCTCGACGTCACAGACGTAAGTACAAAGACTAGCGTACAGTTAGTAAGAACAGACACTCTCCCCTCCTACCCGGTCCTACCCGCCAGACTTGACAGGCTTCCAACGTTTTCGGCTACATTTCTTCCAGTTTCCTATTGATGTAGAATTTTCCACTTTGATGCTTGGTTCACTGCTGGTGTTTTTATTTTGGATTTATTTGTTAAAAATACGTGAAACTTTCTTTAAGAAAAAAATCAAAAGAAAATAATCAAATAGATGGTCCGGTCATGGTGGTAAATATAGTGATATGGACAGATTTCATTCAAGCATTTATAATATATCTTTTATAATTGTGTGAACAATTGCTGTATTTGCCTTAGCATAAAATCATTTTTCTAGACCTGCCTCTCTAAGGTAGTCGCTCATGACTAAGGCTAACTCATCATATATATATAAATGATTATGAAACTATTATGTTCACAATTTCTTTTTTTATTGTACTGAGCCATTAAATGTTTTAATTTCTTTTTTTTTGTAATTAAAAAGACCCACAACTGTACCAACAATAGATGGAAAACCATTGCCTCAGCTCTAACAATTAAAAAAAAAAAGAACTTTGTTCTCAGGAAGGCATAACATTTTCCAGCAAAGATCGAGCGATCTAATAATACATATTATATGTTATAAGCACAGTCATAGAAGTTAAACATTTTTGTCCAAAAAATGGTGCAAAACATGATCTAGAAAAGGTTTCAGCGCGACGTAAATCTAAGTAATCTGGCTGTGTGGGAGAAAGAGTGTTGATGACACAGGTCAGCAGAATATAACATTCACAGAATGTAAAAGTAAATCCCTCCAGACATACATTAAACATTACAGAAAATATTACTCTTTACCGTCAGACGCTAGAATGGCAAGATATGTTTATTTTCTAAGTATAGACAACGCACAATGCTCAGATTGGGCATTTCAGGTTGAATTAAACACCTCTAAATCTACTCTCTATTAGTGTAGACACAGACATAAGTAGCCTGGGCTAATTTGTTGATCCCTCTTCTATTTATTGTCAACGTGCGCGGTGGCCGAATCAGTAGAGCGCGGGCCTCACGTGCAGGAGATCGGGAGTTCTGTTTCCGGTCGAGTCAAACCAATGATTTATCAAATTGATACTTGTAGCTTCCTAGCTTGGTGTTCAGCCTTGGGATATGGCAAGGACTGGCTAGCTCAGTGTCAGGATAATGTGACTGAGTGGGATATTGGGTCATGATGCCAGCTGCCTGATTTCCCAGTGGGGCAGCACTATAAAGTCACCATGAGTGTGTACTGTCACAAGTCGGTACCCGTCCTGATATGACCTTAGATGTTGCCAGGATGTAAAAGTCCAACAACCAACCAACTCTTTTACTGTCAAGGCGACTCATCAGGAACTGGTGTCAACTAATCTAATAGAAATCCTGAATCTTTAAATAGCCTCCAATTATATATTACATTAATAATAGTGGTAATGATAATAATGAAAACATTAGCACTAGTAATGATATTAATAATGATACTCATAATCATGGTAATACTGATAATGATAGCTCTTCTAATAACCAGACGGGATGGCCGAATGAGTTAGAGCGTCCGTCTCCCGTGTTGGTAGATCGTGGGATCGTGGGTTCAAATCCTGGTCGAGTCAAACCAATGACTTAAAAATTGATACTTGTCACTTCCTAGCCAGACGATCGGCATTATTAGGATAGGGCAAGGAGCAGTGGGATGAGGAAGATCAGTCGTCTGCGACTGAAATTCCTCCTGTTTAACAACTAATGTACCAATAAAGAAAAAGAAAAATAAATATCTCAATGCCATATTTGTAGCCTCTGTTACTGACATAGCTTTATTCTCCACTATTATTTCAAGGCGTAAAGCTGCATAATCCGATGAAAGCATCATATTTTCTAAGCTAAAATTAGTAATAAGAATAATGGGTATACATATGGTATTATTGATCAAAAAAGATTTTTTGTGGAAAAAGAACGTTGTGTTTGCAGATAAAATAGTCGCTTAACAACAGATTTATCGTTCTGTTTCCTACAAATCAACAGACTAAATGTATTGTTTAAAACAAATATAGGTTTTTAGATAAACTGGTCACGAAACGTTGCAAATCCAGAGATATTATCTTTAATGTACATGTACCACAAAAGGTTTTATTAGACATTAATCTGACGTTTTCTCTCACCACAAACCGTACGGGGTGGCTGAATCGGTAACGGCGCAGGTTGGCCTCCCATGCGGGAGGTCGTGTGTTCGAACCCCGACCGAGTCAAACGAATGACTTATCAAATTGATACTTGTCGCTACCTAGCCTGGCGCTTGTCATTATTAGGACTGGTTTGTTCAGTATCAGGATAATGTGACTGGGTAGGAGATCGAGCCATGGTGCCAGCAGCCCAATCTTCCAGTGGGGCAGGACTATAAAGTCGCCATGAGTGTGTACTGTCACAAGTCGCTGCCCGTCCTGCTATGATTTTAGATGTTGCAAACAAACAGTCTTACGACAAATATTGTTGTTTTATTATTGCAGGTTCAATTTGATGATGTAAACTTCATAGAGCCTCAGTCTAGGACAATCACTGTTCGCAACGTTGGCCAGGTAGGTTGTTTCTCCCAGCCGCTCACTATGAAGCCCCTTTGGTTCTAGGATGTTGTAAGGTGTTATCAGATTGTAAAAAATATACGGATTTTCGGTTCGGAATTATATATTGGCAGATAGCATTATTATCCTCGGGCGACGGAGTGGGAACCAAGGTTATATAATCTAAGAGCAATGGGTGCCCCACTCGCTGTGTGACATATTAAGCTATGGGAAATATATGTTCATACATAGTAACTGCGATTGTGATGAGATGTTCCTATATAAGAGACAGTGAATGTTTGGTAGAATGTTCCCTCTATGCACCAGTAAGGGTGCAAGTGGAGGAAAAGGACATTTTTAATATATATATATTTATTGTAACTGTCTGCAACTACCTGTTACCACAGGGCCGATGAGCAAGCACACCAGCCATACTGCATACATTATGGACACCACCTACAGCTGGGTTGAGTGACCACTGCCCATATGGGGGGGGGGGGGGGGCGTCGCCTCTCGGGCTGTGGAAGGTGCCTGATTGGCTGGCTGTGGGAGGACCAGTCCCCTGCACCCCCTTGCCCACCTGACCACACTAGCCTCACTTTGATATTGATTATTCTAGACACTGCTCCAGACACACTGGGCAGGACACTCTACTCCTGGCTCTTGAGTGAGACACACTATGAAATCCTGTATTTGTGGGTCCCCTCATATCGTATATGCGGGTGTTTGAATCTATTGATGGCCAATCCAGTTAGGTGGTATGCGAAGGCTATGGTTACGTATATTATGGTCTCTCATTTAGTAGATGTACTGCTCGACCGGATTGTATGGTCCAGACATCCGGTATACTGTGTGCGGTTCATAAGGCATACTATCCTGCATAAAGCATACTACCCTGCATAAGGCATACTATCCTGCATATGGCATAATATCCTGCATAAGGCATACTAACCTGCATAAGGCATACTATCCTACATAAGCCATACTATCCTGCATAATGCATACTATCCTGCATAAGGCATACTATCCTGCATAAGGCATAATATCCTGGAGGGTCCCCCTTTTGGATATCTTCTATCTGTATGAATTAAATAGCAGAGCTTACCCCATAGTAGAGACACACATGACACAACGCGCAATTCGAGTCCAGCACCAGCAGAAGTGTAGGTAGATAACGCTCCTGATGCTTAGTTTTATTCAGTTTATATATGTTTTGGATACATGCAACAGTGGATGTTATAGACATTCTGATTGGCTGCTTTAAGGGCTCATCCCCCTCCCACCCAGCTTTGGCCACCACCTGGCTATCATGGGCTTACACAACATGTGGTGACCGTGTGTCTGGACGAGATAAGGGGGAAGGATTGTGCTTAAAGGGGTATTGTTTCCCTTCCCCGGTATGAGCCTTATAAAGGGAGTACTGTTTCATATTTAGCCATCTCGATATTCAATATACGCTTAATCGGAGAATTTTACAACACTCTCTCTTGGGCAGGTACCCAGACATTCTGTCTGATGCTCCACCTTTCATATATACAAACTGAGCTGTGTGCAACAACCATGGGACTCTGGTTCAATGGGCTGTAGGCACAGATTCATAGACATACCAAAGAGGTAGTGAGACTCTGTGTGGACAGAAGGTAAGGGGTCAGGGTGATAGGCCACTAGTAGGTGAACAGGAGTTGATGCCAATAAAGCACAACCTCTTCACTGTCAATCTTGCGTGACTTGTCTTCCCTTTCTTCCTTATGAGTTTGTTTGAGAGGGGCATCAAATGTGAACTGACAGACAGTTGTCAGAATGCATCTGGGAAGAATTTTGTGGTATTATCTGGGGCTCTGATGGCCGGGCATCCAGAAATATTATAAGATGTTATAATTCAATTGCCATGGAATACCAAATTTTGAGCGTGGTTAAATCAACATGGCGGTCACCTTGCAGCCTTAATTAAAGTAATTGTTCAACTTAATTTGACAAACGATTTTAATTTCCCCTCATTTGTTCGTGTTTATTTTAATGCACTAATTTTCAGTTGTGTTCGGTTTTTGTTCTCAAGTCTCGATGCAGCCTTTCACTTGTTTTTTTTTATTTCCTTAATAAGTGTTATTAGTTACACACTGGACTTAGAATGATGCAGAATTCCTTCAGCATGACAAACTGGACCCTTCAGTATTTTCACTCACCATATAGTCTACTAGCCAGTCCTCTGCCACAGTTAAAGTAAGGACTTCACTCGCCCTTACAGTGTAACGGTGACTATTTCTGGGAGAGAAAAAAAGCGCAAAGCTCTTATTGATTAATTGATTGATTGTGGTTTTACACAACATCCTCACAACATCTGAGTCATGTCAAGATGGGACACTGACTTGTGTTAGTGAAGAAACAAAAACCATCAGTTTATGCAACTTTATGGTGACCGTCCTTTGATAAATTCACATTTGAACTGTCTTGTCTAGTTTGGCAATGCTTTAATTCGAGTCAACTACCAAAGAGTTATTGGAATGACAATTACTTTTAAAGTTCCATGCAAAAATAATCATCAATAAAACAAAAAATCCCACGACAACCTGGACCAAGCCGCCCAAATGTTGTTTACGAGTGACAACGGCACAGCACCATTGTCAACGTCATAAGATTATCCCGCTAGGCGGCGCCACCTGCTAAACACATTCAGTTCTCCAATACAGATTCCATGTGTGTAGCGAATATGTTGGTTGATTGTTGGAGTTTTACGTCCTGACAACAATTACGGTCATAGGACAGGTACTGGCTTGTTACAGCGCACACTCATGGGGACTTTATAGTGCTACCCCACTGGGAGACCAGACTGCCAGCACCATCACCTGATATCCCACTCAGTCACATTATCAATCAATCAATAGGATACAGCTATAATAGGCCATACTTATCCTGACACTGAGCCAACCAGTCCGGGCTAGCGTCATAACCATTATGTCACATTATCAATCAATCAATAGGATACAGCTATAATAGGCCATACTTATCCTGACACTGAGCCAACCAGTCCGGGCTAGCGTCATAACCATTATGTCACATTATCAATCAATCAATAGGATACAGCTATAATAGGCCATACTTATCCTGACACTGAGCCAACCAGTCCGGGCTAGCGTCATAACCATTATGTCACATTATCAATCAGTCAATAGGATACAGCTATAATAGGCCATACTTATCCTGACACTGAGCCAACCAGTCCGGGCTAGCGTAATAACCATTATGTCACATTATCAATCAATCAATAGGATACAGCTATAATAGGCCATACTTATCCTGACACTGAGCCAACCAGTCCGGGCTAGCATCATAACCATTATGTCACATTATCAATCAGTCAATAGGATACAGCTATAATAGGCCATTCTTATCCTGACACTGAGCCAACCAGTCCGGGCTAGCGACATAACCATTATGTCACATTATCAATCAATCAATAGGATACAGCTATAATAGGCCATACTTATCCTGGCATTGAGCCAACCAGTCCGGGCTAGCGTCATAACCATTAAACTATCTAGGCTCCCTAATGCAAATCACCCTATCCACGCCTACCTGTCTATGTGGCTCCTTGCCTGAGAGGTCAATGCAGACTACTCCTGTATTGTACCAATATTTGTTGTGTTTCTACCCTTCTCTCTAGGTTCCCGTGGAATTTGAATTCATCAACAAGCTGAATGAGCCGAGCTACTGCAAGCCGTGGTTGATGATCAGGCCAAGCAAGCACATCATCGACATTAGTGAGTTTCTATAATATTGATTAAAGTTGCGTAATCCAATGGTTTTCAGTTTCTGACATTTATTAAAGATAAATATATTAAATTGATTGTTATAGCCTACCTTACTTTAGTTTGAAGTAACTTTTATTTTCAATGGCTGAGATTTGAGATATTTGAAGTGCAACCATGTAAAATTAGTTTTGGCGAGCATGCCAAAATTCTGACACCATTGGCTTCAGCAGTCACAGCTTTTGATTAAATTGAATCATTATTCGTTTCTATGCGGCAACAAATGTTTAATAAGTGCACGATTATCTAAGTTAGATATGTAGAATCAATTTTAGTTTTTTTTTTTGGTATTGAAAACTTGATGCTTCATCGGACTATGCAGGTTTAATATGCAACCAAATTACCTTATTTTTTACTAACATGAAATCTAGTAACTCTCAATGAATTTGGCAGCTGTCTTGCAATTTCACTTCAGAGGTACATTTGTTGGTGAATAAGAACAGGGAAAGAATAATTTAGTTATTACTCCTTACAAACAGGTTTAACTAGATATGGGTTGGTAGGTGTATCAGGTATTGGATTCTTAGTGGTTGCGATAAATGCAAGGTAAAGCACCACCAAACCGTGTGACTCCTATAACACCTAAAGTAATGCTCACACACTCATATCGATGAACAAGTATTAGTGTTGAATTCTGAAACCTGGAGGCTCAGAAGACTGAGGCAGTGATCTGGGAATTTGAGGATATCATCGGTGCAGATTTGCCTCCGAAAGATTATGAAGTTTAAAAATTGTTATTGGTATGCACATGCATAGGTGATTTGGCCAGCAGGTAATGCTTGTTGATCTATACTTCAGAGATGAGATCTATACCATATGATCTCCTTTCCACTAATCTTTGTGAATTTCCGGTGGGAGGGAGGGAGGGGGGGAGGAGGAGGGTCAGATGTACCCACATAGGCTTAGCATTACCACAGAATTATGGAAAAATTACCACAAGCCACTTTTATTTTTGCCGTGGCGAATTTTATCCCTTAAACTTACATTCAATTCAATTCAATTAAGTTTATTTCAACATCCCCATTATATACAGTTACAATTTCCATGAAACTTAATTACACTGGATGAAGAAAGGGAGAATGAACGAAGCACAATGCTTATAATATACATTCAGTGTGCCAGCACACTTCCCTCCTCACAAATTCACTAATATTTTGTGGATGCAAACCAACACTGTTGAAAACCTCAAGTTCCCAGATCGGTGCCTCAGTTGTCTGAGCCACCAGAGAACTCAGGACTCAGCACGCTAATACTTGCTCACTAAGAATGGATGTGTGCGTGTTACCCGAGGTGTTATGGGAGTCCAAGTTGATGATTGATTGATTGGTGGTTGCTTTACGCCGTGTCGGCAGCATAGGCCATATTCATGGCGAGAAATGTTAGTTTTTTGTTCAAACCATTGCTTTTACATGTAAAAGCAGAGAATCAATTATGTGCCAATAGACACTCATGCCAGCAGTCCAAGTGCTTGGTGCTGATTCAATTGACACTCATCGCTAGCACTAAGAATTGACTGCTGGCATATCGTAGAAGATGGCACGGGGAAGTGGTAGGGACTTGTGTAGGTGGATGCGGTAAGGTGGGTTGAATCCCAGTCCAGGCTTATATAGCTTTCCTTCTTCTCCACCCACCCCATTTGGTAGATCATGGGATTTGAACCCACATGTTCGAACCCTGGTCGAGTCGAACCAATGACTTAAAAATTGTTATTTGTCGCTTCCTAGCCAGGTGCTCGGCATTATTAGGATAGGGCAAAGGACTGGTTGGTTCAGTGTCAGGATAATGTGACTGAGTGGGATATGAGGTCATGGTGCTCGCGGCCTGGTCTCCCAGTGGGGCAGCATATAATGTCACCATGAGTGTGCACAAGTCGGTACCCGTCCTGATATGACTTTGATGTTGTCCAGACATAAAACTCCAACAACCAACCAACCAACAAAACACCCACTCTAAATAAAATAAGACAGTAAGAAGGGATAGACCACCCATGCACCATACCTTCGGCAGCAGTGCTCCAATTTAATTTCAAATGCAATCATCACCGATTTTATACGAAAGCTACTGCAAAGACTTTAAGTAGAGCAGGAAGAAGCAGTAAGAATAGACATCGAGGTAATGTGCTCAGTTTAGGCCTTCAACAACCCCGGTAATGACGTGTGTTGATATACCATGCGCGGTGGCCGAATCGGTAGAACGCGGGCCTTGCGTGCGAGAGATCGGGAGTTCGGTTCCCGGTCGAATCAAACCAATGACTTATTATAAAAATTGATACTGTCGCTTCCTAGCCTGGCGCTCTGTATTAATAGGATAGGGCAAGGACTGGTTAGCTCAGTGTCACTGTCAGGATAATGTGACTGAGTGGTCATGGTGCCAGGAGTCTGATTTCCCAGTGTGGCAGCACTATCAAGTTGCCATGAGTGTGAACTATCACAAGTTGGTACCCGTCCTGATATACCTTAGATGATGGCGGGGCT